>JAPSGF010000017.1:12914881-13140045 GCA_035772895.1 Perdix hodgsoniae | reverse complement strand
GTTACTGAACGAGCAGACATTCAATAATTCATGGTCACTGAACTGCAACAGGAACAACGACAAATAATAATACAGGAAAATGGGGAAAAAACGTGAAATCGTTAGGCCAATGGTTCAAGCATGAAGAGAGCGTGTCTGGGCTGCGGGGTGCAGTCACGCCACGTGGGGACGGAGGGGTCAGCACCAGCAGTCCCACGGCACCCTATGGGCCAGGCACCCCATGGAGCTGTGCCTGCTGCCCCATGGGCTCTGCCAGCAGTGCTGTGCAGCCCCCAGCGCCCTTCGAGCCCGGTCAACACACAGGGAACTTGTTCACGTCTCCAGGAGGCACGGAAGGCAGTGCTGCTTTCCCTAATTTTAATTAGCAATGCTTACCACGGGAGTTGGCAAACATGGTTTAATTAGAACAGCCGGGCTCCCTCCACGTGCTGCACCCTCCCCAGGGTCAAGGGCAGAGCGGAACAAGACATACAGGAGCTGGGGAGACTGGTGCTGAGCTCTGCCCCACGGCTGTGGCTCTGCACAGTGCAGGGATGGCCCCATGCCCTGCACAGAGCCTCTCTCCCCGGGCTGGGGCTGGGGTGTACAGCCCGGTATGGTGGCTCAGCCTGTGGCCAGCAGGCACTGAGCAGGGAAATTTAATCTGCAGCTACAAGAAAGGCCGTAGAGTTTGTAGATGCATGAGCCTGCTTCTTCTGTCAAGAAGAAAAATAGGAGAGGGGCGTAGGGAATTAGACGAAAGCCATGAAGCAGAATGGGAGGGTGGAAGGGAGTCAGTAGAGCAGAGGTTTGGGCACTTCAGGTGGGGCAGGACAACCCTGCCCAGGATCCAGACCCCTCTGCTGCTAACCCTGACCCTGACCCTCACCCTGAGCCTCACCCAGCACCTGAGCTGCACACCCACGTGCTGCGGAGATGGAGCTGCTCACGCCAAGCCGGGTTCAGCGGTTTGGTGACAGGTTTACAAATCACCACCGCCGTGTGAAGAGGGAGCTTGGCTGCCTCGGCATTCATCCCCGCGCTAATTACTGCCTCCCTGAGGAACCCGATCCATCTTGCTGTAATTGACAAAAGGCAATTAAAAAGCAGTTGTGAATAAAGGGGGACATCTCTGGAGGGACAGGCAGGGGAGATTTAGGTGCGCCGCTCCTCGGCGCTTGGCCACGCTCCAGCACCGCGGATGGGAGCGAGCCGCCCCATCCCACGCTGCGCCCGACGCTCCCGCAGGAACCCAGCCCGGACACGGCCCCGCACCCCCGGGAGCTCCCAGCACCGCTCCCCGCCGGGATCCGCAGGGATACGGGGAGAGGAGGGCAGAGCCCCGCCGGGAGCAGCGCAGCGCGCGGCCTTGCGGGAGACAAAGGGCAATCAGCAGAGAGTGGCGCGGAGCTGGGCGTGAAGAGCCGCTGATTGAGGAAGAGCCGCGTCAGTGCCTCTTGTGCGAGCATCTCCTGATTGCGCGGAGCAGCAGGTGCGGGGCTGCCGGCTCACCTGCAGAGCGCGGGGCTGCGCACGGAGACGTGCGGGCGCTGCGTGCGGAGCGGCTCGGCTCGGCCCCGCTCCTGCTCGTTCTCTGCGCACGTGGGATCCCCACGGCAGCCCCCGGGGCAGTGCTGTGGGTCCCCGCTTTGGGGCTGAGGTGCGTGGCTCGGGCGGGGCCGTCCCGCTCTCCTGCGGCGGCAGATGGCACGATGTGCTGATGCCGGGATGTTCTCCGCCATCTGTTGGGTCTAATTGACTTCCTGCAGAAGTTCTTTAAAAAAAAAAAAAAAAAAAAATTAAAAAATTAAACCAGTCGCAAGAACAAAATTGTTAATTAAAAGGCCTTTTGATTAGCTAGACAAATATTTACCAATTATGACTGACCCCGACCACTGCGTTGTTGTTTTTTTTGTCCTCAAACTCCACCATCAGCAGTTATCTCCACAATTAGGCTCATATCCTCTGCATAACCCTTCTCCTGTAGTGTCCCCGAGGCCCTGGGAGCTCTGAGCAGTGCACGGCCCCCACCAGTCCTCAGAGCCACCCCAGCACATCCCTGCTTTCCCAGTGAGCAAACCAGTGCTGTGCCCGCAGTCCCAGCGAGGTGCAGCTTTCAGCCCACAGGCCGCGTTCCAGAGAGAGCACGTGGGCAGGGACTGAATCATCCTGGAGCAGTGCTTGGCTTTGGGGTCAGCCCCCCCGAACCCCCACCCACCTCACGCTCCTGGTGAGGGGGTGCTCACTGCACTGCTCCCAGCCCTCCACAGCAGCAGTGCCCATCCGTAAACAAGGCCCTTCCATACCTGCAGGTCCCGTGGGCATCCCGACCCCATTCGTATCCCCGTGGGACCGCAGCCCCATCCCCACAATGGAGGTTTGAGGTCTGACACAAAGCAGAACCCAGGGAGGGACGCGGGGTGCAGTGCCAGGCAGGCACTCCCAGAGCGGGTTGTCGATTTTAATGTGGTAAGAAATTGATGGATGATTCTGAGCGAGCGAATGTTCAGTGTAAATTACCCATGTTAGGCTCCAATCCGTGGCTAATTCATTAGACACACATTTCTACACAAAAATAAAAAGCCTTCTGCATGCATTGTTCACCAAATGCACAGAAAGAAAAGACGTGGGGAGGCGAGGCCGGCTCCTGACCCACTCCTGTGCTTCATTCCCAGCATCCCCGCTCCTGTGAGCAGCACTCAGTCCATGCACAGCCATGGGGCCCTGCTCCCAGGAAAAGGAGCAGGGAAAGGAGCCCAGTGTTCCACACCTGGCAGCCAGGATGCTGCAACAGCACGTCCCCACCATCCCATGATCCCACAGCACAGCACTGTTTGGAGCTGTACGAATGGAGTGGGAAAGCAAACTGTGATTGAAGTGACGATGGTGCTGAACAGAGATGATTCTGTGCTGAAGGGCAACGTGGATCTTCAAAAAGTGAATAAAGATGGAGAAGAACAGAGTGACTGCTCTTTAAAAATACAGAGATCAGCGAGCGAGGATTCACTTTTTTAATAAAAAGTGGAGGTATCTCATGGGAGGAGCGCATCCACGTCCCCAGCACCGGAGCTGCACAGCTCCTCACACACAGCACCAGCACTGCCTGCCTCATTGCCATGGCTACTGCGCTCCGCTTCTATGGAAAAACTAAATATTGAACAAAGAGCGGAGCGTGGGGGATCCCACACCGCCCTGCAGGCAGCCCACGGCCCCACAGCAGTGGGACCCACAGACAGGTGAGAGCAGGGCTCAGGGCGGCCGCTCTGGGGTGACAGGGTAGGGGAGATCCATTTTTGGGCAGCTGGGACCCTGCTGCTCGCCCATCCTCGCTGTGCATTTTGATTCGCCCCTCTAAATGTTCCAATACTGTAAAAGATCCATCAGAAACCTTCCACTCCAGAGGGATATATATTATCTAAATTTGATAAGACAACTTAATTTCTCTCCGTGTCTGTTACTGGCGATAAAACTGGGAGACTTTTATGACCCGGAGTCCTCTGTAAGATTGTCAGGAACTTATTATACAAGGTATAACTGGATTTCTCTCCACAGATGGCTCGCAGCCATGAGCTGTAACGCAATTCTGCAGCACATTTGGTGGAATAAATGCAAAGAGCTTGTTACAGTGAGTTAGATAAGGGAGACGGGAACACAGCTCTTGCAGGCTAATTCGGAATCTGATCTGCCTTTTCCCTTGCTGTGAAGGACAACTTGGAAAAGTGCATTTCATGCAAAGGAAGGAGCTAAGCACTTCCCAGGACCAACAGCCAGTGCGGCACAGGAGAGGGAGAGGTGTTGGTGCGAGGCCACAATTCCTGGCACAAAGGTTCCATGGCACAGCAATTCCATGACACAAAGGTTCCGTGGCACAGCAGTTCCATGGCACAGCAGTTCCATGGCACAGCTGTTCTATGGCACAGTTGTTCTGGGCACAGCAGTCCCATGGCACAGTGGTTCCTGGCTCAGCAGTTCCGTGGCACAGCCATTCTATGGCACAGCCGTTCCATGACGCAGCAGCTCCTGACACAGCCGTTCCATGACACAGTGTTTCCCTGGCACTGCAGCCCCATATGGTGCAGGAGGACATCGGGCCCCTCCCCGAACCGCTGCGGCGCTGCTCATCCTTCACCATTATCACACGGCCCATTCAGGCTCTGACCAGATAAAGACAGGTGATTTTTTATTTACTGATTTTTTTATTCCAGCATCCCGTGGGCAGGGTGCCACGCGGCGTGCTCATTTATCTCCATTTGCTCCCTCCCACCTCCCTTCCCTAATTCCTCAGCAGAGCTTTGGAGGTGAGAGCCTTATCCGTGCCGTTCTCCTGCACTCAGAGAGCAGACTCAGCATCTCCTTGTAGGGCCCACAGTGGGGCTGTTGGCTGGCAGGGCAGTTGCCACAGGGGCTGGGAATGGTGTCGGTCCTCATGCAAACCACGCAGCTCCATGCAGCTCATTGCTCCTGTGGGGATGGGAGCCTTGCTCCGATCCAAGCTGGCAGCACAATGTGGCCACATTAATTCTGGGCGAAATGCGTCGTTACGTGCATCAGGTTTTGTGATGGAACATGTTTAAAATTCAATAGAAAGAAAGATTAAAAAATAAGTTTCTTATCTAAAGGAGCCATAGAGCCAGTGAGGAAATTATGAATGTCTCGTTGTCCAAGGTTAAAGAGTGAGAGCTGAGGCATGAAAAGGCAGGAGATAAGATGAAATGTTTTCTGTTCAAATGAATGGGCTCCACTCTGCTCCGTAATAAATGATCAGTGTCAATATGACAAATTAATTCTGCATTGAGCTCCATTCAGCGGGGAGGGGCCGGTGGGAGCGGCTGAGCCCCATTTGCAGCCTCCAGCGGCCGCTCAACACAATGGGGCCAAGTGGAGATGTGCGATGTGATGTATGGGAGCAGTCCCCACCCCCAGAGCTCCACAACCTGCCCTCGGTGGCCGCACAGCAGGAGCCCACTGGCACCCCGTGCCCCGTTGCTCCTCCATCCCAGTGTGCTGCCGGGAGAGCGTGGGGGACCCAAGGACGAGGATGACACACGCAGGGCTGGCAGCTGCGCTCCTGCAGCAGCGCTGTGCCAGCATGAGGAGCTGCTGGCAGAGCCGCCAGGTGACCCTGTCGAGGAGATCGGACCTTTTAAAGGAGACAGTGACAAATGATGCTCCGCTCCGGCTCGCCGAGGCACAGCGGGAAGGGGCAGCGAGCTGCTGCCAGGAACTGCAGCTGAAGGTCACCCGGAGCCCAGCAGTGTGAGAGGACCCCAAGAGGTGGCATGGCCCTCAGCAGCCACCAGGCCCAAGGCTGTCCCTGCAGCGCCAAGGACACAGCCGTGCACGGGAAGCCACGAGGAGCCGATGCCACTGTGGTGCCACACTGCGCCCAGACGCATCTTGAGGTCAAGCTGCTGCGTTGCCTGTGCCCCCCAGGCTGTGTGCCCGCTCCTGGCAGAGCTAACAGCATTCCTCGTCTTCTTCCGAGAACTCTCAGCTCACACGAGGGCCAGAATGGAAGCAGCATCTCAACAGCTGAGATTAAAACAAGAAAATGAGTGTAGAAACAATGTTTGTTAAAGGGAAATTGCTAACATAATCCTCAAAGGATTTTTCCTTTTGACTTAAAAAAAAATAAAAAAAAATCTAATATCTTCATTTCCATACCTTTTTAAAGCTAATTTGTGGAAAATTAAAATGGTGAGCCCACAAAGGCTGTGGTTTAATTGAATCTTGCATCAGCCCTTGGTGAGCAGTCTCTCTTGGATTCCTTGATTAGTTCCCTCCATTAAATCATTTTTGCATCGTTTAGCTGAGATACTGTCTTCTGGCGGGTCTGGGACTCAGGGACCTGGAGAACTCCATCTCCATCTGAGCAGATGTAGAGCGACGTGCCGTGCTCTGGAGAGCCACCGTGGTTGGACTCGCCTGGTGCTGGGACTCACCCTGCTGCCTTCCGGCCGCAGGAGCGGATCCACGTAGGGCAGCAGTGCTGCACAGCCAGGGGAGGGCATGGGACCCTGCAGGGACACAGGGACACAGCCTCCATGGGAGCCCTGCTCCTCACCCCACACACAGCAGCCGGGCCGCAGCGCGTGGAGCCGTGCAGATCTCAGCGCTGCTCCTCCGGCTGAGCATCCTTCTGTGGGCGCCGATAAATCACACCCAGCGGGGACGGCTCGTAACTCAGTGGGAGAACATTTACAGCATCCCTGTCCTGCGGCACTCCAACCCCGCGGGGACAGCGGCACTAAATCTCACTGAAGGCAGCACGGACCCTGCAGCACCGTGTGCTCCTCCCTGCCCCAGCACTGCCCGCAGCCCCCTGCCTGCCCCGGTGGCCCTGACAGGCTATCATGTCCTGTAGATTAAAACAGATTTATATAAAGTCCTTTTCACCCCATTAGATTACTCTGGATTAACCTTGATCTCAGTAATAGATGCTATAAATGTAAGTCCCGCTCAGGGGGATTTTATCCATATGTTCTTGGAAGGCAGAAAGTAGATAAATTCTTAGAGAAGGTCTTACGGAGCGATTAGGAAGATTTAACCTCTTCGGAGCCAGCCAGAGCTGCGTGCCCCATCCAGCATCCCCCCTGCAGCACAGCTCCTGGCGCTGCCTCAGGGTGCCCAGCTCTGCTGTAAGGCCGTGGGTTTGCACCACAGCAGCTCCTTCTGAGCGCTTCAGGACTGGGAGTGCCCAGGAGGAGGATTACCATCAGCACCTCGCACTGCCAGCAAGCCCTGCAGAGCCAGGAGGCTGCCGCTGCCCTTGATTTATAGCTCTGGTTTTCATGAGATTGTCATGCTTTTTCCAAAAGGCTGTTGGGCAGAGCAAATTGCAGCTCCTTCGGTGTTTGAAAGCTGAGAAAGGGTTGATGCAATTGAGTGATGAAGGCAGGGTAAGGAAATTCAAGAGGTCGCATTCGAGGGAGGAGGCTTTATCCCTGCACTGCCCCAGCGCATCACTGCGTGGCACCGGGCGCACCAAAGCTGTGCTCGGGAGGGCTGTGCCCAGAAGGGATGGCAGCAGCCAATATTGATCCTCCACCCCCTTCTGCTGCTATTAAATTGCTCTGAGTGTGGGCTGGGACTGGTTGGGAGCAGTCTGCCTGCCCCAGCACATCGCTGCAGTACTTGCAGGAGGCAGCGTGTGCCGTCGGGTCCTCCTCAGCTCGAGGGCGAAGCGGCTGTGACTGCTCCCACGCAGCACTCAGCGGGGTTGGGGCTGCTGCCAGCAGCTCTGGAAGGAGAATCTCTCTGACAACCTGCTCCTCGCTGGCCCCGAGCAGCCCCACCGACTGCGCAGCACCGCAGCAATGCCGACTGCCGCATAATGCTGCTGCCACCACGAATTTGCAGAGCAGCTGTCTGCGCCCTGGCGGGTGGATGGCACAGCTTTGAAGGCTCTGCATGCAGACTATGCCATGCTGCACCGGCCCCGTGCCCCAGCTCTGGATTCCTCCTTGGGACGGGGCTGCTACAGCAGCATTGCTGGGCTTGGGTGTGCCAAACTGCTGCGTAGTGCTGCAAGAGTCTCCTGTGCCCTAAGGGCACGCTGGGATGGATGGTGACCATGAAACAGGGCAGCACAGGGGCTGCAGGGGGGCTGTACCAAGGGGTAGGCCGGGCCCCTCACCGGCCTTGTGCCTGCACAGCTGAGGAGCACAGAGAGCCCCACCCCTGCATCATAGGCTGTGCTGTCCCCAGCCACCCCCTCGAGCACCAGGGCTCGTCCTGCCATGCTCCCTTCCCGGGGGAGAGGGAGGTCTCACTGAGATGCACAGAAATTCTGCCTGCTGCCATCAGCTGTCACCTCCGATTCTGCTGAATATTTAAAAACTGCCTGAATCCGAAGTGACAAATCCATCATTGACCATCTGCCACTCTGCACGGTCACCCTGCAGCAGTCCCTGACATTTCCAGTTCTGCCCTGACATGAGCCAGTAACTTGGAGATGAAAGGCATCAGCTTCAGCAGGCTGACAGGGCACTGCCTGCTGCCAGCCCCTGGCCTGCTTAGCAGCTCAGGCAGAAGGGGCAGCTTGGATAGGAGAAGCCCTCCCTACCTGGCACAGGTGGGTGATGAGCTATTGTCTCCTGCCAGCCCCCAGCTCCATGCTGCCAATGCAGCCCAGAATGCAGGGTTCTTGCCCTGCTCCCCAGGAGCCTGCTGCAGAGCTGAGAACCACAGTCCCACTGCTCTGCTGCAGAGGCCCCCTCCTTCTCACCAGGTGAATGCTGTTCCTTTACCCCCAGCAGAGCAGCACTGCAGCCTGCACGCCCACAGCTCTCCCTGAGATGGTGGGAGGAAAGGGGCTGTTTGACCCAGGGTCACTCCAAGAAAAGGAACTGGAGTTAATTGCCACTCATCTCTGTAGCACAAAACACTTGTGCTGCTCTGCTCAGCTACAGCAGCTCCCACAAATTCCGTGTGCAGAGCCTCATCTGGCTCCACTGGGGTGGGTTGGGTTGCCCCTGAGGAGCTGCTCCCCAGGCTGGGTGCAGGAGCATTAAGGCAGGCACTGCACCACCAGCCCGTGGGGCTCCTCACCACCCGATGCGAGGGGGCACTGGGTGTCATCAGAAGACCCAGCAGGAGGTGCTTGGGGCAGCAGCAGGGCTACAGAAGGGCTCCCGCTTGCAACTCACTCCGTACTTGTAGCTGGCTCAGAACTGCAATTTACAATCAACCTGCTGTTTGAGCTAATTGTGCTGTAATTGCTGAACTGTCTTCCCTCCTGTTTCACCGGAGAGCAGCGATTCTGACGCACCTCAGCAAGCAGACATCCCGCCGTTGGCCCCAGCGCCCAGCCCGCCTGCTCCCAGCCCAGCTGTGCTCCGGGCAGACGCCGCTCTCCCTCCTCTCCCTCTGCCAGCACACACCATCTCCAGTGCCTGGAAGCTGCCAGAGCCCCCGCTGGAAGCAGCTGCTGCAGGGTGAGCAGGCAGCGCTGTGCCGCGGGATGCGCGGGCGCCAGGGCGCTGCTCCAGGAGATGCCCCTGCCTCCTTGGGAAGGCAGCTTGCCAAGGTTTCGTTTGGATGAGATAAATGGTGTGCAAACAGAGGAGCGCAGCAGATCCTGCCCGAGCTGTGGGGATGGGCAGGACGGGGCTCGGGATGCCCAGTGCCCCACGGCAAGGTGATGCCGAGTGCTGGTGGAGAAATGCCAGGTTATCAATTGTAATTAAAGGACACTGTCGCTGTAGGGGCTGGGCTGGCTCCCGGCAGCTCCCTGTCACCCCCATGTGCTGACTCCACAAAACCCGTACATCCTGTGTGCTATTTTAAATTCCCATCTTTAATAACTCAGAGACGTCGGAACACATAGGACAACACCAAGGGGACGTGGGACGGCGAGCACATAGGGAAGCAGTCCCTGGAGGCCGGGGCGGCTGCTCGGGGGCTGCGGAGGTTCCTGGGGTTGGGCCGGAAGGGGGGGAAGAAAGGGGTGGAAGGGAGCCCGAAGCCGGCAGCGCTCGGTCCCGCAGGGGCGGGGGATCGGCAGCCCTGGGACCACGGCGGGTGTGCAATCAGCGCTAATCAGGGAGCGGAGTAATTGCCGGGCTTCCTGCGGGGAGCTGACGGCTCTGCTGGGGGCTGCGGCGGGACGACCCGGCGGGATGCTGTGCCCAGCTGGCACCGTGGCCGTGCCCTGCCATTTACCAGGAGTCTGCCTGCAAGGCAGCTCTTCCCGTGAAGCCCACGCTGCGGCCGTGGCACCGCTGTGTGCGTGGGGCTCAGCAGGACACCCCCAGCCTGTCCTCCTTCCATCACACACCTCCTCCTGACGGGCTGGAGCCTATGTAAATTCCCACCGTAATTACACTGAGAGCCATCAAACTATCTAATTTAATTTCTTTGTGAAAATAAATAGCTAAAGTGGCCCTAGGTACATGCATAAATACTTCAGCTTTATGTTGGGCCCGTTATTACTTCTCCCAGCTTGTGTAGTTGTAATGCACGCTTAATAAGTACATATTTATTGCACGTCTCATCCTGGTGGAATTGTGAGGAGTTTTTGCTGAGTAAGCAGGAAAACAGCTTAGTCTGTAATAAAAAAAAGGGAGGGAGTTAAAAGAAAATATGCCGGGTAATTAATGATCGGGCTTTGAACAGTCATAATTTTTTATTAAGCAAGTATGCAAATATGGCGTAAGCGCCGGTGTGAGTGTTTGAGGCCTCTTGGAGCATTTATGGCTGCTGTGCAGCGAGGCTATCCCTCTCTTTTTTTTATGCTTGCATGCACAGAGACACAAAGGTGAGCAAACAGCAGCGTTTCGGAGTGTTTGTCTTTCTGCCTCTGCACGCAGAGGAGCATCCCCTGATCCCTCCCTGCGTCCTGAGCCATAAGGAGGGGACAGGCACCTGTGGCTGGGGGGGGCAGCAGCGCTGTAGCAAAGCATGAGGCCAAACAGCAAGCTGATCTCCTCATTAGCCCTCGTTAGCACGTGGCTGGAAGACAACATGAGTTGAAATTAAGAAGGCGTCGCGACGGTCCCAACTGTGTTACCGCTGTGTTCAGGAGGAGCCCGACAGCTGCTATTTAATATACCTTCATGATCTGTCAGGGCATCTGCATGCTGTGTGGAGCAGTGGCTGTGCTCATATCCACATGGCTCTGCTGCTGCCAATGCCCACACAGAGGTGGTACGGAGGTGCGCGGCCACACGTAACGTACACCTCTGTGCCACCTCTGTGTGGGCATTGGCAGTGGCAGATGGACCCCCGTTCTGCACAGTTTGGGGACAGGGCCACAGCTCTATCACTGGGCATAGGTGTGCTGCTCCATCCCCAAACCGCCCTGTGCTGCTCTGCTGGGTGGCAGGGGAGAGATGCTGGCACCGCGCCTTCCTTCAGCGCGAGGCTTGATGATGACTCCCACTGACACGGGGCAGCTGGTGACTGTCATGAGAAAGAGGAAAAGAAGCAATTTGCTCGTGGCACAGCGGGAGCCAGCGTGGGGATGCGGGGGGAGCCCTGTTGCCAAGAGCAGCACCTGCCCCCGTGCTGAGCTGCACACCCGTGCCCACGCTGCTGCCCTGCTTGTCGCTCACCCAGATACCGGCAGCCTGCAGGAGCAGTGCCTGCCCTGTACAGCAGGGCTGAGCCCATCCATCCTGCAATCAGGACCTCATTATCCCACATTGCATCCTGCCTGTACCCAATCTGCTGTAGGTTGCACACCCCCCACTCCCCGGGAGCATCCTGGGTTACAGTGCAGCGATGTGAGTATGCTCCGTCCCCATACACCTCCTGAATTCAAAGGTGGTAAATGGGAGAAGGAAAGGTCATCTTCCCGGCCCCCCTCCGTGCAGGAGCAGAGCTGCAACACAGTGCTCAGCACAGACCTGCTGCCTCAATTATTTATAGGTACCATGGGTAGAACATGTTTTAATGACATTTGTGCTGGAGCTCAGCAGTGCGGATCTGCACTGAGCCAAAAGGAATATGTCAGAAGCTTTATGGATGGTGAAAGCAGCATGTCAATCACAGCAGCAGGCTCACCTCGGTCTTGCACCGTGCTTCCCTGCCCTGCCACCCCGCAGCCCCGTGATGGATTGATGGGCAAACCCACGGACACACAGTCGTAAGTCACCAGGCTTTTTTATGGGTAAATCACAAGTAATAAGCTTTCCCACTAGAATTAGAATGACATCCTGGAAAATTATGTTTTGGTTTTACAGCAGATGACAGAAAGCAATGGCCTCCTCGTGCCTGTTCTCCTTTTGGACTGCCAGGCCTGGGCAGGACCACAGCACTAGGGCAGCCCTGGCTGATGGGGATCTCTACCACCCTCTACCCATCCACTGCCTCCCCAACCACCCCACCTCAGTGCTCCTCCTGCCCCATATTCAGACTGGAGCACAGTAGGAGAAGGTTGTGCAGCCATGTGCTGGGAGAGGATGGGGGAGAAGCAGGGAAATGTGCCGGCATGCAGGAGACTGAGGGCACAGGGCAGCACTGCGCTGACCCACAGCTGGACCACAGGGCTCCACACATGGTCTCCTCTACCTCTGGTGTTGGCACCACTGCAGCCATCCTGGTGAGGACCCAGGACAGAGGGCTGCAGTGCTGCTCCATCTCTCTCAGGCACCCAAAGAGCACGGCTCGGTCTGGGATTTGAAGCTAATTGGCCCTCATCTCTCTTTGCATTTCTTCTTGCAGAATGTCATTTTCTTCAGAAAACGCTCTTTTGCAATTACTGTGAATTACACATGAAAAGCGAGCGACCACATATTGATTGGAGCCCAGGAAAAGCACCAGAGCCATTTAGACTAGATTAACTTTTTTTTCTGGAAAATGGTTTCACAGTTATTTAAGAGATTAATCAGTTCATTTGAGGTCGTTTACCATTGTTTCCACGGCCAAGCACCTCCCAGCCCATGCCTAGCTCATTCCCTCTCCAATGTGGGCAGAGCTGAGCCCTTCCCAGGCAGAGGGCAGAGTCCCACGGCAACTTTTCAAAGCATTTCTTTTCTTTAGGTAGAAAGTATAGAAGTCAAATGGGTCCTGTGGTGGAATATTTTCCAAATGTCAACACAATCTGCGCTACATTATGGCTAAATGTGATAATCTTAATGCCTGGCTTCTTAATGTCAGTGGCACTGGATTCTGATGGATTGACAGACAGCCGGAATGACACGCAGTCATGGCTGATAAGGGCTCTCTCTGGGGAAATCACAGCTTTTTAAAGATGTTGGCAGCTACTAGCAAGTACCTTTTTTTATTTAAAAGGATTACAAGCATTGATTGCACTTCCTGTTTTCTTTTTATCACGTTTCTGCACCAAGTGAAGCTTGAGCAGCGAGCTGAGCCTTTCAGACAATGATTTTGGAATAATGAAGGTGTGTCATGTTAGCTGTAATGAGCATTTCCAATGCCTAATTTGCATGTGGTGTGAAGGGATTTCGACAGCTGCCTGCTCCTGGCTGAAGGTAAGAGGCCTCTGACCGCATGGAGCTGCTGGGGCTGTAATGGCCATGGATGGCTCTGTTAGCAGTGCTTTCCCCAGCAAAGGAGGGATTAAAACCTCTCCCATTACCATGGTTAAATCAGTCACTACGGGGATGCATCCTGCACGGGTTGCTTGGTGCCATTGGCGAACAAAACTCAGGCTCACCTGAGCAGCCCCTCTATGGCAGCAACACAGACAGATGGAAAACATCCACAGCAGCGCAGTGTGGCTGCAGCCCTGTGCTGCAAACACTCGCTGTCCCTGGCAAGAGATGAGGGATGTCTAAGAACAAGTGCTTGGCATCCCACCACCACCAACTGGCAGAGGCAGCAGCAGAGAGGCAGTGGCAGTGCGCCGAGCAGCACAAAACAGAGGAGCAAATGCTGGGGACTCAGCTGCTGCTGCTGCTTTGCCCCTCCTTACTGCCCACTCACAACATGAGAGCCATCCGGCAGCTGGGGCAGTGAGCCCTCTTTCTTTCTGCTTTGCTGTATTGGCACAATGGCTGCATCTCCTGATTGCAACAGATCCTGCCCAACTGTGTGGGATCCCACCCTGCAAAGCCCAAAGTCTTTCCCTGAGAACTAGAAGGATAGTCATTGAACCCGCATTGCTCTGGAAGAGAATCACCGGGCTCATCCCAGACCTGGGCTTCCTCCCGACATGGTGCTGGGGGTTTGGGCAGCTCAGGACACTTTGCAGCTGTTGAGGTGAGCAGAGAGCCCAGCAGAACCCCCCAGGAGCAGCACTCACATTGCACAACAAGTACTTGCAGCGAGCACAGCTTTTTATCCAGCTGCAGCCCCTCAGCTCTCTGCTGCAAGGAGAAACCCCAAACAAGGCACAGCTGCTGTCTGCACCGAGCAGGAAGTGCAGAGATCCCAAAATGAGATTATTCTGAGCAGTGAGAATCTGATACCTGCCCTAGAGGAAACTGAGGGCTTGGTAACCAGCAGGGTGCAGGGAGCCGTGCTATCAGCTGTGGCAGAAGCGGTTAAAGCAGCCACTTGCTGGTGATGGAGCAGCTACTTGGAGGATTCTGAGGAAAGCTGATCGCTTTCACAAGCAGCGAATTACCCAGGCAAGCGGGAGGCAGAGGCTTTGAGGCCTTGCTTGCTCTTGGGTACAAGAGATGTATTTTTCTCCTGGGGGTACAGATATCACTGCCTTTCTCATTTCCCCTAAACAATCCCAGCAGATCACATCCATCTTTTGCCTCCTCCCAGAGGATGCTCTACCACCTCACCTGCTGGAGAAAAGGTGCTCAAATAACATTGCTCAGCACTGCCAGGAGACACAGTGCCACTGTGGTGTGCAAGCACAGGGGCACAAACTTTGCAGGACACACTCATAGCAAATGCTGCCATCCCCAGGAGCAGATGCCTATGGAAAGAGGAATTCCTATAGAAACATTTCTTCATAAGGGACTGTGCTGAGAGGGCATTGCATGGAGCTCTCAAAACATCTTCACAGGTGCTTCTGCAATCAGTGCTCTCAATAATCCTCTTGTAGTGAAGGGTCTGGTTCTGGCTGTCAACGCGTTGCTTTGAGTTCTCTCCATTCCTCCACAGTATCAGGACACAAATCCTCCTGCATGGCCCAGACCCAACACACTCAGTACTGGGCACTCATTGGTTAGGAGCACAGCAACTGCAGGCTGCTCCCTTTGTCAGTGGGAGCTGCTGGGACAGCCTGGGCCCCCGACCCCCAGGATGTTCCACAGTAACTACAGTGCTTGTCCTGGTACCTGGTGGGCAGCAGGACTCAAGGACCCCATCTCTGCTTGTTGCAGCTGAACAGGAAAGCTCAGGGCTGGAAACCCAAGGTGCAAATGCACAGCAACTGTCAATAGCTCTCTGCAAACAGCCATTGGGACCAGTGTGTCCAAAGCTGTGAAGCACACAGCTGGGAGTGCAGTGCTGACACACTTGCTGCATGTGGGCAATTAACGGTGATGTTTGCAAAAAGGCCTCCTCAATGTTGGCAGCTGCCAAAGCATCCACTGCAACTGTGAAAAGAGAAGCAGCTGTAGACCAGCGCACCTTCCCTGTCTGAACATCCATGCTCCCTTCTGGTACAGCATCTCACTAAAAGCTGCCATCAGAGGTCACCAATGCCTCTTGCTTGCTATGAAGCGAATGCTCAGGGGAGCGGGATGGGAGTGGAGGCACAGGGATGGCAATGGATATGGAACACTTCAAGACCTTGGGGATCAACAGCTTCTTCCAGAGCAAGGCTGCAAGATGCTACTTAAATGACTTGCTTTATGGAGAGTTTCACTTTCTCCCCATGTTATCTACTGACCTACACTGATGCCACCACCAAGCTGTGCATTCCCCTGCACCCAGAGCTTGGCAGCACCCTGGGCAGGAGCATCTCACATTGTTGGCAAAAATCACATTGCTCATTTCCCAGTCTCTTGCCATCAAGAAAGCCACCAGCAATTATTTTGTCCGCAGTCAGGATAAAGTGTCATTTATTTACATCACTTCAGTATTAAAACTGGGTTTGAAGGATAATTTTTCTCTTTTTTTTTTTCTTTTTTCTTTTTCTGCAGCTGATAACGGAAAGCTGCAGCAATACACACATGAATATGGATCACGATGACAGAACCTGCTAGCAATCGATGCCCGGTGCTGGTGACGATGGGAAGAACGCGATCAGCACCTGCGCTTGGACAGCTCCGGGGCGTCGGGCCGCGCCGGCAGAGCCGCGCTAAGGTTGGTGTTCTCGAGAGCATTGGGGAATGCTGTTGGCTAAGGAAAGATGACCCTGAGGATGCTCAATCAGGTTTTCTTCTGTAGTCTGGCATGCAGTTTACTTCGAGGATGGTACTCGGTGGGTCCCGGCTGGGTCCTGGTGGGAGCAGGGTGGTGTTCTCCTGTCCAAAAGACGGAGAAAGCCAAGTGTGTTTTGGTTTTTCAACATTTCCTTCAAATTCAGCAAGAAAAATAGACCTTTCCCATGAAGATGATTTCTGCGATAAGCATTTCTTTGAAAAATGGGAAGAGGTGGATAAGCAGAGCCTACCCTTGGGCTCTCTGGGCACATGATCAGGGACCATGTTGAAAGCTTGGTACCAGGAAACAGAACCAGGCAAAGAAGGAAATAAGACTCAGGCTAGACGACAAGGAAATAATTTATTTCCAGGTCCATGAAAGACCTTGAAAAAAATAACAAGGGTGAGAAAATCAACCTCCTAATTTAGTTTGGATAGAGAACTGTGGCAGCTACAGCTCCTCCTGCAGTCACACGAGGGCTGAGCGCGGGCGGTGCAGCGGAGCAGTGCTTTGCTGGGCCCTGCTCTCCCCGTGTATTTACATGGGGAATGGAAATGAAGACGCAAGCGTGCGTGCATGCGTGTGGGAGGACAGGCTGGTTGAGGATGGGGGAAAACCCAAGGGGAAGGTGGCTAAACACGTACCCTGTCAGACCCCATCTCCTACAGACAGAGCCCTACTATTGCACAACACTTTTGCTAAAGGAAAGGCCGGCTCCGGAGAGGCTTGGACACAGCTCTTTAGCCCAGAAGGAAAACAAGTACACATTCCTGAGGAAAAAGAGGGCTTTCTCCATTCTCCTGCTCCGGGAATCAGGGCATCACTTCCCATCAGCCCTGCTACCTCTCCAGCATCATCACAGTGAATCAGTGGCACGCTGAGTGCGGCTGCCTGCAGCCTCCTTCGCAGGGACCGGAGGACCCTGAGCAGTGAGCAGTTCCCAGCCCTGCAGGAAGCTGAGCACAGCGGCCACGGGAGGAGCAGTGCAGATGGGGGCTGTGGGGAAGGGGCATCCCTGCACCTCTCCGCTGCTGGGAGTCACGCTGAGGCCAGAGGGCTGACACCAGCGGCCGGGAAGCAAAACAGCATAAAACAAACACGCATCTACATTTATGTTTAAACCCTCTCCAAGGATAGAAAACACTGTCTGTGGCTAAACTAAAAGGACAAACCCAATGACAAGCCCAAGATGTGTCAGACCTTGGTAGGCCTTATCAGTTACTTATCTATTATATCATTGATTGTTTTCAACATGAACAGATAAGGAGCCACAGATCGCACTTTCCTCCAGCATCATCTGCAGCTGAGGAACAACGACACGTCCCTCCTGCCTCCTCCCAGTGCACCTCTCAGAACCAGAGGGTTCGTGCAAAGCAGCTGTGCTGCAGGGGCCCATATGGGTCGCTCACAGGGCATCGCCGCTGGGACAGCACCGTCCCCTCACGGCAGCAGGACGTCCCCATCTGTCACCAAGGGGCCATCCCACCGGGGTGTTGCAGCCAGTGCCTACAGCGCAGGAAGGCAGGAGAGACCCATCCAGTCACCTCCATTAGGTCAACCACAGGAAAGGTGTAAGAGCTGAGAGGAGAAGCGATTGCAGCTCAGCAGAAAAGTGCGCTTTGGAGTGAGCTCCCGAGCAGCAGTCGCTCTGCGCAGGATGAGCCCGCGGAGCCACAGCGTGAGCATCCTCTGCGCGCTGAGAGGACTCCAAAAAGTGAGCAAACGTAAGCGAAAAAAAGCAGAACAGAATTAAAAGCTTGCTTCCCTCTGCAAGGAAAGCTCTTAAAGGAATCAAAGCGCTCCAAATGCTCTGCGACTCAAGTGACAAAAACAATTTAAACAACAAAAGGCTCCCGGTTTGCTCTTCTCCTCCTGAATGGGCCTCACTGAACAGATCTATTTAAATGACAATTTGTGGGGGACAACCCCCCTCCAAATGCTCTCGAATTAGATTTTTTCCCTTTCTTAAATTAATGTGCAGTGCTTTAACGGAGATCAGCATTAAGGAGATTATGACCGTCACAGCGCTCCCGCGGGCACCCCGGCGCGGTTGTCGCGGCACAGCTCCGACGGGGAGCACCGCGAAGGAGCACCCACACCGACACCCGGTCCCACGGCACAGCCCCTCCGGCACCGCCGCAGCCCCCCGACCCACTGCCCCCGGCGGGTCCGGCGGTGCCGTTAGGACTCCTCGCTGTCCTCCTCGCCCCGGCGCCCCGCGTAGAGCGCTGCCAGCTGCCGGAACCGCGGCCCCCAGCCTCCCAGGTAGGAGAAGTCCTGCTCCGAGCCGCTGGACCACGTGTTGATGGAGCTGAGCGAGGGAACCGGAGAGTCGGAGCCCTCGAAGGCGTAGGTCTGAAACGAGTCATAGGGCGGCACGGAGAGGTCCTCGTCCGCCTGCTCCACCTTCCTGCAGATGTAGTCTCTGAACACGGAGAAGTCCAGGTCCGGGCTCTGCACCCACTGCGGGAGGGCATGGCGCTCAGAGGCCGGGTTTCCCCCCTCTCCCGGCCCCCCGCCCCCGTCCCCGCCTTTGATCTCACTGAAGTCGTAGAGGCTGCGCAGGGCGGACATGTCGTAAGCCTCAGTGTCCTGCTCGCCCCCTCCTTCGTCGTTGTATTTGATGACATTGTCCCTCATGTCCTCGTCGTCCTCGGACGTCAGGTGGCTCTTGTGGTGTCGCTTCAGCGTGAGGATCAGGAGCACCAGCACTGGGGAAGGAAGCACAAAGGTGGTCAGAGTGGGCAACGTGCTGTGTAGCAGCAGCACACTCACTGCACCAGGGCACAATGGCAGAACCCCTCCGGCACAGGGTGCACCGGCAGCACAGAGCACAGCCCCGGTGGCTCCACGAGCCGAGCAACAGCTGTGCCACATCACCACCTGTGAGAGATGCTGGCTTAGTGCAGATCGGGGCATCCCTCTTCCATGCTGCACAGCCACTGAGACGGAAGGGACAGATGGATGAGCACACGGCTGGACAGACAAACGGATGGAGTCTGGGGAAGGTGCACTGGAACGGGGATGTGGGGAGTGCATGAGTCACGGCGGCAGCCAAATGTTGTGAGGGCAATTGTGGAGCAGATGGCATGGAGCATGAGCAGCAAGCCACAGATGTGTCCTGGATCATCATCCATTCAGCCCATCACCTTTTAAGCACCGATGTGCACTTTATTCTTTTGGGCAATTAGGCAGAAATTTGTTTGCACTGCATCGGAAAATGAAACCAGTGTAAAGTGCACCCTACGGGAAAGGGTTTTCTAAATGGCAATGTGACAGGAGATGGGGAACCACGCCATGCCAAGGAGAGGGGACTCCCCTGAGCCCTGGCAGCGCTCAGCAGCCAGCTGCAGGCCAGCCCCGGTGCTGAAGGGCTCTCTGCTCTCCAGCTGCCCTGTGCTGAACCTGAGGGCACTGCAGCATTATCTCTCCAGCCCCATCACACTCCCATGCACAAACAAGCCCATACTTCTCTGCTTCTCCACACTGTGCTCTGGTGCTCCAACACACACAGAGCCAGAACCAATGCAGCATCCTGTGTGCCCAGGGGCAGCACTCACCGACCAGGATGAGGATGCACACCAGCAGTGCGATGAGGGCGCCGGGGCTCAGCGTTGCTGACATGGCGTAGGCAGTGCTGTTGCAGGACTGGATGGCCCCGGTGCTGTCACAGCCACAGACCCGGATGGTCAGAGTTCCTGTGCTGCTGAGGGCTGGGGGACCGCTGTCCACCACCAAAATGGGCAGCAGGTACACGTCCTGCTCCTGGCGATTGAAGCCCACTCTCTGCGTGTGCACCGCAGCTGTGTTGTCTGCAGGGAAGAAGTAAAGACACAGCAAAGTCATTTCCATCGTAGAAACAGCAGGGTCAGCACGAGCTGCTCTGCTCATAGGATGAACCCTCGGGGTGCAGAGAGGCACACATCCTTGTCCAGACAAAAACTCCAGCACTCACAGCTCAGCCAAGCAGGGGCTCTGCACTTCTTATTGCCCCCAGGCCCAAGAGCCAGAGGGGAAGAGGACCCAGCACTCTCTGCAGAGCAGGCCGAGCTCCTCTGAGCCAGCAGCTCCATCTGTTCAAACCTGGCTGCTTCAAGAGCTCAGCAGCGCCACTAGGTACCATAACACAGCCACTGTGTGACACACCAGGGCTCCAAGGCCAGGGGTGAAGCCGGGCAGCCATGCACCAACCAGAGCATGGAGGGTAGGAAAAGGGCCTGGGATCAGCTCTGCTCCCTGCTCACGTGTGTCGCTCACAGCTGGCCAGCAGTAGAACCAGGTGGATGGCAGAGAACTGAATAGTGGCTGAACAACTGTGGCCAGATGTCAGAAGGTGCTGCTGGCTGTCTGCAGACTTCATCTAATAAAACGTAGATTGGCCTCTTTGCAGCAAGGTGCTGCTGTCTGCAGCCTCTCTCCTCATTGCTCCTGATTTATGTTGGACTGGCCCCTTTCTGTATCAATCAGCAATTCGATCGGAAAAGACATCTATTTTAATCGTGGCTCTCGGGCCGACTGCCACCACGGAAATTGCTGTATGGATCGGTGCAGCCTGGGAGCACCAGGGCGCAGAGGGACAGGAGCCACATGTAGGGCAGTGGGGCGAGCAGGATGTGGGCAGGTCCCAGGGCACCGTGCTGCAGCCAGGGCAGAGCAGAGCATGGAGCTCAGCTGCCATGGCTGTGTTGCTGGGGATGGCTGGGATTTAGGCATAAAGGAGGCAGGAAAACATCATCTCTCTTCCAGTTCACGTGAGAATGCAGGGTCTGCCCTGAAGAGCTCAGCTCGCCTTCCAGCTGGGGAGAGGCGTGGACACTGGGCAGAGGACCACACCAACCAACGTTCAGAGCTGCACTGAATGGCACACGGCCAGGATTCAAAACCAAACCTTGTCCCTCCATGCAGAGCTGTACTGCGGTTTTCACTAGCAGAATTCTTCCTTTGGACGTAGCATCTTTCATCCACCAACAGAATTTTCCAGGTAACCTCATTCATCCCTGCTCACAAAGCACGTTTCAGAAAGGCAACCACCCCAGAGCCCAGATCACAAGGCAGCAATAAGGCGATATTGCACTCAGACATTTCAGGGCTGCAGCACACAGCGCTGGCTCATGCTTCCCAAACCAGAAAAGATCCAAGTGCTGCAGTGTGGGCAGCCTGCACAGGGCAGGGGACTGCCTGCAGAGGAGTGTGCTGCTTCTATGCCCACAGGCTGCCCGGGGTCCCTGCCCTGGAGCTGCAGCACGGCTGTGACTCCAGGCACAGCACAGCCCAGTGCAGAAGTGAGTGGGAGGGAGGAGCAGAGCAGATTCCTATTCCTACCAAGGCTAAGCTGGGAAAAATTGAATTGTTATGCTAATCGTTTGCACAAAGGTAACACGATCTCATTCGGTGCCGCTCCCTCAGCTTGCTGCAGCGTAGCAGGGAGATATAAATAACATTAATGGTGCTATCTCAGCGAGAGGCCAGGACTAGCTCCCAGCTGTCCATGCTGATTGCAAGCACTTGGGCACCCAGAGATGGTGGAGATGCAGCTCAGACAAGGCACCGCTCCGAGACCATGGCCAGATCTGGTCCAGCAGTCCCCTGCTCCATATCCACCCCACGGGACCGAGGGAGCAGCCCCGGAGTGCATCTCCAAATCTCATAGCAGTGGGCCAAGAAGTCCCCTTCAGTCTGCAGTCTGCTGAGAGCAGGGCCTGCCACGCAGCTCTGCATGCTGTGTCCTTAGAAACGGTCTGTGGAAATGAAGGGGAAATAGACATGCAAGTTGCAGAGGCAGCTGCCACCCTCAGCTCGCTCTGACAGCGCTGCACCACCGAGCTCCACACCGCCCAGTGCGGGAGGGAGAAATATTCTCACTGCTGAACCCACAAAGTGAAAATAAAGCAGCAGAGCAGCCAGTTCTGTGTGAGAAACCTCTGCTCAGGAAGGGGCTGTGCAACTCAAAACGGTGCATGGGAGAGACAAAAATGACAAGCACCAAACTATTTCAGTCATCACAAAGCAACATTTTTCTTTTCTAATGGGCAGACGTCAGCACATCCTACTGGAGGAAGAGCCAAAGAAATTGCATGTTCACACCAGGGGTGTTGCTCGACATGGGCAGACCCCCGTCAGGCCCCAGCAGTGCCTGCATCCAACTCCTCCAACTACTGCCACCCACGTGCCCCTCCCCAGCACCTTCTGGATCCCTGTTCCTTGCACAACCCTCCCAGTTGCTGACAGGAGAAAGGCAGTGCAGAGTCCAGGAACACACAGAGATTTTACTCCATGCAACATGGTATCACCTGATGCAATGGCCGGGAAGCAGCACCTCTACCTGCTGGAGCAGCAGTCACAAAAGGCAGAAAACAATGTGAGCAGAGGACGGGGACCAGTCAGTGCACAGGGAGAGGAGCACTTAGGAATGCAATATACACTGGTGGGGGCATAACACGACTAGGAATAATGAAACAATTATGTCTCTCAGACTCCCTCTCGAAAGAGGCTCTTGGCAGCTTCAAAGACAGAGCTAATAAATCCTTCTCATAACTCAATCTTGATCAGCACCAGCACAGCAGAAGACAGAGACCACCTCTGACCTGGGTGCTGCTATCTGTGCCCTCTCCCACATCCCAGTGGGTGCCTACCTTTCCCTTCTCTGCTTCTGCTCTGCAGCCTCCATGTCCCATTCCCAGGGGATGCAGAGCCCCTGCCAGGACCTCCTCAAGCCCCAGAGGGTGCAGCTGCTATGGGAAGGATCCCTTTTTCCCCTTTGCCTGTGTCTGCTCCTCAGCTCTTTGAATGCCAGGCCACGGCACCACCGCTGATCCCTTGCCTTTGGCTCAGCGCTCGCAGAGGTTCGATGCTCTTTTTCACCCCAAATCCGATCAGCATCTGTGCTGTTCCTGCTGAGAGAGGCATCCCTACAGGGCTGGAGGAGGCTTTGTCTATCCTGAGGCAATCCCCAAATCCTAACATTTTGCTTTTGATTGCAATGATTTTTAGATCTTCTATCAGCCATTACAAGCTCTTAATGAGACCTGCAGAGAGTTCTGACATCTGCTTGCCTAGCCCTTGAGCTCCGGAGTCAATAGCTCCATGTGTCGCTCCATATTATCTACCACCCTTCCAGGTTGCTGGGCTTAGATGCTCTCTACTGTCCCTTCCAACACAATTAGCATTTCTTGGAGAACATGATTTCAGGCTTTAATTGCCTTTGATCCTTTTGTAATCAATTTTCTAGGGCCAAAAAGGCCCAGCAAAAGGTGAGTTAGGAGTCAAAGGACGGTGAATGCCTTTAGAAAGGCACCGTTTGGACCTGGGCAAGGTCAGCTTTCCCAGCACTATCTCCTCTTCTGGACACTTTATTTGCTAAGCATCTGCATTCCAGATTGGATTGACGGTTATCACTAATGACTTTTCATTCACATCTGACAAATTAGCAAGTGCTCGAGCACTCGCTTGGACAGGTCAAGAGCAGAAAACGAGAGTCGCCAATAGGAAACAGCGCTGTTTCTAAAAGCCTGAGTCCTCCACGCAGCTCCAGCGGTAATTCAGCTAATGCAGAACGTCCTGCAGGGTCACCTTTCGCTCTTACATCCCTGACCTGGCACCAAGGCAGCTCTTGGCAGCACAGGCAGGAATGCGTGCCGCTGGGCACTGATGAGCGGGTCTGCAGGCAGTAACTGCAGGCATTTTGCAAGACAGGCTGCAATAAGAGTGCTCCCAAGGGGACACTGGTCCCTGGGGACAACACCCTCCCAAGACGGCTTTCTGCTGCTTGAAGGGAGCCAAGGGAAGTAGGTGCAAAGCAAAAAATGAGAAGGATTTAAGCGAGAGCTTAGCGGATCCATCTGTGCTGACATCCATCAGTGTCATTCTTTGGCTGCAAAAGCAATATTTATAAATCACGTTTCAAAACTGGCTACAAATTTGTACAAAGAAACAGATGGGCTGGTGGTAGCAGTTTGTCACCACTGATATTTATATGGAGGAGGAGAGATAAGTGGAAGAGGGGCGAGGCAAGGGCGGGGGGCAACGAGGAGTGCAGTGGGGGAACCAGGGAGAGGAGGGGCACGACCAGGGCTCGCTACGGATCGGAGGAGTCAGGGCAGGGGGGAACCAAAGGGAGATGACAGCAAGGCACACACACAGCAGAAGTGAGGAATGCCTCCATCTGCACAGGCAGCCACCGCCTCCTGCTGTGGCAGAAAGCACCGCTTGGCAACTGGGAGGGTCTCCAAACACCCTGGGAATAACCCTGCAGCAACAGCATTTGTTTACCGAGAGCAGAAGGCGGGAGGTGACGCCAGCTTTTACTCATTTTATGCAGTGTTGCACCACATGCAGGTTTGCGGGATCATTTAGCACGGAGGATTACCCCGCGTGATGAGCGCGTCGTCCCACTCACGAGAGCAGCAGCTCGGGGGGGGGGCACATCCTGGGCCCTCCTGCAGCTCTGCCCTGCAGCACTGGCTCTGGGGTCCCTGCTCATGAACCCCACTGCACGAGCAGGGCTGACCCCGATGCTGCTGGCAGTGGAGCAGCCCCTGCTGAGCCCCAGGTCCTTCCAGCAGTGATCCCAGCAGAACCCCAGCCTGAGTCCAGCACAGCCCAGCTCAGAGCAGGCACTGCAGCCCCAGGGCTGACATGAGGGTGCAGGAAGGGATGGACCGACATGGAACAGAGCTCCCATATGTTTTCCTGAGGTCAGGGAAGGAAGTTAATCGCTGGGTGTGGGGCAAAATCTTGTGGAGGATTAAAGCTTGCTTACATGCTAAGAAGCAAAAGTCTGGTGACCAGCTGCCCCATGAGTGCAAGGGGGGGGGTTGGGTCAGAGACAGCTGTGCTTTTCAGGATACAGAGTGATATTGATTCTTCTACAGTTATGTTGGAAGTTCTGCTGCAAGCCCTGTTTGAACAACCCTAATAATGCCAAACAAGGAGAAAGACCTGCAGCACAGTCTGCTGGCCTCCACCTGGGCTGGTCCCTGTGGCAAACACACATCTGGCTGGAGAAGACGCCAGTAGCTGCAAGGGGCCTTGCTGCCCTTACCTGAAATCAGCACCTAAACTCACCAAAAACACCCACTAAAGATAGGGAGCAGCCTAATAACCTTCTTAATAAAATCTGGTGCCTTCCAGGACTGCCACCATCCACACACACACAGCCTGACTGCGCTCCCTCCAGCATCCCTGGGGCTGCTCCCATGGCCACTACCCATTTGCAGGGCACTGCCCAGCTACCTGCAGGGGAGTCTGGGGCTGACCCATGCTCTAGGGCATGCTTTGCAGAGGGATAAATGGTAATGCTGCAAACGGGCGCATGTTCATCTGTAAGCCCACATCATCTCCTTGCCTGCAGGCAGGTTGGAGATTTCACATCAAAGGAGGGACCACAAGCCCTGAAAACACAGTGGGCTGAGCAGAAAGCGCTCTGCAGCAAAGGAGGAATCTGGTGGAGCCACTATAAGAAAACGCAAACACTCAATGGGCCCATCTGAGAACCAGGAGGTGTAGGGATACCTAAGGGCTCCTGAGCTGCACCCAGCACAGCCCCAGCCCCTCACCCCCGCCAGCAGGGCTTACCCTTAACATCCAGCAGAGAAAAGTGGTGGTTGTTTGTGGCTTCGGGTGCCAGCGTGAAGTAGAAACGATGACCGCCCTGAGGCTCATCACGATCCACAACGCTGATTGTCTGTATCAGCTGTGGGGAGAGAACAGAGGTGAGCACCAGAGCCGCCCTACAGTCCCAGTGGGGTCATGTTTGAGGGTGTGAAACAGCGGAGCACCACAGGGACCAAACCAGCCCCTGCCTTGCATGCGGTGCTGGTGGCACAGAGCTGGCAGAGCCCTGGGAGAAGGGCCAGGGGCTGCTCACTACCTGTCCTGGCTTGGCGTCCTCACACACTGCAGCCTCATAGGGGGTGGCGAGCTCGGGAGGGTTGTCATTCACATCCAGGATGCGGATTCGCAGAGAGGCTCTCGACACCTGCGAATGATTATCTGAAACAAAGGAGAACCAAAGCTGCAATGGGAAGTGCCATCTGCTGCTGGCAGGGAGCAAGCCCTCCTCATCCCATCTGCCCGTGGCCGTGGTGGGTCGTGCAGCTGCTGCCAGTGCCAAGGTGGTGCCCGGTGACCTCTGCGGGTTGGCTGCTCCTGCAGAGCACCGCTTGGCCTCACCGCCCGTGTTTCCCAGTAAATGAGCCCAATGGTTGGGCTGTGTGCCCAGGACTCCCAGCAATCTGCTGTTAGCCCGTCCTGCCCAGCTGGGAGCAAGGCCCCACGGTCAGGTCAGAGCTGTGGGTACCACAGCTGCTCTGGGGCACACACACAGAGCCCGCAGCCACGCACACAGATCTGATCACAGCATGTGCCCCAGGGTGCCCTCTCTATCAGTAAATCAGTATGGAGGGCCTGATGTTTCCTGAAGCTCTTCACATGCTTCCAGGAATGAGGAATCCCTCATTCTCCATCTCCTTTGTTCCACCCAGAGGTTACAGCTCAGACAGGCCCAATGCCTCTCCTCTCATGGGCAGGAGCTCTGCTGTCTGTTTGTCTATGAAATTAATGCTGTCCCCCATGTATCAGTAGAGGAGGACCCAAGGGAGGGGAGATTTAACACTGCTCCATAATTAGCCAGGAACCTGAGCCCCCCTCCTGGAGCTGCCTTCACCTCACTGGTGCATTATCACTCCCTCTCACCCAGAGCAGCTGTTCTGGTGATTAGATGGCTGCTTTCGGGGGAGGGAGGCAGAAGTCGTGACTAAAAGCCTGGAACACTGGGTTATTTTAAAAAGCATGTTGGTGCAATGAAACAAACTGCCATCACTTCCAGGGGGAGAGACAGCAGGAGGCAGTGGGCCGGGAGGGAGTGGGGACCTGGGGGCAGTGCTCTGTACCCACTGGGGCTGCAAAGGAGCTGGGGGGAAATCAGTTCAGCTGCTGCAAGGAGAGGGGTGACAGCACTGCTTCATCATCCTCGGCTCACTGTAGGAAGATGGAGACCCTTACTTCAATGCTATGGTGCAAGGAATCTGGCACTGCCCTGCTGAGAGAAGGAGAGGAGACGGAAAGAGAGGAGAGAAGGCAGAGCGCAGCAGGAGCAGCCCAGGCCCCCCTCTTCCCCTCCCCAGTCACATTCCTCCAGTGCAGGAGCAGATCCCAAAACTGCCAAGTGCTCCCAGACCCCTTTGATGCAGCCATCTCCAGGAGTACCAAGCTCAGCAGCACAACGCACTCGTCTTTATTCCAGCGGTACCATCTATGTGAAGGCTCCTCAGACGCTTTCCTTATAAACCTCCCCTTCCTTTCAGCCAGCACCTGAATTTACGGGTGTAACATACGAAAAATATTTGGATGTGTTTGATAAAAATATCTCCAAACCATCTTTGAAACACCCTTCCTGCGGCTGGCGGAGCGTTAAGTGGATTTATGACCGTCAGAAGTGCGATGAGGAGCGCGCGGCGGCGATGGAAGGTGCACAGCACACTGCAGTACTGCCAGCATCACTGCTGCAGCCCCAAAGCACAGCTGTGCAGCACCTCCACGTGCACAGAAATGCTCCCACCCCTCACAGGAATGCTCCCATTCACCACCGCCAGGCAGAGCACAACAGGGCACTGTGTGCCACGGAGGGACTGAGCGTGACCGCGGAGGAAAAAAGTCATTTTCCGTGGCAGTGTCTCTCCCAGCTCAGCTGACTGACATGCAAATTAGTTTAATTATTTCTTCTTCTAAAATAAATTATATTTTGCAGTGGCTGCAATATGTTGTGTCAGGCAAAATTACATTCAATATTTTTAAACTAATTGATGTCAGCCTTGAGAAAACCTGATTGACAGCAGCGAGGAAACCAGGCTGCTACCTAAACGGTTCCCTAAATTAAAATTAAACATGTCGGGTTCCTGCATTTCCTCCAGGAGTTGGAATGCTATTAATCTGAAAAGACTGAGGAAAGAGACATGGAAAACACGCAGAACACAGGGGAGATGCTGGGAACGCAGCGGGCGGATGGCTGGCAGCTGCCTCTGCCAACCTGGGCCTGATGGTGTCGGAGTTGCTGTATCATGAGCTGTGCCATGCAGCTCCATGCTGCAGCACCTCCCCGGCAGCTCCGCTCCCTGCGCTGCCATGGGAGCACTCCCTGGGCTGGGTGTCATCCAAGGGCTCCACTGCACAGCGACACTGAGGCTGAGACCAATGCCCTGGCTGAACTTACAGCCCCAAGTGGTTTCTTTAATTCAGTTAGCCAGGAAAGCAATCATGCAAGGGATCCAGGCTCTGCCCTGAGCAGAGGCTCCCAGACAGCTGCCAGGGGGATGCCCCACTGCTCCATAAGCACTGGGAGCTGTGTGGATGAAGATGCCAGTGATGGGAAGGGGCTGTGGAGATGCTCGACCACCCCCTCTGCAGCAGGAAAGGAGGGCAGCGACAGTTACACTGTGCTGGGATGCAGCTGGTGCCTCTCCAGACCCTCATGCAAACTCATGATAAAGTGCTTTGGACTTTTACAACCAAACCTCTGTTGTGCAGCCCCAAACCCAGCTGTGCTGAAGCAGCTGTACCATTTGCACTGCCCTGCTGTGTGGCCACACCACAGACAGAAAGCTGCTCGGCATCTCTCCTGGAGCCCAAAGCCCAGCTCCAGAAAAGCCCCCTGAGCCACAGGCTGCAGTTGTGGCTGCAGCACTCCTCGGGGTCCCTGCACTGGGCACAGCACACAAACCGTTCTCTTCTGCATCAAGACCAAATCGGTGCAATACTGAATTCAGAATTTTTACATCAGTGGAGAAGCCAGAAGTGCCAGGGGTGGAATTTTAATCCTCACTATCTCAGCAAATTGAGAGAATAAAATGCAGACTGGGACGGACCGCTGCTTTCCAGCTGTGAAGCACAGGGCAGCTCTACAACTGTCAGCAGAGCTGTGGACTGTGGAATGCAGCACAGATAGCTGGGACACTGCAGGGGCTTGGCTGGGGCATAGCAACTCAGACACAGGGCCAACACCAGCAGCTGGGGCTGACGACGCAGCTCCAGGGAAGCAAAGTGGAAACAACAGAGCAGCCAAGTAACATACAAATGGCTCTCACCTCTCCTGAGCCCTGCCCAGACTCAGCAGCATGAGAGTCATTAAATCGCATCCAAACACAATGCTCTGATTAAAGCCAGTCTCCAGCAGGAAGATTTATCATCTCAATTACCAGCAGTGGACACAGCAGTCAAGGCCTCATCATTTTACATGAGCAAAGAGGAAAACAGGAAGAGAATCACTAATATTAGCCCAAGGAAGGTAAACAGCTTGTGAGTGAGATGAAGATTTATCTCTGGGAGTGCTTGGCCTGGTCCCAGCCCAGATTTGCTGAACGGTTCCCATGTTTCCCGCTGGCTGCACTGCTGCAAGGCCAAATACTGCACTCAGCAGCAGCCTGCACGGGCACACCAGGAGCCTTCTGCTGCTTCTCTTAGTGCTCCTCGGATGCAAACACGTTCTCTCAGATTATCTACAGGTGGGGCATGCCCCCCGTGGATGTGGTCTCTGTAGTAGGAGCACCCGCTGCTAGGTCTTGTGCAAATCTAAGCAGCCAGCCTGGCCACAGGAGCACATGCTGCCAGCTGGCACGTTCCCAGCAGCTGTTGCTTGTTAAACCCCTGCAGGGCAGTGCTGCCAGGGATGGGAAGGCAAGATTCAGGACACTGTGCCCCAGCTGCTCACCAGGGCACAGCTTCCCACCAGCCCCAAGCAGATCCAGAGCTGGGCACCCGGCTCTATAAGGCTCGCATCTCCACCAAAGCTGACACTGTACCTCAGCTGTGGACGGATACCTGCTGCAGAGAACGGCTACACACCCCAGGGCAGTGCCATGCCAGCCTCAGGATGGGCATTCACACCCCGCTGAGCACGCATCAGGGAGCACTGCTGCAAAGCTGTGGGGCACACACTGCCAGCACGGGGCCCCCAGCTGCCCCAGGGCGGTGCCGCGATGCCCCGCTCCTGCATCTACCCCGTCACTCTGAAGGCCCTACCTTTACAACTGCCCTTTCTGCCTGAGGATCCAGACATAAATTGTGCTTTAAATTCAATATCAGTCATTAATATTTCATGATTACAAAACGTTAAGGATAATGTCACGGGGAGGAATGTCTGGGCAGTTAAAATGGATGAGTCAGAGCCCGCTGATGGGAGAAGTCGAAGCGCTGGAGTCTCCCTGGCTTTGAAGCGATGCAGCCTGACAGGCGCTCCTGCCTGAGGGGAGCTGCAGCATTTACTGACTTGCTCTGAAATCTTAGATGCCGCGTATAAATATTTTCCTTCTGATTCTTGTCACCTCACGTTTCCTCTGGATGCTGAGCACCATCAGCCCTCCTCCCCCGGCAGCGGGGCAGGGCAGTGCAGAGCTCACCCACCCATGGGCACAGAGCATCCTGTGGGGTGACAGAGCCACAGAGGTCCCAACCTGGGGCAGTGGGGTCTGTGGGGTCACTGACTGCCCTCGCTGGGGCAGCTTTAAATGAGTGGATCATTGCCACTGTGGTGATGACCATTCTGCAGCCAGAAGGAACTGCTGGGCGCTCAGCCAAAGCCCTGGTGCATCGAATCTGAATGGCATCTTCCTATTCAGAATGAGCAAAGAAAAGGGAAACAGGAACCCCGTGGGGTGTGTCAGAACAAAGCCCAGGAAAGGCTTCATCCTGTGAGCAGGTCTTGGCAAATGTCCACGGGAACTGGGAGGTGTTGTACAGCCAAAGCACAAAACCTGGCAATGCCTTTCTGCTGCCTAGCACAGTGCCTTGGATGGAAGTCAGTCTCCATCTTAAGGCTCAGAAAAAGGAACACGGAGAATCTGAGTGCTCCCTGAGGTCCCTGGGGACCCAACACAGACCCTGCACCAAAGCCCTGTGCAAACATTACAGGGCAGCAGGATGCTCAGGGCAATCCCACCATCTTCCTACCCTCAGCACAGCACCTGCAGGGAATCAAAGCCTTCCCTTTGCTTCTATTATTTTCTTTTCATTCCTCAAGAGGAGTTTATTCAAAGCTTCTTTGAGCAGCAGGACCCAGGTTTGTTCTTTTCTTTCTTTACCGGAATAGAAAAGACAAACAGAACTTCTGCTGGAAACATCCAAGCTGGGCTCCATCACCTTAGCATCACGCAGAGGGAGGGAAGATCAACCAACAAAACCCTCACGGCTGCTCAGCTCCCTCCTGCTTCTCCCAGCCAGGTGCGAGCAGATCCTGTGCTTACTGCGAGTGCAGGCCTTGTGGTGGCACGGTCATAGGAAAGATGGCTATAGGAAATGACCATCAAACTCTGGTCCAGCCCAGACGGCTGCTCCTCTGCTCACCTGCTTCCATTGCCAGGACGGTGATGTTGTGCCACCCCGCTGTCTCCCGGTCCAGGACCTTTCCCGTCACAATGGCACCTGTGTTGGCATCAATGTCAAAGATCCTCTCTGTGTCCGTGCTGCGGTCAATGGCATACCTAGGCGCAGGCAAGAGGGGAAAATGTGAAAAACAGGATGTGCCAAAGAGATCCTTGGCTCCCTGTTTGGAGGCAGGGCTGGAAGGGAAGCCCAACCCAACCACGGCCATCAGGTGCAGCCGTAACACAAATAACCACCGCCGCTGCGATCGGAATTAGAAATCCAGAAGGCCTACAAATCACAACAATGCAGCATAATGCTATTGTGTACGGCATCTTTCATACGCGCCGCATCCCAGAGCGCTTTACAGAATTAAATAATACAAGACAGCAAAGAGCACAAAGGATAAATTACTGAGAGGAGGGCTGGGAATAAATTAAAGCCTTCGGTCACATGTCCAACAACAGGAGGAAGATAAATGTAGGGACAAAGCAAGCTGGAGAGCTGACAGACGGGGCAGGGCTCAGGGCAACCCCAGGCTGGCAGCATGCTCAGGGGTGACACAGGCACACTGCGTGGCAGCTGCTCCAAGCGCCTGTGGCTCACAGTGTGCAGCTCATGTGCCTGGCACTCCAGGCATGGCCATGGCCACGCTGCACAGAGCCACGGGCAGCCCTGTGTCTCCCATACCCAGGCCTGGGAGGGAGCCAGCTGCAGGGGGAGGTCACCTCCCAGGTCACCCATCCACACAGCTGAGCATCCCTACCCGATGGAGGGACACAAAGGCACACCAATGGCTCTGTACCTACAAGCCCTCACTGTTACACAGCACCAGATTGCATTCCTCAGCTTCCTCCTTCTCAGGCAGATGGGGGTGAGAATGTACAACAGCATTTGCTTGTAGTTAAGGGAAAATTGCCATCTAAATCTCACTGGTGCACGTGCACAAACGATCGTGTTCCACACCTGCATGTCTGTCTTCCCCTGGAGGTGATGGGCATCTGTCACACAAAGCCCAGGCATCACCAAACCACACCCCAGGGACTTCCCAGCCCACCTGCATTTCCTGCCCCATCTCTAAGCTGGAAATGGAGCATCTATGAACACAGAGGCAAAGGACAGTGACACCAGCACATACTGCAGCCTCTCATCCACTCCACACTCACCCACTGTGAAGGGACAGAAAGGGTCTGGCAACTCTCACAGATCCAACATTGTGCTAGAAGAAGGAACAGAAACCGGGATGACAAAACCTGCAATCCATCCAATAGCATAATTGATACGTTTGTGTGATTGCTCCGATTGTTCTCCCACAGCTGCTGACCCCTAGCACGTCCTGTTCTGTGATCACATCTGGCAGCAGCTGCCTGCATGGCCAGAGGGTGCAGGGAGCACTGTGATGTCACCGGTAACCACTTCTTGTGCTTCTAATTGCTTCACTGCTGAGCTTGTCTTCTGTCATTTCAGAGCTGGCTGGGAAGGACTGACTGCTCACACCCTACAGCGGGACACAAACCAGAGCAGAAATCTGATCCCTCTGTCATTGCTGCTGCACACCTTCTCAGTGCAATGCTGTCAGGAGAGAGAGCTCTGGGTGCTGCCTGCTTTATCACTGATGTGGGGCTGAGATTTGAATGTGGCCAGTCCAAGTGGACCTACAGCCCTCCATCTGCTCCACGTGGCCATAGACCTTCCCTTCCCAAGGAGTTACGGCCAACCCCATGGAGACCAGGGCTTCTGGTGGGAAGGAATCCAGTCCTGCTCAGTTGATGTCATGTCACGTAGTAGGACCTTTATCAACCAAAGTCTGTGCTGCCCTCCACAAGCCTCTCCCCTCCAGCAGTCCCACTTCCCCTCCATTATCCCACTGATGTTCTGCCCAGGGAGGGACACCATCATTCTCATGTCCTCCCTGTGCTCGGAGGGCAGATGTCACTGCATTCCTGCTCGGCTGCTGCTGCTCCATATCTGGAACTGCAGTGCCCAGCTCTGATTGGGATGCAGACCTTGTAAACCATTTTCTTCTCCTCCTGCTGGCACTGCCTGTTGGTCTGGATGTTACAAGTGACTGTTTAATTTAGACAGCTTTCTCGGTGCTCATCTTTCTCGTGAATGCATTTCTCGAGCAGTTTGTTTCACTTCTCCCCCTGAACGCAATGAGGAGCACATTTTATGCCATGTGCTTTGTTAATAGCGAGCTTTTCAACCACTGGGTGAAAAAGCTTTTTGTTATGTTTGTTTTTTCCTCCTCTCCCTTTTGTATTGAAGCGGGTTGCAGTTCTCGCTGTGCTGCTGGAGTCTGCGAAATGCCCATGTCCAACACGTGCCTCTGGATTTGCTGAATGCCAGACGAGAATATCTCTGAGAACCTTAAATCCCAAGCAACGTTTTCCCAGTGCTGATAAAGCCTGGGATGCATGCAATCAGAGCACAGGCTCACTGCAGAGAGAAAAACAAAAGGCTTCCATCCAAACAGCCTCACACACACACAGCACATTGCTGTATTACCTAATACAATGGTTTGGGTGAGAAACAGTGCTACGCTCAGGAAATACACAGCTAACGCCAAAAAGGCAAATGGGAACTGAATGCTTTCTGAAAAACAGTGCTTCTAGCTTTTGTCAGGCAACAAATAAGGATGGAATAAAAAAAAGAGCACCGTTCTCTCACACGGCGCTGCCCCTGCTGGGTTCCTGCGCTCCCCACAGGACACACAGCCCGTGCTGAGCTCCAGATCCACCTGGCAGCACCGTGGCCCTTCTGTGCAGCTGCAATCGGGGGCTGCTCCCCCAGAGAGGTGGGTGCTCCGTGGGCACCCAGCTGCAGCAGGCACCGCATCCTCGTGCGGCTGAGATGTGGCCCCGCCTTCTGTGTCACCTGGGGATGGATGCAGAGAGACAAGGGCACCTCCTGTCCCACTTGGCTTAAAATACTTCCCAAACCTCGTTACCAGCAGCCCGATGTCAGCAGGGTTGGAGCGCTGACGGTGCTGATTTTTGCTGGGCTGTCTCCGGCGGTCCTTCTTCTCTCCTGCCTCGAGGGGACGGCGCATCTCAGCACAGCAGAAGGTGTTGGCCTTCTCCTCTGTGCACGGCAGAGCTGATGGAGCAGAGCCCAGGAGCCGCGTTCCAGCTCCCACCTCCAGCGGACAAGGATCAGGAAGTTAAAGGGATCCACTGAACTGCACCAACTTGAAAGGCTTCGTGCTGACTTCAAGGGGCTGAGGATCAAATGCTGGTCACGCTGTCAGGACCGGCTGCTCTCTCATGTACCAGAGGTGAAGTACAAGTGCTGGCTCCTCATGACTGCGCTTTGAGCTGCACACTTGAGATGCGAGGTGATGTGCTGCTGTCTCTCACTGACGGGCTGGTGGCACGCCCTGGCAGGATGCTCACCTTCATCTTTGGGTGCTGCTTTGAAGCTGCAGGCGTAGCAAAGCCTTTTATTAAGCCACACCGCAATTCCCTGCCTGGAGTCCTGCTGGCTGTGCCCCGTCCCTGAGCACATGGCATTGCCACACCTGGCACTGAGCTCACTGTATGGTAACGTTTGGGCTCTAACCCTCCTGCTGATCAGTTGGATCTGCTTTTCTCTGCACCAAGTCCTCAGCATCTTCTGCACAGCAGTAGGAAGCCTCTCCTCTGCTTCCTTTTGTTCTGTCTGCAAATATTGCAACAAGCTCCATGGGGAAGGGCACGGAGAACAAGAGTAAATAAGGAGGAGAGTTCTGTCCCTTCCCCACCTTCCCCACAGCTACAGATCACAAAATAAAATCTCCATTCCATAGCACTGCTAGAAACTTGCCAGTGCAAAGCACAGATACTTGTGTATGCACACACTGAGGTCTCTACCCGCCATCCCAAGGCTCTGCCCCAGTTTAGTGCAGGCAGGGATGGGCTCTGTAGAGAACCCTCAATGCAGAGCCAATGCTGCTCACTTGAAGTGAGGCTGTGTGGAAGGCGCCTGCAGCCCCGCTGTCACCTGGCACAAGAACACACATTTCAAGGAAATTCTCCACACACTGAGGATGTTTTCAGAACACCAGCTTTTCATCCCGACTGCTCATGACTCAGGCCAGTTGGCAGAGCCAGAAGGCTGCTTTGTGCCTTAGGTAATAACAATTTAACAAGGTAACAATCTCTTTAGCCACAAATTAAATGGAAATGGGAAATGTCCTGTGCAGATAAGCCGCTGCCTGGATTATGTCCCCTGCCCAAATATAACTCCTCTGATCTTTGATCCCCGTGCACGCACGCACGCGCACACACAGCTGAGCTCTGGCTCCGCACTTCCCAAGCCTCACCTCATTTATCATTCCCCATCACTGCCCGCTTGTCACTCCTGCTCGCTCGCCTGGCCCATGTCAGGCTCCACTGCGGCTGCCTGGCTGTCAGCACAAGGACACGCAGGCGTCACCCAGCCACCTTCCCCGGCACTCCCCTGCCACTCACAAGCCTGTCACTTGCCCACGATACGTCTGTCACCTGTGAGATGGTGGCTCTAGCTTGCCAGGACCCGTGCACAGACTGCTGCTCGCTGCCTGCTCTGCAGCACCCACCTCCGCTCTGCCACACGTGGCGGCCATGAGAACCCCACGCTGTGACCCTGCACGCGCCGCCAAAAGGGAAGGAAGGGGACACAGAGTTGTAGCAGTGCTTTACCGCACAGGGTGGTTCGCTGTGTCCGGATCCAGGGCGGTGACCACCCCCACGATAGAGCCAACGTGAGCATCCTCCTGGACCTCCATTGTGTTGGAGGGGGGCCAGAACTCAGGGGGCTCATCGACGTCCAGCACAGACACCCGAACGATGGTCTGGTCCCGAAAGGTGCCCAGGTCCACAAACCGTGGGTCCACAAACTTGTTGAGGGCCTCCACCACCACGGTGTGCACTTTTTTTGACTCGTAGTCCAGGGGCTGAGACAATAGGAGAGAATTAGCCACAACTGGCCCAAGTACCCCCATTAACCACACACACCCAGCCCCAGGACCCGCATTAGCCACACCTGGTGCTGCTGATCAGGTGTGGGAATTAAGTGCGCATGCTTCTGCTCCTAACAGGTGCAATCAGTAAGAGCTGTAAGCGCCGCTCTCCATCACTTTGTGCACCACTCCATCTGTACACTGCTCACTCCCAGGAGCCGTGCAGGCAGCAGAAGGCACTGCACTGCTGCTCCTTTTCAGCTTTTCCTCTCAGAAACAGATCTGTGCTGTGCTATGCAGGCAGAACAGGTCTCTTCCTGCATCTGCAAGCACAAAAATGCTACTACTAGAGCTGCGCTGAGAGGAGTGTTTATTTATTTCAGCTCAGATGCAGTAGAAGCCCCCAAAGGAAAGGGCTCTCCTGGAGATGCCTGCCCTCCCCGCAGCCAGCTTTTCTCCTCACCTTCTGAATGGTGATGACAGCCTCCTGGGTATTGCTGTCTGTGGTGACTTTGAACATCTCCACCCCTTCCTCATCCTTCATCTGATAGGTCATGTCGGTGTTCTCTCCGACGTCAGAGTCCTCTGCCTTCACTCTCCCAATGGCAGTGCCCACAGGGGCAGTTTCAACGATGCTGAACTGATACATCTCTGGAGGAGAGAAAGGCACCAGGGTCACGGCTCTGCCTGCACCCTCCCCAGTCTGATGCACACCTTTGTGTAGCTCCTTGGGATAACTCTTGAGCCACAAGTACTGTCCAAACTCTGCCAACGTCTGTAGTTCAGAATGTCCTGAGAAAAACAAACCCCAGCCAAAAACAGGGGCTGCAAGAAGGGAACTGGGGAGAGCTAATGCTTTAAAGAGCCAGGTAGAGAAAGGGATGGTTTTTCTACACAGACAGACACAGACACAGCACAGCAGTGTTGTCCAATTCTTGGCAAACTTCGCCAATTCTAATTTCTAGGAGAAGCAGCTACAGAGCTGAGCCACCTCCAGCTGCAGCACCCTCAGCTGAGGGAGTCCCCCCATGGGGCTGCTGGGCAAGGACACGCTCAGACCCAGGCACACCGCTGTGTGCTGTGCAGTGCTGTGCTGCTGCCCCGCAAACATCCCGAGCAGCAGGGCTGGCTCAGCCTGCAGCCACACACCAGGCTGTGCCAGGAGCCCAACAACACGAGCAGGACTTACTCTGTGGGAAGCGTGGTGGGTTGTCATTGACATCAGTGACCACGATGGTGACGGTGGTGGAGCCGGACAGCCCGCCCAGCTGTCCTGCCATGTCCGTGGCACGGATCACCACCTCGTACCGGTCCTGTGTCTCACGGTCCAGGTCAGCCACAGCTGTCCGGATCACACCTGGAAATGGGCAGTGGAGTGAGTGCAGGCACATGGCAGAGCATCTGCAGAGTCACAGAACAGGTGAGGCTGGGAGAGGTTGCCGGGGGATACCTAGAGCAAGTTGGAGCTCCAAATGGGACCAGCTAGACCTCCCAGCCTCTGCTCATACAGCAGGCATTCTAACACTTAACTAACCCTCATGGCCCCAGATTTGGAGGAGGTCTGTGTTTTCCTCCAGGGAGGCCAGGAGCAGGGTGAAGGATTGCTGGGGGCCAGCTGCACGCTATGTGGAGGAATGCTGTGTAAAAGCCCCTGCTGAGTCACGAAGCCCCTTTGGCACCAATTTGCAGCAGTCCACTTATCCTTATCTGCTCAGACAGGAGCCACAGGAGGATGTGCACAGCTTGCAGCCATGGGAGGAGCGGCTGCTGCAGAGCAGTGCAGGAGGGATGTGGGGCAGAGCTGCCCACTCACCTGACCTCTGCCACCCCAGTGGGTGTTCCCACTGGTGCACAGACCCCTCGTTTTCAAACGTGTCTCTAAAATGTGTCTCTCAGGGAAGCTGTCAGTGTCAGGGAGCTGAGAATGCATTTGAGTCAAAGCCAAACAAAATGCATGGTATGTTGGTGCTTCTTTTTTCCTACTAGATTTCATTGGGTAGAAAGTCTTTTCAGGTTTTCATTCATCTGAGCAAGGAGAAATGACCAGGACTAAAACATACGGCAATACAGAACAAGAAGGAAAGAGTAGTGAAGCCCAAAAAACATTGTGAAAGCAGAAGTTATGACTTTCTATGTCAGCCAAGACATTTCATTTACATGGAAACAAAGCACAGAGAAACATTTTGAGAAAGAAAGAAAGAAAGAACCGACTCTGCCCTGGGGTGGCACCAGGGGCAGACATGCATGTGTACACGAGTACAAGGTCATTAGTTGTGCATTCCCAGCCCCACTATCCCAGCAGCAGCCCAGAGCAGCTTAAAATCCCCTCCAGCTCAGTTTCGTAACATTCCACAGATTTAGCCACTGCTTTCTGTTTTTATAATTGCTCTCTTCCAGGCTTTTCTGATTAACTATTGGCTTTACCTCCCATTACTGCGAGCCCTGCACATCCTCCTTTGCTCGGGTTTACCGAAGCCCGAATGGCAGACGCCCAGCCATGCCCTGTGCATCCTGCAGCTACGGAGCCCGACCTCCCGACAGCAGTGGACAGGTCACAAAAAGGAGCTGCTGGTGGTGTGGCACAATGGCAGTCAAATGTCACTGAGCTGAAAGGAAGAAAGGATCTTTTTTCCTCCTCTGCATGACATGATGGGTGCAGCACTAGCTGGCAACGCTGCTCTGTAGATGTTTCTCTCTCCTTGCTTTCTCAAACTAGCAATTATTCCAACAATTATCGTTGTTAGGATTTATTATAAAGGCATCACTGCCATTTCAGATGCTTGCAGCTCCCCGGCTCTCACGGACAGACACAATCTCACCCAGTTCTCTCCAGTCCCTCTGTCATTTCAGTTCTGTCATTATCTGAACTGTCACCATCTTCAGCCCCATGAAGAAGAAGGGGCTCCGCCTAGTCCCCTATTCCTCGGGCACTTCCAGCTTCTGCCTACTACCACACAGGAGGAACCCTCAGCCCTCCTGTCACCTGCTCACCAAGGTCCAAGCTCCACACCAGCACACAGGTCAGCAGCACGGAGCACAGCTCCTGGCAGGGCACATCCCAGCCCTTCTGCACAGGGCCGGCCTCAGCTGGTCGTGTTCACGGGCCTCCCATGTCTCTGCCATGAATATAAAGCCATTATTTCTGGGCAAGCGCTATCTCACTGAAATTTAAGCAATTCTGTTAATTAACGGGGTCTGAAGCATTTTATAAGGAAAATGATTCATGTCAGCGCAAAGGTGATGAATTGGGACGAGAGAGAAAAAGCTCATGTATTCACCAAGGCGGTAATGACTTAACTGAGCTGCTTGTAATGACACAGCCCAGAGAACCCCGTGTAAGACGGCAGGGAAGTGCTCAGGTTTCCCAGAACACCACCAAGGTCGCTCCCTCCAGTGGGGAACGAGGCCGGGCTGCCTGCCATGCACTGAGCAGCACTAAGAGATGGCAGCACAGCCTTTCTCTGAATGCACGGACAGAAGAGAGAGGGACTTCTGCTGCTGCAGACAGAACATGGAAAAGCCTCATTGTCATCTCCTAAGATCCAAAAATTCACCTTCTTTCCAGCCAGAGAAACTGCCAAACATTCTCCTTCCCAAACTCTGCCAACACAGCAAGAACAACCTCCAGCTTGCTTCATCTCCCCAGTTCTTGTCAGCATCTGTTATAGTTGAATAATACAGACACATGGTGGCATACCCTCTGGTACAAGGCACATGTGGCTTTCCAGCATGATCCAGATTAATCAGTGTAATTACCAAGCAAGGGGACACTTGCAGCATCGCATAAATTGCACCAGATCTGCTCAATAGCAGGCACTATTTGGGTGATAGAAACAAAGCAGGACAAAGCACTCAGCAGGTTAAGTGCCTTCCAGGAATCCCACCATTATGGGCTTTTCTCTGCTCCCAAACACTTTTAGCTCAGATGTCCAAATTCCTGGACAAGGAGAAAACTTACAACTTCATAGAAGCACAGAACTGATTGGGTCAGGGGGGATCTGCCAACCCCCTGCCATGGGCAGGGACACCTTCCACTAGCTCAGTCTGCTCACATTAGTGAGGCCCCACAGAGAGCTCTGACAGATGAGCTCAGCATTCTTCCTTTAGCAGCTAAATCCCCCTGGTCATTTAACATTCATTCCCACTGCACGTTAGTAAATACACCCTGGTTTCCCTGAGACCAAACATACCATTTGTCCCAAACCAATGGAAATTCCTTGAAGCACCAGTCTCAGCCAGGGACTGCCAACATTCAGTCTCATTAATGGTAGCAATTGCCTCAACTAAGCCCACAGGTGGCTCTTCTGCAGGCACACCACCAGAGTCATAGAAAGGTTTGAGCTGAAAGAGACCCTTGCAGGCCATCCGGCCCAACCCGCTGCAGTGAGCAGGGCCACCCACAGCTCCAGCAGTGCTCACAGCCCCCCAGCCTGACCTGAGTGCCTGCAGGGATGGGGCACCCACCTCATCTCCGTGCCACTGCCTCACCACTTCCATCATGAAAACCTGCTCTTTGCCCCTGTGCAGAGCTGTGGTCTATAATCTTCTGGCATGAACCAGCTAAAACCCATGAGAGCACAGAGACGGGCGCATCCTGGTATCTGTGTTCCCAGGCACCAAGAAGCATTGTTAACAAAATGGCAAGAGCAGCAGAGAAACACATTCTGCCTCCCACCACTGCATCACAGTGACAGCTCATCAGAACAGCTCTCCATGCTCCCAGCAGCTCAGCTCCCACCCCACCAGCACTACCCCAGGACTGAGCCTGTGGTCTCCAGAGGTCTCCAAGCAACAGTGCTGGCAGCTAAGGATGAAACAACTCATGACTACGTGCAATAAAACAAACTTCCTCCCAGCAGGACAGTATTTCTCGTCCTGCTCTCCCTGGCTCGAGGACCTCTGAGCCCTCGCTGGCTGAGCCTCCAAATCAGGAGACAGGCTCTAACTCAGGAGTTGTTTTAAGTAATAAGAAATGCCAGACTGCATTCCAATTAGCCTTCAGAGTCCTTCTGTTTTTTCTCTGCATGCAGCAGAATGACAGATTTTAAGAACGGCTTCTTACTTCCAGTAAAGAACGAGATGCACATATGCTCTCCTAAGCTGAGCTTTTAGGGAAGCAACAAACACAACTAGGCTGGGGATGTCACCCAGAGCATCGTTCTACAGCAGCCAAAATCCCTGCAAAGACTGCAGCATGCTGAGAGCCAGCACCCCCAGTGTGACAGCAGAAGTGACCTCGTCCCAACAGCAGCAGCAAAGCACCCCGTGTGCACTGACTGCAGCCTCCTCCAAGAGGAACGCTGCTGCCACAGAGCAGTGCAATGCAGCTCTGAGTGACAAAGAGCACGTGAAGATCAGCTGCACCCTGTTGGCACACTGAGAGTGAATAGGGAAGGCAGCACGGAGCTTAAATATGACAAACGCCTGCAGGGTCCTCATCTCCCTCCAAAAAAGCCTTCCAAGACAAGACATGGGATTGCAGGCCTTACTGAGCTGTGGGACTGCGCATAGCATGCTCTGCTGGCACACTGGCAGGTTAGGTCCTGCCTTTGAAAGCTCTGTCAAATCCAACACACCTGCTGAATGCTAACGCTGGTAACAGCCAGGAACGAGAGACAAACTGAGCAACATACACACAGTGTGCATCCTGTATCCAAGTGTGCAAATCACACTCATACACACAGCACCGTCAGTATGAAGTACAATGTAAAGACAAAGAAGAAAAGGAGAACTGGAGCTGGAAGGAGTCATAGAATGGCTTAAGTTGGAGGGGACTATAAAGACCACCCAGCTCCAACCCCCTGCTGTGGGCTGGCTGCCCCCTGTCCCCTGGATCACCCATAGCTGTCCAGGCAGCAGTGCCAGCACCAAAGGCTTAGGCAGGGCATGAGGGAGCATAGGAGTGTGTGGACCTGCAAGGAAAGGTGGAGAAGGAGGTTGAAACCAAACAGGGAAAACAAATTGCTCTTCATTATCGTATATTATGAGAAATGTAACATTCCAGGTTTTTATGGCTCTTTTTATGGCCATTAATAACAATGGTGGCTTTGAAGAGTGATGCTTCTGCTACGGATAATTAAATCTTATGCTCAGGGAAGAAGCCTGGCCACCCATAGCGGGCAGGGCAGGAACTCCCATTGGAGCAATAAACCCTTTCCAAGTTTGGAGGGGGAGCAGGATGGGGATCACCAGCGGGATGCTCCAGCTCCTGGCTGGTGCCAAAGGCAGACACAGCCCTGTCCCTGCCTCCTCCAGCAGCACAGCCACACACACGGCACTGCTGGCAGGGGGGCACAAAGCTGCACTGCCGTGGAGCTGAAGATGGCTGCTGCAGACTGTCAGCAGTTTCGCTCTTATGAATGGCAAGCAGAACCGTAAATCAACCCTGGTGGTGTATGAAACAGCCAGTGTATGAACAGCCAGCTTGAGAATTAAGACACAAAAAATCAAGGAATCCAGAAGCTTGGTCTCCGGGAGTGACATTAATTCTCACCACAGTCCCACAGGGCGCATTTTACTTTATGCCTTAATACGGCAGCATTAATGTTGTTGCAGGGAGCTGAGCCTCTGCACGTCCCGGCTTGTGCGTTTTGCTCCCAGTGGTCCCTCTCCGTTCCAGCAGCCCCTTTCTCAGCCTCCACTCACACAAAGCTGTCTCAGACTAGCAGGATCCACACTTGAGTTTTCAGTATTTAGCTCATCGTCTCCTTGCAAATAAAAGGAAAACCAAGCAAATGTGGGAGAGAAGGCAGCCAGGGGTGGATCTCACCAGGGTTCCCTTTGGTTCAGCAATAGGGTGGGGGCACTTTGCAGCCCAGCTTTCCAACCAGAACTGCAGCTGCTCGGTGCTCTCATCTTTTGACAATTTTTCATTAAACTGAAGGTACTTTACTGCATGCTTTGTACCTTAAATATCTCTTATTAGCATTTGAGTATCTTCCCTCCTTAGAATGCTTGCAAGGTTCCCATTAAGGGTAATGAGAGTCACACTCCTGGGAGGCAAGGAGAATATATACCCCAACATCTCCTGGTTATGGTCTACTCTAACCAGTATGTCAGAGCATCATCTGCTAGGGATTTATTAGAGATGCATTTTACAACGGGCTCTATTATACGTTATTAAGGAACGGAGCAGCTTCCACTGTTCTTTCATTAAATATTAATAGAGCATTTATAAACCGCTCCTTAATTTGAAGTGTTACCTTTAATCAAAGCCCTGGCGATAACAACGTGGCCTTTGGTAAAGCCCCTCTGGTAGTACTTAAACCTTTCCCAGATTTTACGTGCCCACGGGTGCAGTCGCTCTGCAGTTGGTGCAGGCGGGGGGGGGGGGGGGGCGAGTCTGGCCGCTGCAGTTTCCCCCCCCAGCACTGCTACCCATCCCAACGCTCAGCCACGCATTGCACCCCCAGGATGAGGTCCCCTGCAGCTCCCTGGGTGCTGCTCACCCGTTTTGCTGTCCACGGTGAAGTGCTGCTCGCCCTCCAGCACGCTGTAGACGATGCGGGCGCTGCTCCCGTATGTGGGGTCGTCGGCATCGGAGGCCATCACCTGCATCACAGAAGTGCCTGCAGCAGGGATGAGAACAAAAACAGGAGAGATGTGGATCTCTTAGAGCCAGAGGACATCCAGAAATACGGCCCCTTTTGTCCCACAGAGCGACAGGAGGATGGGACGGTGGGTCACCTCAGAGCAGGACATGCTCTCCAGATCAGCAGGTAGCTTTGCTCCCAGCAGTCATCTCACATATTAGGGAAGCTGCAGGGGAGGAAGAGCTATTGCCTGTCCAGAGCCAGGCACTGCACTGTGTCGTCATGCTCCACACGTCGCAGGGCAGAAGGACCATAAATTGGATAAAAGTCCATCAAATGTCTGCAATTAAGTTATCGATTTCCAACGCTGCCTCACTAAACTGGGTGCTTCACTCCAGCTGTCCCTGAGATGGCTTTAATTTGACATCATGTTCAATTTGACTGAAGCAGGACCCAGGACATGAGAACAGCCTCAGGAACAAAAGAGCTGAGGTCCTCAAAGGCGACAAAAATGAGGAAGAAGCTGCTAATCGCACCTACAGACAGCCCTGAGAAAGGAGAAGACTTATGAGGGTCCACCTCCAGCAGCAGCCTCCTGAAGGGCCAAACCCACGGATGTTGCTCGCAGCCCTGCTCTCCAGACACAGCACATAAGACATCAGTTTTCTGACCCCAGCGCCTCATCCTGCAGAGCCTGGATGGATGCCAGAGGGCAGCAGTTCCATCTGAGTGCCCTGGAGGTTACAGAAGGGGAAACCCCGACTGTACCAACAATACCATTCACAGCTTTCAGGGCAGTGCAATCCTCAGCACGCGCCCACTTGCTGCCCCAGCCGCTGCCAGATGCACACGAGCGTTTTGAGCATTTTCTATTAAGAAAAACTCATCAGACTGCCTGCAAGTGTTCTGGCTGCACGTTAAACAAAGTCTTTTCCTCTGCTTCTAGTGTGGAGATTAAACAATTTCTCTTCACAGTAATCAGTTTTGCATTCAGCCAGCTTTGCGATGGAGCCAGGGTTTGACCCCGAGTTCCTGTCTGCACAGCCAAATCATCTCTAATCTTGGTGCTACACAGAGAAATGAAAGCAAAACGCACTGAGGGAGAAGAGTTGTTCTGACAGAAGGATCCACATTTACCACCATGCCTGCTACCAGTCGCTCTGCGTGCTCCCCAGCCCAAAAGCCAGCTCTGGGCTATGCAACCTGCTCTGTGCAGCAGAGATGTTTTGCAGGAGGCAGTGTGGATTTGGGCTCATGCCTGTGTGAGGCAGACAGCTGTTAAGCAGACCCCAGGGAGCTCGGGGAGAACACAGCTAATTTTAGCATCTCCTATTACAAGGTGAAACTCCTGCCGTTCCCCAGCAGTCGGTTGGGTCCATCCTACCTTCTCTGCAGCTCTGGGTCTCCTCCTTCAAGACTGACTCGGCTCAGCTCAGCTTTTTGGAGGTGATGGGCACTGGGGTGGGCAACCAGCAAGGGCTGCAGCCTCAGGGCTGAGCTCTGTGCAGGAGCAGAGCACGGGGCCAATGTGAGCTCCCAGCCACCGTGTGGGAGATTGTGCAATTCCCTCATTATTCCTTATTCCCTCTTAGGCACCGGGAAGTCAAATGACTTTCCCTCCCAATTAGTACTCCTTCATTATGCAAATAATGTCCTTTGATCTGTTCCTGCTGTCACAGAGCGGATCTGACCGTATTTGTTTTACTTCTCTTTACGCTTCAGGAAGGGACCCACCTCCGGGAGCTGGAACTGTGCTTCTGGCAGGGATCTGCAGCTGATTGCTGCCACCGGAGAGAGCAAAGCCACCCACGTGGCCAGCCTTCAGCATGAGCCCCACGGAGGTCTGGGAGAGCAAGAAGGGGTCACCCTTCACTTCTCAGCTCGGGTTGCAGAGCGGCAGAGATGGGGAACGAAGCTCCCTGCAAACCACACCTGAGATGGAGAGCAGCCCTGCTCCCTGAGGCTGACCCATCCCAGAAGAGCACAGCTGAACGAGGGTCATTGGTCATCCAGGAAAACGGAGCAATGGACAAGCACTGCCGGCAGGTGCCCAGCCTTTGACTTCGATGCCATGACCAATTCCAGCTGCCCAGCCTTCCAGACCCTGCTTTGCCACTACAGCGGGTTGCCTTCATCCACACCCAAAATGGCAGCAAGGCGTGTTTCTCTGCAGCTCCGTGCCCAGCGGAGGGGCTTGCAGCAACACCATGTGAAAGTGCTGTGTGAAGCAACCCCTGCTCGTTAGCTGGGCTGCTGTGGAGGAGCCCTTCCACCTCCCAGGCTGGCCAGGCTGCAGAGGGTTTGGAGGCTGCCACAGGCAGACAGACTTCAGCCCAGTAAACTCTCAGCTCCAGCTCCCCCCGCCCTGAGCATACAGCTTGGAAGCACATCCCACGCCGTTCACAGCACTTCTCTTTACTTTTAACTTCTGAGTATTTTAATTTGCAGGAATCGCCTCCTTTCATGTTGTGAAACCGTGATTCTTTCTCGCTCTGATCTCCAATTTCGCATAGAAACTGTCTCCTTTGATATGTCTTGTTCACATCAGTCTGTGATCAGGCAGCTCCATAATTGTTAGCGTTTTTTAAAGAATCGGGATCCTTGTCTAATACTCAGAGTTGAAGATTCTTTGCTTTTTAAAAGTAGTTCAAGCAAAATAGATTAATTTATTTCTGCCCCTTGGGAATGGGATGCCTCCTGCTCTGCTGCCCACATGCTGCCTTTCATTGCTTCAGGAGCACGTGGCTGCAGTTCAAAAGGTCACCATCTGACTCAAAAGAGGATTAGTACAGGTAAATGGAAGAGGATGGAGAGCCCGGGGTGCTTTGGGAGTCTGCTCCCCATCCACCAACAGGAACCCAGGCAGCAGCTCCTGCACATCTGCAGCCACCCTCAGCTCAAGCAGCACTGCATCCTCTCCCTGTGTCCCTCCCAGCACTCAGGGGAGTGCAGCTCAGTGCCCTGCTGCCACCCCTGGCAATGGATGCTTATGGCACACATCCCACCCGCAGCTCAGCACAGCACCGGGTTGATGGGCAATGGTGGATTGGGGGGAGGCAGGCCAGTGGTAGCGTGGAGGAAACTGCTTCTATTACATCAGGAATGAATTTCCTGACCTCAGCAATACTGGGCATCTTGGAAGGAAGCCAGAAAGTGGGTGAGAGGGTGCAGCACCACCGCACAGGGATGCTGAAAGGGATGGAGAGGCAGTCACAGGGCTCTGAGGGCAGCAGGGGACAGCGAGAGCAGGCACTGAGACGCCAGGGGACAGACGGCGCTTGGGCTAATCCAGAGCACAGGTGGCCATGGGCTCTTGGCACGTAAGGACTCGTTCCTACCCCTGCCCACAGCAGGAGCTGAGGGCTGAACAAAGCCAGGGCTGAGGCACAGCGGGCATCTGGCACCTCCCTGACCCACCCCCAGGGCACAGCTTAGGGCTGGGGCTGAGCGCACAGCCACAGGCTGGCAATCAGCTCAGAGGATTTATTCACTTGTTTTTCCTTAAGCTACCTTATTTATTTGTCCCTCTTGGCTCCTCAGCTCTGCTCTCAGCGGGAATCCCTATGATTTACAGCCTGGTTTGCGGGGTTCAGGAGGCTCAAGGTTTAGTGGCAGAGATGGAAGCCTCTCACCCACCAGGACACCTACCAACGGGGGACAGCTCAGCCACGCTGCCGATGTAGGGCCCCTCCAGGAAGCGCGGCTCGCTGTCGTTGATGTCCTGCACCTTGATGATGAACTCAGACTCGGGTTCCAGCAGCTGGTCAGTCTGTCTGTCACGGGCCTGAGCCCGCAGTGTGTAGAAGGTTTTCTGCTCCCGGTCCAGGCGTTCTGTGGCATGGATGTCCCCTGTGATCTCATCGATGAGGAAGATGGTCCCCGCGCCCTCCCCGGAGATGGTGTACTTGATGGAGCCGTCCCCCTCATCCGAGTCCGAATGGATCTGCCAGGGAAAGAGCAAAGGGTAGGAGCAGGCAGGGGATGCTGTGCATAGGAGGGCACAACACACTGCATTGTCAGCTTTTGAGGTCCCAAACACTGCCAATACCCACCCACACCACAAACCAAGCTGCAGATCTCGCCACGGTGAGGCCAGGAGATGTATGGGAAGGACAACTCACCAACAGACCCCTAAAAAGAGGTTACCCCATGGCAAGGACTCAAGATCCAATGCGGGGCCATTTCTCCCAGGCTGTGCAGCAAACGGGGTAGGAATGCAGCTCAGGTTGGGGTTAGGGAGCCCATGGCAGAGCTGACACTGCCAGACATCACTCCTGGGCAAAGCCTGCAGTGAAATGAGGCGAGACGGGCTGTGCTGAATGAAAAACAGACCCTGGGGAAGGTGCTTTTTGTAGCCAGCCTCCGTTTCATTTTCTAATTAAGACAACGTTTGAAATTAGGAAAAGAAAGGGTAAACAGAAGCTCCTCCTGGACCGGGAGCTGACTGGAATCCAGGCCAGACGTCCAGAGATAATTTTATTGGTGGCATTAAGCTGAGTTATGAGGTTTTTACAATCTAGCCACTTATGAGAAATCTATTAACAGTAACTGGACAGGCAGAATGCATCTTGACAGAGAGCAGCACGGGCGTTAATTGGGACAATCCATAACAGGACAGGGACCCGCAAGGTTTCATCAGCTGTCTTCATTTGCTCCCTGCAATTTCTGCTTAGAATCAGCAAAGTTCTCCCACCGACTCAAAAAAAAAGAAAAGGAAAAAAAAAAAGAAGAAAAAAGCTGTCCATTAATCAGCTAATGAAATATGAAAATGTTTATGGGCCATTCAATCTTCCAAACTGCAGTTCTATAATCCACCTTTCAGACACACAGCTCTACCAGCAAGAATTTATACTGGAGCTGCCTCCTTTTTCTTTTCTTTCTTTTCTTTTTTTTTTTCTTCTTCTTTTTTTTTCTTTTATGATGCCTTCATTATATTTGTCTTGTTAGATACAGTTTATATATTTATTTCATGAATGAGGTGCCTGCACTTTGAACAAATCAATGCATTTCATATGTTGCCATATTACTCCCCATCTGAAGCACCTTCCCAGGCCCCCCCAGCACTCAGACCTTGGCTTAGAGCATGGCTGTGAGCCCTGCAGTGCCAGTGGGGGTCCCACAGTACCAATAGGGTTCTTCCTGTGCCAATGGGGGTCCCACAACATCAACAGGGGTCTTCCAGGGCTAATGGGGGTCCCACAGCACCAACAGGAGCCCCACGCCATCCAATCACAGCCCCACGAGGATCAGAGCACCCTAGGGGATGGTGTGCAGAGCATCCTGCCCTAGAAACGCCCACACCCCTCTGACTGGGGGGTGCTCACCAAGCCCTCCATGTTATTAATATCCCTGAAGTTCATGATTACCCTGTTAGCAATTGAGCTTTTCTGACAAAGTTGCACCTGTTCTACTCAGCACAGGTAGCAGAAAGCTGAGCTTTCCTGTTGAACACCAGGCTGGTGATTAATAATTAGGGCAGAGATCAGCCACCCAGCACCACGCTGAGCTCCCAGCACATCCTCTTTACATATTTGCTCACCGCCGACTGCTCGGAGCAGACACCAGCATCCCTGCAAACTGGAGAGCAAGGAAGAAAAATGGAGCTTGGGCTCAAGGGGCCGTACAGATTGATTTACAAGGGAAGATTAAAAGACCTAAATCTGTGCTGCTTGGCTAAACAACAACTAATGGGGGAGGGCTGGAAAACTGACTGCAGACATCAGGGGGGGATGCTGCAGAGCGGATCCCAGGGCGATCCCACAGCACTGCTGCACCTTTCCTGGGAGCTCTGGGCTGTGCTGTGTGCAATGGGACCCCTCCAAGGGGACCCCCCCGTGCTCATTGCAGGGACAGCAGTGTCACAGTCACCAGTACATCCATGGGTCCAATTGCACCCATTTGTCCTATGGGAAACAGTTCCCTTGTCCCGAAGAGCCAAACCCAGGAATTTCACAGAGCCATTAATTACTTGCTAATAATTAAATCGAAATTAAACGTGAACAGAGGTGCACATTCCTTATTAAAAGCGATTAAACAGAAAGCACAGATACACAAATAAAAAATGACTCTGGGGCTGGAAAAGAAAGAAAATCAAATAAAAACTAGCCCGTAATAAAGGCACACTTTGTTTGCTCCAACTCATAAAGCCCGAGTTCATCAATTTTCTTTAAATATTAGCAACTTAATTAAATCTGCTTTTTTTCCCCTTTAATCCTCTCCTCTATCTAAAATAGATCTGTCCACATGCAGAAGTTTGTAACTAGTGCTGACCCCATAATTCTATTTAAAAAAAAAAAAATAAAATAAAACAAAGAAATCCACATCAAACTGACAGCGGCCTCAGGGGAAATTACAGTTCAGAGGAAGGATTAGCTGGAGAACCCAGATTTCAGGGAAACGCTATCGGCCTTTGGAAGAGCACACGGAGGTGTGCGAGGAGCATCCATGGAGGGAGCATCCCATGGGCACTGTGAGCTCCCAGCACTGCCTCCCCACTGGGTATCAGTGTCTCCCATCCACGGGTTCTGGCTGCCTTCAGCCCCAAGGAGCATCACCAGAAGGGAATTGTTCTCAGCACAGCCCGGCTGCTTGTTCTAAACAGGGTGGGTGATGCATTGAATGATGTGAAAGGGGCTGTAAAACGGGTTAGTTTTAGGTTCCCGGGTTCATTTTGGAGATGAGGCTGTTGCTAGGCTACCTCTGGAGTTTGACAGGGCCTGATGCTTCGAGTCACCTCCCAGGGGAGCTGTGAATTAACTGTAACCGCATCGAGCGTCGCAGCGGAGGAGTGCAGCTTTCGAGTGTCTGCTGAAATGGACACAAATCACGGCTGAAATTCCACCTGGCCTCCAGCCAAAAAGCCCATTTTCGAGCCTCCTCCAGACTCATAACCAGACGGCCGAAGCCATCAGACAGCCCTGCTGCATGAGCTCTCGCTTGGGCGTTTTCCTTTGGGGAGAGTCCATGCCCCCATAGGAGCAGCTCACCCCTGGGCTGGGCCCAGCAGCCAGCGCTGCTCTTTCATTAGTAGGCAGATAACACCCTTCCAGCACCTGGGAACCACGGGACACCCTGTGCACAGCTATCAGAGAAGGACAAAGCACAGCAACCCCAAGGCAGACAGCATCGGGACGCCGGGGCCACTGTGTGTGCCCATCCCAGCAGGACTGGCACTGGGGTCAGTGAGGTGGTACAGTGCAGATCCCAGCAGTGCCCCACAGCACCTGCACGCTGGGCACACCTCTGGTGAGCTCTGTACCCACTGCTGGCCCCCAGCGTCCCTGCACACCTGCACTGAGCTCCGTCTGCACCGCGCTATGCAGGTGGCATAGATGCCTGAGATGCCTCAGCTCCACACCAACCTCACCCTGGCCACAGGATCTCCATGCCATGACCACAGCGGGGCATCCACTCTGCCAGCCCCAGTCTGCTCAGATGATTAGCATGGAAACAGCTGCAGCTCACAGGTCTAACAGCACAGGCCTTCCAGGACCAGCAGGGAGACTCAGAGAGGGGCAAGGAAATGCACCCAGCACACCATCCTCGTGCTGAAAGAGCTACGAGACAGGGAACTGAGTATCCTGAGCAGGTCAAGGCTGTGCTGTTTACAGCAGCCTCTGGGGCAGGAAGGCCCTGGGTGCTCCATCAGCACTGCAGCATGCAGACAAAGCAGAGCAAAGTAAGCAGGTGCTCACCCCACTGGCCTCCCAGAGATGAGGCTGAGTTTTCCCTGCTGCCTTCATGATACCCAGCACTGCATCTCTCCTCACACTGATGGGAACTTTGTGCAAAAGTGGGAGATGACAGATATGGATTTGGGTGTATTCCTTCCCTATGTCCACAAGAGAACATTAAGCCCACCCAGGAAAGAGCCAGGCTCCTGCCATCCCAGTCCATCCCCTGGCTGCTGCTCTAACAGTGTCCCTTCACCTCACCAGGCTCAGCCATGCTGCAGCACTCCCCATTCTGCACAGGCTCAGCCAGCCCCAGGGTTGCCTTACCTTCCCCACGTACAGTGGCTCTGTGCCCGTGTACTCCTCCACCACAAAGAACTGGTTCCAGACCCAGCCACGCTTCACTCGCCCGCTGGCCAGCAGTGTGGGATCCCCCGGCTGCCCCAGGTCAGGACCCTCTGCCGCAGTGTGCACGGCCCAGGCCCCCAGCTCCTGGATGGCACAGAGCAGCAGCAGCATGGTCCAGCAGCAGCCCTGCAGACCCTTTGCCATTGCACTCTAGGAGGCTGCATGAGCTGCAGATTTTGGACAGGCAATTGACATCCTTATGGGGAGAGGAGGAGTAAAGTCAACATTGGCAGCGTGGGACTCACTGGTCACTGCAGCGTCCCCATCCCTGCAGCATGCCACATCCTGCAGCTGGACACCTCCTGTTCCAGCTGGCTGCAGTCTTGTCTGCAACTACAGGTGTCCCGGGCCGCCTGCTGCTAGTTCAAGAGCAGTCAGCGCTGGTGCCTTGCGGGCTGCTCCTGCATCTCCTGAGAAGAGTCTGGCAGCTGGCATTTGTCCTTGGGGACAGGGTTGCACGGCTCCAGGATCAGCTGCAGCAGCCGTGCCTGGGAGCGGGGTCACACACAGCTCAGTGCCCACCCCACAGGCAGGCAGCTCCACGGCCACACACAGCACACCGCTGCCCCAGACCAGCATCCACAGGGAGCACAGCACAGCTTCTCCATGGAAAGCTTCACAGACGAGTTAAGTGGACAAGGCGCTGCAGACAGCCTCTGTTTGCCCCACGGCGGCCCTGCAGCACTGCACGAGGGGTCCAGCAGCACAGAGGCCCGTGTTGCACGCTCTGCTCACGAGCCCATTTGTAAATCCCGTCTTCAGGGGGGTGACATGCCAGCACCTGACGAAGGATCCTTGGCCCAGCTGATACCGGTCGCTTCCATCCTCTGCTGGCTCAGGCAAAGAGGTGAAGGGCAGCCAGCGGCATTCCTGGGAGCCTGGAAAAGGCCAAGTGTCAGTGCTGATACAAGAGCGGGGCTCCGTGCTTCCCGCTGCCCCCGTGCCCTCAGTTGGTACCTCTCCCCCCACCCTGCCCTGGGTTGTCCCGCTGCAGTGCCTGGCCCCACCGGTCCTGCAGGAGGGAGGCTGGCAGAGCTCTGTCAGCAGGAGCTGCTGGCTCTCCAGCCCCTGCCACCAGTTCTGTGTTCCTGGTGCCTCACTTCTCTGCCAATGGGCTTGGAGAAAGGCAGCTGTTCAAGGCTCATCACCTGGATGACTTTAAAGCAGACATTTTTTAAATTATTTTTTAAAGAAAGGCCTCTGGAGTAAGCTTCAAGCCACTCATCAGGTGGTGAGGATGAAAACATGAGAGCACTCAGCGAGAGGGAATTCAATAAGGGTGGGGGATAGGCATGCAGCACCCATACCTCCCTCCATCAACACCCTGAGCTTCCACCAGAGCTCCACAACAGCCGCCAGGCACAAAACATGCTCATCTTCACCGGTTGGAGGAGTTAATCTCTTGCCATCTGTTATTCCAAATAGCAGAGGGAAAGAAGATGGACAGAAAGGGGGTCAGTCAGTCCTGGGCCTCACGTGTGAGGCACCAGGTACAGCTATCTGCTTCCCAGTGAAGGGCATTGAGCAGCTGCCTGGACCATACCCTGCACAGCCCCCTGCAGGACACCAAACATCCTGAGCAGCCCAGAGAAGGGGCAGTCAGCAAACATCACCATAACCCTTCCTTGCCCCTGCCACTTCTCTCCTGTGACTGCACATACCGTGCAGGCTGGTTCCCTACAGCATCCACGAACTGTCAGTGCTGCAGTTCTCTGTCCAGACAAACACTGAGAAGCACAGGGCTGCTGACCCAAGGAAGTGCCAGGCATCATTCAGAGCTGCCTACTCCTGGTTTGTGCACAGCACGTCAGGCAATGTATACAAACACATTTGCATACAAGGGCTCACTCATATTTCATGCACACAGCTAAAAGTCCTCACGCCATCACTCCTCTCTATCCATATTTGTGCCTACACGTGCCAGGTTCCCCTCAATGTACACATGCCACATTCCACGCACACATGCATATATCAGCTCTCACACGTGCAAGCCCTGTGCACTTCATGCTCCAAGAAGCACAGAGTCCCCAGTGCATTTTTTTGTTAGGAGCCGTGGTGCAGAAGCGCTAACATTCCTGCCAGGCTGTTTGTTATTCAGACATATTCACAGTGGCCCAGTGAGGTCGTCAGTGATGGCAAAGCTCCCTCTCGCAGCCGCTGCCCCACGAGGACAGGTTATTCCTGCCAACGTAAAGGGCAGGAATCCCTATAAACAAACACCACAAAGCATTTTACGAGGCAGACTCCATCGAGGGGAGTAGGATGATCTGTGGGTGGGTGATGGGCTGACTTGTTCCCTCCCGCTGTTACGAGTCTGGCAGCATAAAGCGACTGCTCCCTTCATGGGCCAAACACAGATGTGAAGGAGCTGCCCCACCTGCAGCAGGCTTCAAGAACAGAGATTCACAAAGTAACAGGATGCGTACAAATCTGTTTTTATCATTCCTGCGTGGATTCAGAGAAGATACAAATAACAAGACACAGAGCTTCACTGCCACAAACAGCATCTCTCCAATTTCTCATACCTGGGAAATCTGTAGTTATTTTTGAGTGAGTTCCCCCGACAGTGAGAGATGTCAGCAGACTGAAGTTGTGCCAGAGCGAGAGCTTTGGGTCAGCACCCGGCACATGCAATATGCATGGGAAGAACACCCAATCCAGCATCTCTGCTCTTGCTACTCCCCAGGCAATGCCTCCAGATGTGCCCAGAATCCTCCTGCTAATGGACTGTACCTGATCAACATAGCTGCCAGAAGCAGAACTACTGTGTATGTACATGTTCTTAAGGACTGCCACATAAGCAGAGCATTAGGGAGAGGCCATCACCAGCTGCAGCCATCTCCCCTGCGCCCCGAGGCCATGCAGGCTGCACCGTGTGATTCATAATGCCCTGCAGAAGCCTTACCAGGCAGCAACAGCACTACAGACATAACAGTTTTGAAGACCTCCTCAGCAACTAGATCCAAAACAGCATCCACAAAGCAGTAAAAGAACAAGCTAAACGCACATACTGAAGCAAGGCAGAGTATGCAAGGGTAGGAGATGCTGCAGTGGGCCAGCATGGCTCCAGCAGAGCTGGCCCACAGTTCCCAAGGCAACTTGCTCAGCCCTGTTGCATCTGAGCACTCCATAGAGCAGCTCTGGCACGGCAAGGAGAGCCCTGCTGGGCGCATGGGCTGGGCTGCCGTTGCTGTGGGAACCACAACACTGTGCTCTGAGTCCCAGCCATTATGCTGCGTTTTACATTTAACAGATTTCTCATCTTACATCTATGCCTGAACTAATGTGGTTTGCTACTGGCTACCTCACACTGACAAAGTTCAGCTCCATTCGGCTGAGCCATTTGCAGGCTGTGTGGTGGCAGAGCACATCCCAGCCCCAACGCACCTCCCAGACACTCAGGCCCCAGATTCTACCCACCCCACTGTGAGCTCCAGGCCTTAAGGCAGTGAGGTGCTGGCACAGCTTCCCAGAGAAGCCCTGGATGGAATGCCCCATCCCTGGAGGCATTCAAGGCCAGGTTGGATGGGGCCCTGGGCTGCCTGATGTGGTGGGGGGCAACCAGTTCATGGCAGGGATTGAAACTGTGTGATCTTCAAGGTCCCATCCAACCTAAGCCATTCTGTGATCCTATGTTCTTGGACCTAACAATACATACCCAGAGACAGATCTCTGGCAAGGTTCATTGCCACAGACAAGATTTTCGCACTCTACCCCAAAATTTTCATCTGTTCCTTTTCTGTCACAGCTCCAGGCCATGCCTAGGGCCAGCACTGTGTCAGTGCACATTTTTCCTTCTGGTTATCACACCACAGAGCTCTTCCAAGGGCAAAGAATCTGAGAGCCCCACATTACAGAGTCATAGAATGGCTTGAGTTGGAAAGAACCTTTAAAAGGCATCTGGTCCAACCCCCTGCAATTATCAGGGACACCTCTCCAGCCCGAGTGCCTGCAGGGACCGGGCATCCACCTCATTTCTGGGCAGCCTGTATCACTGCCTCACAGCCCTTATTGTAAAAATTTTCTTCCTTATATCCAAAGGTTGCCTCTTTTAGTTTGAAACCATTTCTCTTGTCTTATCACACAGGCCCTGCCTCCTCCCTCATAGCCTTTACAGATACCCACAAGCTGCATTCAGCTCTCCCTACAGCCCTCTCCCCTCTGGGCTGCACAGCCCTAGCTCTCTGCCTGTGCTTATGTAGAAGGTGTGCCATCCCTAGTCCCATGCTAATATCTGTTCTACAGCAGGATTTGAGGTACCCCACAGCAACACAGAAGGTCCCACACACAGGGACCATGACCAGCACAGCATTTATTTCACCACATCACTGATGAGCATCCAGCCATGAAGCTGGAGGTGCCACTCCTTCCTGCCACAAATAACAAAGTGGGAGCTGCTACTTTCTGCAGCCACTCCGTCCCAGCACAGCATCCCGAGCAGCCTGCAGCTGCACAGCATGCATGCATTCACATGGCTGTGTGCCCAGGTCCTGCTCTGCCAGGCAGGCTCTCACACCACCCCAACATGCCCCCTCTTCTACCACTGTTCCGTCATCCCTACTTCCCAATTATCAGCCCAGCTCCTCTTCTCCTCCCTGCAAGAGCTTGCACCGTTTGTCGGTGTATACTTGGCACAGCCGTACTGTACATCATGTTGACAGTAGAAATTACATCCTGAGCTTATGTTTTACACTCTGCTCTGTCAGGACTCACCGCAGCCCAGTGATCAGGACAAATTGAATAGCATCCCGTCCGTGTCAATATTTATTTCATTTTACAAATGCAGCCTGGTGCAAGGGAAAGCAGGCATGGGAGGGGGAAGGCATGGGCAGACAACAACAGGCAGAAGCAGCACTGCTTGCTCCATCACAGCCCTGCAGCCGGGGAGTGATGCCATACCAGCACAGAGCATGCTGACCCAGCCAACACCGGGTAAACACACAGGGAGCTCCAAGCACTGCCTTTGCCCACAACCATGTCAGAAGGACACCAGAACCGCGCCTGAGATGAGCCCTTATGATCAGCAGAAAATGCGGAGTTGACTGTCATCCACAAAGGATGCAACAAAGCAGGAAAGTCTCCCTTCCCCCCAGCTCTCTGCCAGAGCCATGCGTACCCAGCAGCACTCTGCTCCTCATCCCAGGTGGCAGAGCATCACCCACTGCACCTGCTGTGCCCATGGTTGTGGCTCCACTGCATGGGCAGACACTGCTCGTACCACTCTTGGAAGGCAGAGCTGCCAGGTGCAGGGCAGGAGCTCTCTGCAGCCTGGGCCGCCTTCTCTCCACAGCCCAGAGGATGTAAGAAAGCAGTAGCTTCAGCAAGAGGCAGCCAGTCAGCGAGCACAGCTCAGCCCCGGCCCCTGGGGCTTTATTAACTTTGGCACCACATAGCTGCCACACAGGGAAGGTGGAGAGAAGAGCATTGGAAGGTGCACCAAGCGGTGGCTGCATATGGATGCAAAGCTCAGACGCAGCTCACAGTGCTGCTCCTGGCAGGCAGAGCTGCAGCCCCTGGAGACAGCTCAGGACAGCAGAGACAAAGGCTCCTGCAGGGGTCCCAGTGCACAGCCAGACATGCAGCAGCACTGCAGCAGCAGTAGAGCATGGCTGGAGGCCCTCTCCAAACAACGGGCAAACCTCCAGCAACATGCAGAGCTCTCCACTCTCTGCCCAAATGTGCCCTTATTCAGGAGCTGGCTGGGACAGCTCTGCCATCTCTTGCACGCAGCAATGACAACAGAGAACAGGAGCCCAGCACGGGGCCCAGCACCACCTACACTCACCAGCTGCTTCAGTCACAAGGGAATAGCTGAGGCCACGTGCAAGCAGGAGCACAGCAGCTCTGGGGACCACACTTGTGCCAGCTCAGAGCAAGGCAGCATCCCTGAGCACAAGCAGGCAGCACGCTGGTCCATCCAGACTTCTCTGGGAGACAGAGCAGCAAGAAGTCTGCAGTTATTTACCAGCCAATTCTTGTCTCGTACTGCCTGCAGCTCTGCACATGGCATGTAACCACAGCTCCTCCTGTTAAACAGGATACAAAGCCCCTTAATGCTGCCCTTCCTGGGACACAGAACCAGCTAGCGCTGCTGTCTGGAATATGGAGGCAACACAAGTGAGGCAAGCTTTCTGCAGAGCTTTAAGAAGGTTCATAATCTCCAGGCCTAGGGCTAAGATATGAACTCAGGCTCTCTGGAGCTCACTTTCTCTACTGGATATTGTAAGACAAAATGAGGCAAATAGTGTTTGGTTTTTTCTTTTAGTTTTTTTTTCCTCCTTTTATGAACTTCTCAAAATCCAGAGAAGAGGGAGGAGGCAACCTCACCATATATGAGCTATTGCCAACTCTAGAGCAGGCCAAAAGGCAAGAACCTCTCATACCAGCATCCCACACAGTCCCTCTGACAATCCACCTCCGTGCCACACCAACCAACTACAAATGTGCCAGGCCCAAGCACTCACCTACATGCCCACATCTTCCCATGGTTCCTTCTCGTCTTCCAAGAGGCATTTTAAGAGCACCTCCGTGGGCTGGACAACAGTCAGGGCACCCATCAGCTTCAGCCCTATGGGGAGCGAGTGCTCTGCACATTGGGCACAATGGAGCCCTATGGGGAGCGAGTGCTCTGCACATTGGGCACAATGGGGACCACCATTCCCTCCATACCACTACAGTACCACTGCCACAGTGAGCAAGTGTCTTTGGCTGGAATGCATTGCAAAGTCCATAAGGAACACCATCACAGGTAAGAGCAAAGGTGGGGGATGTCAAACCATGCTGTGGTCATAGCCACTGTACTCCAAGTCCCCATTCCATATTAGATCCCATTTAAGGTCCAGTGTTCTGGTGAAACAAAGCTGGACATTATATATCTGAGTGATGTGGTGTCACAGAAAGCAACAGCAGGCTGGAGGGGCTGTCAGCATTGCAAGCTCAGGAATGCCCCATAGCATCCTTCTGCTGGAATACATTCATGCATGAGGCATACTCTAATTTGGTGCCCTTTCCAGAATCTCAATGCATTTTACCAATCAAGTAATAGAGAAAAAGCTGGAGATATTGATCTGGGTGGCACATAGCATAAATGCGCGTAAAAATGCTGGAGGTAAGTGGCCAAGGGATTCAAAACCATAGAAGCCTTTTCACTTACACAGTGAAAGGCCTTTGAAAAGCAGATGAACTGATCCCCAAAGGCAGGACTGTGCAAAGCAACGTTGGATGACAAGGTGCCTTTCTGCACATCTGCCCCAAGCCTCTGCTTTTCTTCTCGGGTGAATCTGCACACACACAGTTCAGGTAAAGCTGGGACTGGGTGACTAAGCATCCATTTTCCCCCTCCTTTTTAAGTTCAGTTTAATTATTGTCCCCTTTGATGCTGCCTTGAGAAATTCCAATAAAAGAGTGCAGCAACTGTCAGAGCAGGAGCTATTCACAACCTCTTGGCTCCTCATGCTCAGCCACTTTCTGCTATCAGACACACTGGGAGGAAGTTATTTGTTAAAGCACTCACACAAGCAGTGTTTGGAAAAACGTATTTTCAAAGTTCTGGATTTATTTTTTCTATTTTTCCTTTTCCTCCAAATCATCTTTGGTCCAAGTTTCAAAGAAATTTTAATTGCAAAGAAAATCTCAAAGTCTGCCTTAGGGAAGAGGGTTTTACAGCCATAACGGTTTCGCTCTGCAGCAATTCTTTTTCCAAAACGGAATTTTCATGCCTTGTCTACGTGAATACAATACTTTTAATTTGCCTTTAAAAACAAACTCAGAGGAGGTGAAAGCAAAGGCAGCTTCCTGCGGCCCTGACTACATACACAGTCTCTGCCCACGTCGGAGAGGAACCGACTCCGAGCCAGAAGGAGAGGAAAGCATGGAGAGGTTCTGTGCCTGCAGCACAGCTGGCTGCACTGTGCCCCCCCAGCACCTTGCAGGCAAGCAGTCAGCAGCAGCACTGCCCAGCTGGGCAAGCAGTCAACCTGGTGGACAAACTGCCGTCCCAGCTGAGCACACACATCCCTGCACTGACTGCCAAGGGTCAGATGGGAGAAATCGTGGCTCCAGTGAGGACTGCTGTGCACATCCAGACCCGTTCTCCCCATTCAGCACAGCTCCTGCAAGTGCCTGCGCTGCCCACCTGTTGGACACAGCTCTGATAGCCCCTGGTTGCTCTTTCCCGTGAGTCTGACACACCTGAAGCGCTAACAAAAAAGCAGAACAAGGCACTGGTGCACTCAGATAGGGCAGGGCACGGCGGGTCTTCCCCTCACAGAGGCCAGCTGTCTGCTAGGACCCACCAACTGCTTCGGCAGAGGGTGAATCACAGAACCATTCAGGTTAGAAAAAACCTCTAAGGCCACCAAGTCCAACCATCCACCTCTCACCAGTGTTGTCCACTATCCATTTCCCTCGGTCCCATCTCTCCCTTTTCCTTAAACACCCCAGGGATGGTGACCCCACCGCTCCCTGGGCAGCCACCCAAAGGCTGTGGAGCAGAAGAATCAGCTCTCAGCAGCAGATGGGAGACAAAACCAAGAGGGCAAACAAAAGCAACGAAAGAAAAAACCCTAAAAAGACACATCCCGTTGCCACGAGTCCAAATCTGACAAAGATCTGACAAATCTGACAAAGAAAGGGAAAAAACAAGCCGTGAATTCAATCATGACCTGCCAGAAAGTGCCAAGGGGGCCCACATAAGAAGCAAAATCCATAAAGGAGAGGAGATTATCCCACTCAGGGCTATCACAAGGAACTTCTGAAGGGTTGCACTGAGCCAAGGGACTGGCCAAACTGCGACTGAAAGGCGGTGCCAAATTGGCTTTAACGCAGAGGTGAAGCTGAAAGGGAGCACATGAAGGAGATGCTTGTCTCTAGACAGAAAGGCAAACAAGGTGACATTGCTGTTCCTGCTTGTAGCACTGGACATTAACCCAGCACTTCCCTGCCCACTGCCCCTCCATCCCCTGCAAACCAGCAGAGAGAAGAAAGGAACAGCCCCAGCACTGGGCTGCCCAGAGCAGGGTGAGAGGAATCGAGGCTGACAGCCCCGACAAGTGGGCACCTGGATAGGAGTTAAAGGACAGATTAAAATAAAAGACACAAAATGGAATTCTTAGACTTTGACAAATGTGGAGGGAATTGGGTACTTTTAATCAAATGTTTGGCAGATGTATGAATTATTTATCACTCAATATCGTGTGGTTAAACAGAAGATGTTCACAGCTTTCTTACCTGCAACTCTTTACCCCCCATGCAAGTCTCCTCAAATTCCTACAGAAACAACATGTGGCCATTACTGAGCCAGAAGGGCTCCAAGCAGCTTCCTTCTGTTTACTGCTCAGGGTCCGAGGGCAGGTTCAGTCCTCTGGTTAAATAAATGCTATGGCAGACACACGTCACCCTTGGGAAGGTCTTGCTGCTGCCAACTCTTCTTTCCCATGCATTTTTTTCTTTTTTCCTTCACAATAAGGGCGGTGAGGCAGTGGCACAGAGATGAGGTGGGTGCCCCATTCCTGCAGGCACTCAGGTCGGGCTGGAGGGCTCTGAGCACTGATGGAGCTGTGGGTGTCCCTGCGCACCGCCTGGGGATGGATTACATGGCCTTCTAGGGTCCATTCCAACTCAAATCATTCTATGATTCCCTTTGATGTTCTTAGCAATTTTGTCCCTGGAAACCTCTCTGTCCTATGGTCAGATGCACGCCACCTCCTTCCAGCACACACGGCACCAGGGAAGTCTCCTCTCAATCCAAAACGGTGCCGTTTCGAGACGGCGGGACCAAAGGCAGCACAGGGTCGCACAGATTGAAGCCAGGAGGACATAAGGGAGAAAAAGGGAGCAGCGAAAAGCAGGACAAGACTTGGGGGAGTTGCACCACAGGGCTCACGCCTGCAGCTTTGACGGTGCTTTCCGCCCATGTAATAGGATGATCAGCTGCATGCAGCCCAGATCAGAAGCAGGCACTGACTTTGTTGCTGGCACCTCAGGCCGAAAGCAGCCTGTGAAGATGCAAGTGACTTCCTCAGCACCTCAGGACAAGCTCTGCAGCAGTAAACAGCTGTCAGGAAGATGGAAGAATGAGAGTAATTAGTCTCTTTAACGCCAATTTCAGCCTGATCTTTCACACTTAAGAAAACTGTTCCAATGCTTTTCTTATTTTCAGAGGAGCTCATTAAATAAGAATTAGAAGCAAGATAGTATAACAGATAAGAACATTATTTCTGCAACAATAAACCTGCCAAAATCCATTGCTTTGCAGCTGCGCTGATCAGGCTTCCAGGCTGCCCCTGGAATGTCCATCCCTGTGATGCACCAGACTGGTGCCATCACCATCACACTGGAACCTGGGCAGTACCACCTCAGGACCGGGTATGATGGTATGGGAAAGGGGCTCGTGCCCAGACCTTTCTGTTCTCCAGAAACCGCTGAGCAACCACAGAGGGGAAAGGAATCTCAGCACCACACCAGTTTGGGAACCTGGAGGTGAACGTTGTGCAGCCTCACTCCTCAAAGGGGAAGAAAATGTTTTGTTATGATGCGGCATTGCTCAGAAAAATATCCAGAATTGGCAGGAATCCCTGGTGGCTGAGTCACCTCCTTGGGAAGAACTTCTCAGCCATCAGGACTGCAGAAGTCTACCTGAAAGCTGGCTTCTCCAGAAAGAACACTGCAGGGTTGAGCCACCACCACACCTCTCATCTCCACCCTGCAGGCACACAGCTGAAGGCAGAGGTGCCCCAGAAACACTGCTGTCCAAGTAAAAGCCAAGAAACAAGCAGAAAGGGCAGAAAGCCCTTTCCTTGGAGGGGACGGGTCCCTCAGATATGGGGCTGAGTCAGGGAAGTAACACAGTCCTACCACAGCCCCCCAAAAAATTCATACTAATGCAAAATCAGAAGCTTTTGGCATCTTGTCTGACAGAATCACATTTTTATATCCTTCCATGCCCAATAAATTCTGTTCACAAAGAACAAGAAGAAAAAAAAGAAGAAGTAAAAGCCTTAATAAATGCTGGAAGAGCAGGGAGCTCACACCGACTCCCAGCCCGGCGTAGCTCCTGGATAATCTAGGCAATAGTTTATTTTTCTCTCCAGTATCATTTTCCCAGCTTGATCTCTACTGTCGCAGTATGATGGTTTCACCCCATTAGCCTTGCTTAAAAAAGTGATCCCAGGACTGTGAGCGTTATTGCCCACATAAATCAGGAGGCTTTGAATACGGAGCACCTTTAAATAAACAGCTGATGGAAGTGAAGTTCCGGGATCATTATTAATAGCTTTTCATTTCTGTGTCCGCTGTGCTGTGACATTCTTTCCCAGCAGAAAGCCTCCGCTTCCTATCCCCAGTACATCTGATCCCATGAGTCCTCCAGTCGGAATGAATGACTGTACCTTTGTGTTAATTGCATAGCCCATTCCACAAACTGAATACTAATATTAACTAGCAATAGGAGGAGGCTTTGCGGAGCGGGAGCAAGAAGACGGTTTGAAGGCAGGTACACCAGCCCCACTGCCTTCCTGTGTGTGCACAGGGGGAGAAGTGCTTGTCTTCACTTCCCCATAAGCAAAGGCAGATACTACACACAGGCAAGCCCCACAACATGTCACAAGAGCCTGCTCCATTCCCAGACCACCTGCCCAGGGAGAATGCCTTGTGCTGGTGGATGGACACAGCTTTCCCCTGCCCTGCCACGCTTCTCATATGCTCCCCCAGACAGAATGATGCCCATCACATCACTCCTTGCACTCAGCTCCTGGCCAAGACCAAAGGTACACAGACCTGCTGAGAGGCAGCCATCCAGATCAGCCCTGCTGGTACTTATAGGTGCTTCTCAAAAGCTTCACCTGGCCAGATCCAGTATTTTTCACTAGCATGCTTTGTCCAGGGAGGGAATGCTCTCCTCCCTCCACCTCCAGCAATGAGGAATTGTTCTGGCAGCTGTAGGCAGGTGCACAGCAGCCCAGAGCAGATGGGAGCCCCAATTGCCATGGGCAGATCCAATGTCAGCAACTGGAGGAAGGCAAATCACTGCCATGCCCCGCTCCCGAGGTGCTGAGCCCAGGATGAGACCTCACCAAGTGGGACCTCGGCCACCTGTTCTGGGAGCAGAATTTCTCCTGGAGAAAATGGAGGGTAAGCAAATCTGCCAAGGCGACCTGCAGCTTCAGCAACCTTTGCAGACAACTACAAACCCCAGGGCCAGGTGAGGGCTCTTGGTTTTACTGCCTATTGCTTGCTGTCCCCCAGATCCAGGTGTCAGCAAGGAGGTTCAGGACACGAGAACCGACACCAGCACAGCAAAAGGCTCCTCTGTCAGAGCCAGAATGGAAGGAAGCGCCTGAAAACTGTGAAGCGTGGCTGAACAAAGCTGAAACAGACCACTACAGACAGACTACACATTTCTCAGAGGGCTGAAAGAGTGTAAAATTGTTCTCTGACTTCAGAATCCTTTCCTACTTCAAGCCTGAACCATTGACACATCACGATGGACTGCCACGGCAGAGTCACGTATCTCTGACAAATCAAAAAGAATACCTTGGCTTGCTGGATATGATTTGGCAAGCTGGAGACAGTACCCACCTTCCCTCCACGAGGAACTCTGACCACTTTGCCAGGTGAAAAATAAAAACTGGATTTCTCCTCCCCCATCTCCAGTGCTGTCCTTGCAGGTTGCGGCCCAGCACCCAGCGGTCACATAGCACTGCCAGCACAGCGGGGGCAGCGGGCACTGAGGGCACAGTGTGTCACTGGGAGCTTTGCTTTCCTCCTTCAGCATCCCACTGAAATTCATCAGCTCTCAGCAGAGGCCCAACGCGCAAAGTGCAGGTGGAAAGGAGAACGTTTCTGAAAGCTCAGCACGTTTGAATGGCATCCACAGGTAGCTTCAGTTCTGTGTTACTACCAATCCAACGTCACGCTGAGGATGGGACAGACTGGGCGCTCTGGGGACAAGCACTGGGCTGAATACAAGTAATGAAAGGAGATGAATTGGCCAATCCATCAATCAGGCCTAAGGGTTCAGGGCTTTGGTGCCGAACTCCATCAAACAGGAGACACATTCTAACATCCCAGGCCGGACACAGGACACATGCAGGGCTTTGCACAGGTCGCGTGTCACTGCTGAGCCCTTTGCCTCCGCCAGTCCTGGCAACAGGGAGACTGTGGGAGTCTGTTCTCTCCAACACACAAGCTTTGAAGGGTCTTTCCTGATGTATCTGCACAAAGCAGGGACCTTGAGGGCTTGCATGTACGTTCTAATGTTATTATTATCAAAAGAAATAAAGAGGGACATGGTGAGGTGAAAGGCAACAAAGCAGCCCAGGCAACAAAGGGAGACGGAGAGAGAGATTACAGTAGCAACGGGGAAGACAGAAAAGCAAATGGACAAAGTGCATGTGAAAGAATAGAGCCAAGGAGAGAGATGCATACACGTGAGCAAGCAGGATCGTGCTGGAACACGTGAGCGTGTAACACACACAGAAGGGGGCACGGAAACCTACGCAGGCAGGTGCAGTCCTGCACGCAGCCCTGAGCCCTTCAGACCCTCTGCGGGTTTGCAGCACGGCCCCTTGCACACATAGGATGCTGTGACCCACTTCATCCATCCAGCACAGACCCTCACAGCCATCCCATGGCAGCGACAACCCTCACAGCCAAACCAAAGCTGTCACGCTCCAAGCGCTCATAGCAGCGCCTGAGCTCCACCACCCCCCCCAGAGCTCCATGCTGGAAATGGGGAGAACTGGCAGCACACAGCCACTTCCCATTGCCCACATGCAAACACAGCTCTCCCCAGCTTTGTCATCCTCACACGCTGCGTCTTCACTTCCTGTTGTCTTTATCATTACATCGCAGACCTTTGCTCCTTCTCCCCTGATTCCCTGGGCTGCTTCACTTCCCCCTCCTTCTCCACAGTTCTCTAGCTTTTCTTTTTAACCATGATGATCATGCCAGAATTCATGCACAAAGCCCCAGAGCCCCTTGTGCGTGCCTGAACAGGGATGGGACACTCAGAGCCCAGCATCCCAGTGCCAAAGGACTGGAATCCCCCCGTGTTCCCTCAGCCGCCCACCAGTGCAAGAAGCAGAAAAGTCCTTGACTCGGCATAAGCATCAATCTGCACCAACTGAAAACATCAGTGTTATCGCCATCATTTTCATCAAAAATCCAAAGCACAGCATCAGAGAAGACTCTACAAAGAGAATTAACTCTCTCCCAGCCAAAAATATATATAATACGCCCCCGCTCCAGCCATGCACGTCTCCTTCACGCACAGGAGAAGTAATCTCCAAACCTCCACCAATCCTAACACTGAGGGAGGTGAACACTGAGCTCTGTAAACGTGGCTGAAGCCAACCAGGAGCAATGCCACACAGGCAGATGTGCTTCTTTGCTTCCTACCCTCCCAGTAATCACCTTCCCGGGTTGCTGGGTTAGCAGCAGCCTCAGCAGAGCTCAGGAACACAAAGCAGAGCTGCGTGCAGCCAAAAAGCCATTCTCCCCCATGGTGCATATGGAGCTGTACCCACCTCCTGCCCAAAACCTCTCATGGCCTCATGGTGAACTGACACCAAAACTCAGACCTGAATACATAATGTGATTCAAAACCAGAATAACGAGTCCCAGCTGCCTTGAGCAGTGCTGAGAGTGAACCTTCAAGAGACTCAGGAGTGAACCAGTCTGCCCAGGCCTCAGCCCATGGCAGGTACACCAAATGCTCAGGAGACAGCTGCTGCTCCTGGTGCACAGACAGACCTCACACACACAAAAACACCTCACCTACCAGATACAAAAAGAGAAAGAAAAGACGGCATGACTATTTCTAAATATACTTGGGAGGCACCAGATAACACGGCGATGGAGCAGATAGGAAGAAAAAAAAAAAGACAGATATGAGTCTCAGTGCCATCCTTTGAGTGCTCACAAGGGAAACGCACGTGCTGCCTTATGGCAGCCAGGACCAGGCAGCATGCTCCCAGCCCTCAGCCCAGCTCAGCTGTGCTTCAAAGCAAGGGCCTTCCAGCCTGCTGCTTCACAGCCCCCCCCCCCCTCATTGCTATTTTGCAGCAGACAGCTTTTCACAACCAGGACAGCGCTTGGCAGGAGCAATACAGACCCAGCTGCAGATTTTCTGGTTCTTGGACAGCAAAAGGCTCAGAAACGGCCTTCCCAGCAGCATCGAGCTGGACTGAAGTCTGTACCCAGGAACCAAAGAGGGACATTCAGCAGACTGAGAGCAGTCACAGGTCAGATCCTGCCTGTCCAGCTCAACCACAGCAATAAAACGAGGCTAATTTGCAACAGCTGAGGTAGCTCACTGCCCTGCTCTGAGGCTTGGTTTTTGGCACTCGGTTTCTCCCTGTCTTATCAAAACAGATATGCAATTGGCAGCATCACAGGCAGTCCCAGACATGTTTCTGCCATCAAACACACAGAACACAGGCAAAGTGTCCCACTGTGCTTACCAGGTTAACGAGGGCTCTTTAACAAATGGCACCAAGCAACTTCCCACAGCACAGGCACTCCAAAGAGGCACGCAGTAAGAAGTGTTTAGGAGTCCCAAAACACATGGCAGCATCACCACTGGCCCCATGCACAGCCAGAGTGGTGGAAGACAAATCAATCCTTTTCCCAGCCCATTAACCAGAAATCAGCAGCCCCAGCACACTGAGAAGCCACCACAGTGCTTGCACAGTCCTTTGAGCCTCTCAGTGCCGTGGTGTGAGCTCACATCTATCACAGAGCGGCCCAGAACCACCACCTCATCCGGATGGGGTCACCTCCCTGAGCAGCACCAACTGCCCATCTGTAACTCATAGAAGCGTGTGGGCACCCAGGTGTCGCCTAACCCAGTGATTGCAGACACGAGTCCTTCATTGCACAAAAATGCCAACAGCTTTTCCAAAGCCAGAAAATACTCACCTGATGTTGCTTCTTCACCCAGGGAGGGCCCAGTGCTCGCAGTTTGTACCTCCGCATGGCAGCACCAAGGAAGGAAGCAGCACCAGCTGCCAGCACAGCAGGCAGGACAAGGCAGGTCTCACAGTGTCAGACTCCACAGCCCTGACCCACGAGCTCCTGCCTGCCCCAGCTGAGCCATCACCAAGCCCTGGGTGAGGGTCAGCAGCAGCCACTACAGCCCTGGTTGCTGGGTGCTTTGCCTACAGCACCCACACCAACCGCAGCTGCTCAGAGCTCTTTGTGCCCAGCACAGCTGCCCAAAGCCCGGTCAGATCAAACCCACCCCAGGGTTTTGCTGATCCAAACTCAGGCAGCATCACAGAGACGTTTGGGAAGGGTGTGGTTGCTCCTCAGCCTCCGACAAGCCTACCTCAGCCATTGCCCACTAGAGGATCCTGCTTCTAATCTCATCTCTCAGAGCACCTTTCAAATTAATTCGTTAATTGGCGTGTCAGGCTGCGCATAGGAACGGAGGATGCATGGCTCCCTCTGCCGGCACGCGGCCCGAGGAGCCCCACGCCCTCTCCTCCCCAAAAACAGCGGGACCCCAGTGCTGCTCTGCCCGCAGCACCTCGGGGCGCACAGCCCGAGTGCCGCCCAGGGGAAGCTTCTCGAGGAAACGCGCTGCCCCTGGGCGGGCTGCTGCGGCTCTGCTGGGGAGAAGAGCGTACGCTTGGGGAACAGGCCAGGGAGGCACTGCAAACGGGTGCTCAGCTGACTTTCAGACGTTTGAGCTGGGACACCGCTTCCTAAGAGCTGTGCTGATGCTCGTCTGTTATCCAAAGGCTCTGCTGTATTGCCCCCGGCCGGGCTCTGATCGCTGTAACCCCCAGCTCCTCAAGGAACTGCTCGCTTCATGTCCTTCACCTTCCAGACTCGGCAGCAGGGGAAGGAAGCTGCCCCTCACACACAGCACAGCCTCTGGCAGCCCCACTGGCTGTGATGGCGGGCAGGAGAGCCTGAGTTCCTGTACTGTTCAGAAACAGAACGGTGAAAATCCAGAAGAGCCCACGGCTGGGGGGAACTGCAGAGTGGGGTCTCTGGTGATGAGGGGTGGTAGCGTCCCATCTCTGATTTCTCACACATGGCCATCTCTCTGCATCTCAAACTGCATCTCTCTTGAAAGGATGCTGAGGTGCCGGCTGGGGAGAGGAGGTGCTCAGAGTTTAGGAGCCACTGTTAGCAGCAAGGATTACCAGAGAAACAGCGTTCTGAGGATTGCAAATTCCAGGAAGCAGCAGCAGTAGGAGCGGAGGGAGATAATCCCAGTGTGACAGAGAGGGAAGGAAGTGGGACCAGGAAAGGGAGTGCAGCATCCTCAGGTGCATACGGAACTCACTGTGCTGCTCCCTATGAGCCACAGCCCCCCCACAGCTCACCCCATATCAGTCACAGCCTACCAGCCCACATCTTTCCCCATTCCTGCACGCAGCACTGTGTGTCTGTGCCCCTACTTGTGCATAGGCTTCTGCCAAAAGAAACACAGTGCTTTCGAGGCTCTATTTATTGCCCAGGATGTTTCTATGGAGACTCCCATCATTGGCTGCAAAAGGCTTCTGGCCATCAGCATCTTCAGGTGGGTTGAAGGCTTCAAGCTGCAAATCACCAGCGTTTCTTATTGCCATCAGCCACAGTTAATTAGGAAAAAAATTAGCAAAACCTACTTGAAGTGGTGATGGTGAGTAAAGGAATGTTGCAAATAAAAAGGAGTGGTCCTGCAGCCTTTTTCCCTCATTGTCCTCTGAAGTGCTGTAACATGGCAGAGCAGGAAAGGGGTAGAGGCATCTGCAAAAGGGGACTGAACAGAGTTCTGCTGTGATGATTCCCCGCGTGGGAAGGCTTTTCCATTCAGCAAGGCTTACACAGCTGTACCCTTGCAGCAAAGGGATGCTTACCCTGTATAATATCTGGCCCTGGCACGCTGCTTCCCAAAGGAAGGCCAGGATGCTCTCAGCTCTGCTCAGCAAGCACCTGACCAAATGCTGCAGCCGCAGACTTCTGATTGTTGCTGACAAACACCAGGCCCAGCATCACCTCCATCGTGCCCACAGCTTCCCCCCATTGTCAGCCACTCAGCGCCAAAATCAGCAGGACAGAGGTGAGGCATTTCTCTGCGCAGCAGACCCTGCACACAACAGTCTGGTAACAGTGTTAAATAGGCACCAATCCTGCAGCGTGTGAACTAAACCACGGGAAAGCGCCTTGATTTTCAGCACAGCTCTTGGGGCAGCAGGGAATGATCCAGCCAGAATCTCACCCTTGGGCTGCAGGCGGATGGGCCGGCTGCTTTCTGTGCAGCCTCACCGTGTCTGTCCTTCGTGTTTTGTTCAAAGAAGTCTTATGGGATCTTATAGCCTCCATAGGAAAAGAAGGACCCCACACCCCCTGCAGGCATGCCAGCCAGCCTCGAGGGTTGGGAAAGGCAGCAAGTGCTGAAAAAGACATCTGCTTCTGCTATGCAGTCATTGCATCACAGAACCAGCAGTACAGCCTCAACCAGCGGTGCTTCCCCAACAGCACGGCACAAAATTGTCTCCTCTCAATCAAAGCACAAAATAAACACAAAACAAAACTTGTGAGAAAAAAAAAAAAAAAAAAAGAAAAAGAAACAGAAGTGAAAGAGATATAGGGCTAAGATAAGGTAAAGTATGGAATCATAGGATGGTTTGAGTTGGAAGGGACACTTAAAGGCCATCCAGCCCAACCCCCTGCAGTCTGCAGGTACACCCACAGCTCCATCAATGCTCACAGCCCCCCAGCCTGACCTGAGTGCCTGCAGGGATGGGGCACCCACCTCATCTCTGTGCCACTGCCTCACTGCCCTCACTGCAAAACCTTCTTTTACGTCCAAACCAAATCTCCCCTCCTTCAGTTTGAAACCCTTTCCCTTGTCCCATCACACAGACCCTGCTCAGGAGTCCATCCCCTCTCCCTTACAGCCCCTCCAGGCACTGACAGACCACTCTCAGCTCTCTCTACAGCCCTCTTCCTCTCTTCTGGGCTGCACAGCCCCAGCTCTCCCCTCCTGTCATTGCAAGGGATCAAGCTAAAAATAACTGGGGTGTGCTGTGTTCCCTTTACAAGCTTTGCAAATAATGGGATGTCATCAATGAATGCAAAAAGAACTGTGAGCCTGGGGAAGGGGTCTCTGCAGTGGGTACTGGTGGGGCCAGAGCAACTCCCACTGTCCCTCCACAGTTCTCTGAAGTGGAAACCAATGCTCAAACTGGATGTGGCTCAGGCACAGATGTCCCGTGGGCACCCAACTACAGATCCATAGCCCTAAAATGAGCTCCCCATGCCTTTGGTCTGCACGAGAGCAGGGAAAGCTGACGGGCAGCATTTTGCTGGCCAAACCCAGTTTCCACATGCAATTCATCAAAAATCAGATCCTTCCAAACAGGCCGTGCCTTGGGACATGTGGACCAATCCACAGAGACGTGCCACTCCTTCTAAACTCAAACACAGTTGCATAACAGCGTGGTTAAAAGATGTCCATGCAAACCCACGCATGGTTGTGTTCTTATGTACAAATGCAGTTCGGTGATGGCAACAGAAAACAAATATTGCCACGCTACTTCTTCTTCAACGTGCTTTACTTTAGTTTTCCAACACGGGCTCTCGGGATGATTGGTTTCAGTCGCCACTTGTCTGTCCAAGGTATGAAATCACCGTGTCACATCACAGGCAATGCACCAAAAAGCAAAGGACTTTTATTTTTTTAAGGGAAAAAGCTGCTGCTTTTTTACCTATGAAACAACACTCGCTTTTTTCTTTCACAAGCCCATCAGTTTCAATGTCATATCATCACCTCAATACGGAGACCAAGTTTCATCTGCTTCAGCCCCCACTTAGCCAGAGCAGAGATGTACGCAGTACTGAGGTCAGTACAGGCTCTGGGCCATCTTATCCCATCTCAGTGGACTCTCCCCTGTGCAACTCTCAGGGTCCTGTCAACATTTCCAGGGATTTCATCAATAAGCAGCAGAACCACCTTTTGGCCTTGAACACAAATAAACGGAGTATCAGTACAGCAAAACCATTTTAGACTCTTGTTTCCATTTTCCCCTGCTATGCGATACCCAAAGCCAGACAAGCAATTTATTTCCAGCGTTTGAAAACGGATGTGCCAGGATCACAATCTCCAACCCTGATAAGTGTTTGCTGCACATACTTCTTAACTGGTGCTCATGAGAAAGGTAGAGAGCATCCACTGGTCTCATAAGGGAAAACAGTGCAGCCGGGGCTCCGAGCTGGGCACCAGGTCTGCAGGAGCACGTTCTGCAGGCTTCAGCAGAAACATAAGTCCTCTGAACAGGTCCCAAAGAAATCGTCATCACCCGGGATTTCCTTACCTGGGATTTCCTTGGTGGCATGAAAGATTACAGGACTGGCTGCTGCTGCAACAGCACAGCACCAAGCCAGCAGCAGACAGGGAGAGGCACGTCTCCCTGATTCTCTGGGAGCTCTGGAGAAGCAGAGCTCTGGTGGCGTGTCCTTCTTGCCCCTCTTAGGTGCAAGGCTTTCCCTGAAATGCTGTCTTGGGAAGTTATCCCTGAACTCTGCGCCTGCCTCTCCTTGCTGCTACCTGCACCACCATGCCTGTAACTGTTCTTGCTCATGTATAAAATGAGGTTAGGAGGAAAGACAGCACAGATCTCCCCACACAGTACAACCGAATGTTACAACGATCAGAAAGCAGACAAAAGAAGAATGGAGGCATCAACCACATCCCTCCTTGCCCTGCTGGCACAGCAAGCAGCAGTGGGAGCCTGGCTGCCACGGGATGAGCTCCCGGGGCACTCAGCACACGGTGCTGGTGTGAGTGCTGTGGCTGTGCACGCAGGAGGGGCAGCTGCAGCTGCAGCCCTTGCCCTCAGTAGGGCCCTGCACAGCCATTGGGGAACCACGTTTTCAATGAGGAAAGTGCCAGTTTTAGCACCGTTATTTTTTTTTAGCATGGTTATTTATAGTTTGTTGTTAGGAGAAAAAAAAAAAAAACCAACAACAACCAACAACAACAAACACCACAAACGTGGCTCCACGCAGAGAGATGCTCCCCTGCCTGCTGAAGGGACTTGGGCAGCACTCCTCGGGCAGCTCAGACACACGTTCACACACATCCCTGAACATGCAGCTGGCATGGAGGGCTCCGGTCTCACTAAGAAAAATGAGATCGTTCTTGGGTAGGAAGGAGCCCGAAGAGGCTGCCTGAAGATAGCACAGGTTTAAAAAGAGCCGCAGCTCCGTGAGAACCCGAGCCCTTTATTGAAGGATACGCCGAACCACGCAGCTGCCGGAGCCCTGGGTACCACCAGCGATGCCCAACGGCGCATAAATCCAAGTCCTCACCCGCCCTGCGGAGCCGAAGCGTCCAACGCTACGGCCGCGGCGCGTCGAAGGGGCGGCGGGGTGCGGAGCCGCGGCGGTCCCGGGCCGTTTGGGGCAGGGCCGAACCCGCACAGCCCCGCGGGGAGCGCCCGCCGCAGCCTCTCCGAGCGGCTCCAAAGTTTGCGGCGCGGCGATGGACGGGGAAGTTGGGTTCCCCCCGCGGTGCTCCGCCCGCCCCGCCGCCCGCAGCGCCTCTTACCTGGGGCGGCGATCGCGGCGGTCCCCCCGCGCGGGGCTCCCGGCCTCCCGCGGCATCCCGCGCCGCTCCCCGGCACCGAACGGCTCCCGGCGGCCCCGCGCGGAGCGGAGCGCGGCGGCTGCTGGCACCGGGCGGGCACGGCGCGAGGCGGGGCGCGGGCGGCGGGGTGTGTGGCTGGGGATGCATGTGCGGCGAGAGCCGCCTTCCTCCCCCTCGCTTCCTTCGCTCCCTTCCTTCCCTCCTTCCCCGCCAGCCCTGCCCAGCCCAGCCTCTGCTGGAGACTCTGAGAATGCAGCGCGGGGTCCCCGCCCGGGACCGGCCCTGGGGTCCCGCCCCGGGGGACCGGCGCGCACCTCGCTCCGGGTACCGGCTGGGGGATCTGCCCCACGCCTGCCTTCGGGGCGAGCCCGGCCCTACGGACCAGGCGCCCCCTCGCCTCCTATTCCCTCAGCATCCAGGCACCAAGCCGCCTAGGATTCGCTGACGGAGACTGGGGCCGTCCCGGAGTTAGGGAGCGAGTCACGGCGCTGGGGGCACGGGGCACACCTCGCTGCCCGGCCCCACGGAGCGCCGATGATGGCTGGAGTCACCCATGGCTGAGAACGCACAAATACAGAGCATGGCAGCATGGCGCCGGGCTGAGGGGCTAGAGCATCCATGGTGACCCCAGCCTGCCCTCACACTTCTCCGTGGCCCAGTGGAAGCTTGGCAGAGGCTTCAGAATGGACATGGACTTTGCAGGCTGGCAGACCCCCCTCCACATGTGCTTGGAGCATCCTCAGTATGCAGCTCAGGTCTCAGGTGCCTCCTCCAGGGCTGTACAGTAGGCACCATCCGGGCCCAGCAGCGCCCTGCTGTCACAGGGACAGCTGTGCTCATGGTGGAAAGCCCTGTGCCAGTGGGATCCACAATGGGGTGACAAGTTTACAGATTGCTGTGGCCATTATTAGGACAGGGGGAAAGTGGAAGCAGGGAAGAAAAGATAATCAAGGCTGGTGAGGCTGCAGTATCATTTCAGGATTGATAAATTTGGTTATATGTGTCGGGGTTTAGCCACAACTCAGGCAAACAGCTCCAGAGGGATGTTTTCCAGTCTCCACTGTTTTCACAGTGATCTCTATCTAGTAATGGGCCTTGGAGTCTGACCCTGGAAAGAGTAAGACAGAGCAGCAGAGAAGGGAATGCCCTGCTGCTCCGTGTGTGCAGTGCCTTGTACGCATCTTGTGCTCAGCCAATAGGGGCAAGAAACAGTGGTAACACAGCAGCAGGGTTTCTCATCCACATATCACTTGGGTATGGTGCTTCCCGCACTGGCAGGTTGTCTGCAGGTCAGGGAGAAGTGGATGTAAAGCAGAAGAGAGTGGCTTATAATCACAGCATGAATCCAGGGGAAATGACTTCATTCCCAGACCACGAGCTGAGCAAGGCAGCCAGCTCAGGCACCTTTCCCCCCACACAGCTCCAGGACAGCACAAGGCCTCCAAACCTCCTACAACTGCATGACTTCCACCCTTGAAGGCCAACAGCTCCTCACATGTGTGAGCACAGAGCCCACAGCTCTGTTCCACAGCAAACACCAGCACATCCCTTCTGTGTCATGTCTTGCATTCTCAGTGATGCAAGGATGATTGGTTATCCTTTATCTTTGCTGGCTTCTCCTGTATCTCCACAGCGATTTAATCCTTATCTGGCTTCTCCTTTCCTCCTATTCCCATCTTTCTTTATCCCAGCATTCAAACAGCCCTTCTGTAATTTTTAGCTCCCCTGTACCTGCAGCATTCTCCCCTTATCCTGCTGCACTCTCCCCATCTCATAGAGCTCCAGGCCCCTTTGCTTTGTTCTCTCACTTTCTTTCTGCTACTGTCTTGTTCCATCTCCCAAGTTGTGATTTGCCTTCTCTGTTCTGTCCCTTTCACTCATCTTTTCTCCTCAGCTCTTTTGCTCCTTTCCCTTCCTTTTCCCATTCTTTGCACTAAACCCCCCACCAGCTCCCATGTGCCTTTGTCTGTAGGAGTTGAAAATGAAAAGCTTTTCCAACCTGATCCCGAGCAGCTTTCCCTGGTACTTTCATCTCCACAGCCCATTTGTAGAACTGCTCAGACCTAAGAGTCATCACATGAACTGAAGAAATACTAAAGAAATATCAGAAGAAAAAAATCCAAAACAACACAAAACCAAACCACCAGGACTCCTGGCATCAGATGGAAATTTGTCTTCTCCATGTAAACCTCCCTCATTCACTGCCACTGAGATAATCTCTCGCAACTGTTCCCATAAACTCTTCACACGGTGAGATTTGTCAGCACCCCTCTCGCCTGCCTGCAGTTCTTACCCCTTTCTCATGTGTTCTGTGCAGCATCCAGCACCGTCTGGGCCAGAGCAGCTGCAGACAATGACTCCAGGGAAAACTCAGGGAAGAAGTGCTTTCAGACCCTCTGCTCTCATAGTGCTCCAGCGCAGGCTGTGCTTTGCAGGACAAGGACAGCCAACCTTAGCTGTGAATTCCAAAGTTCCCAAGTATGGATCTATGCTCCACACAAAGCTGTCTGCTCACGTGGAAATTTGTTGCTGAGGAGCTCCGGAATACTGGCTATTCTCACAATGCTGTGAGGGATTAATCTTGCTAAATCCTCCTACTTCTTCCCTATTGGAGAGCAGATTCAGCACAGGACAAGCTCTGTGACTCACCTCTATGTTGGCAGAGCCAGCTCCCATTAATCTAACTCCCTATCTGATGTCCATATCTTAGTGGCAGGCAATCCATCTCCAGTCCCTCTCTCTGCCCAGGACCCAGCTCCCTGTCACTCACAACCTGCCTAATTCTGCTGCCCTGCAGAGCTTCTCCAAAGCTGGATGGTGGGACACCTTCATCCTCACTACGCAGGATGACAGTAAGGGACAGAATCTGAGCTGGAGAGGTCCTTGCTGGGCAAAGCAAAATCGGGCTGCGGTGAAAGCTGTGCTCAGCATCGGCTCAAAGGCCTTTTTTAATTCTCAGCTCTCACTTGGCACCATCTCAGGAACAGATATTGCTCAAGGATGGCACAAGGCCTCCAAACCTTGTACAGCTGCGTGACTCCCAGCCTTGAAGGCCAACAGGAACACAGCTCCTCACGTGTGTGAGCACCGAGTGCAGCCCCCGCAGCTCCGCTCCACTCCAAACACCAGCACATCCCTTCCATGTCATGTCTTGCATTCCTAGTGATGCAAGAACGGCCATGACACCGGGGGACGCAGTTGGGATGGGCACAGCCATGCACTGCCCTACATTTGCTGAGCGCACCCAGAGCAACCCATCTCCTCAGCCTGTTCCTCAGAGCAGTTCTCACACGCTGCCCCAGTCCAGCTGCCCGAGCAGCACTGCCTTGCTTTGGCTGATAGCAGCTTCCAGTCCTTTTCTGGGAGCGTTTCCACTGTCCCGCACAGTTAGGCACTCTCTCCCTATCTTCATTCTCCCCAAGTACTGTGTCATTTGCAGCCTCCACGGTGTCAGCCTTGTGATTAAATTCCAATGCCTTTATGAATAATTTGTTGCGCAATTATAAAGCAAATATTTAATTGAACTTTATGTAAAATTGCTTCTGCCTCTGAGCGCCGAACCGCTGGTTTGGGATAGGGAGTCACGCAACTTCCCATCAGACAGCAGGAGCCCAGCAAAGAGCCCCACAGCAAATGGGCTGACCCCCCTCCCTGGAGCCTGAATTCATAAGCAGAGCTTTGGCACCGCGGTGACAATCTCAGGAGAGGCTCCTCAGCCCTCAGCAGGGCCAGCAATCCACGCAGAAATACTCTGCACGCCATGACGTCACCTGGAAGAGTTGGCATGGAGGGTCTGAGCACACCTCAGATTGGCCGTGGCTTTGCCTCTGTAGGGAAAAACATCTCCATCAGCAAAACCAACAGAACTGGACAAAATCTTAATTTACTACGGTCTGTAAAAGAGGCTGAAGTGCCTATTTCCAGCAAGGGGAATTTGAAATCGAGAGAGGAAAACGAGTGCATTGAAGAGATCAGAAGCTCCTTTCCAAGCGTGTATCTGGTGCAGGTAATTGCTAACTGACCTGAGGGGCTCTTGAAATCGACCTAATGCAGCAGATTGTGCTGCACGGAGCAACTTGGAGGCTGGGGACAGGCACACACACGTGGCACTCCCTGCAGGCGGCCGGGGAGCAGCGATGGGCAGCAGTTCCCTGCAGGAGCCCAGGGATATCCCCTTCCCCACCTGCCCTTCGTGGCATCTCAGCTCGGTTTGGGCAGCACCTGTGGCCAGCAGTATGATAGCCCTCATTCGCTTTGCTTTTACGGCTACAGAGGAAGCAGCACAAAGCACCCCTTGGCTCCCGGCCACACGCTACCTGCTGCCAGTTCACCCCAGGACCAGGGCCATTAGCTGCTGCCTCTGGCAGCTCCCTGCACCCCGCAGCCCTTTGCTGCTCTTTGCTCACAGGTGTTAAAGGTTCCTTTCAAGGCGCACCCCTCTGCTTCCTCTGCAATCCAGGCATTTTTTTAATAAATAGCACTTGCTCTGGCTCTGCGATGCCTATTTGGCTTCAAGCTTTCATCTCTGCCGCTGGTTGTGCCCAGCATGAAATGCTGCCACTCAGACTACAGAAATTAATGGTTGGGGCAGTCATTTGTAGCAGTGACTCAGCGCTTGCCCTACCGGTCCAGTCCCAGACTGTGGCTTGAAGAAAGCCCGACAGCAAGAGTTTGGAGCTGCTGGTGAGCAGGCGGCAGAGAGGCGATTGGGAGAGGATGCCCCGCTGCTATGGGATGGCGCACACAGTGCCCTTCTGCAGCCAGCACAGACATTCTGTTCCAAGCAGTGTTTACACCATAGGTCTCCTACAGCTGGGTGCACGGCTCACCACTTAGGAAGAGCGAGGCAGGAGCCATCCCCCAGATGTGCAAAGAAAACGCAGGAAAGGCAGAGGTCTGGGCTACACGCAAGGATCCCAGCTAGGCTGAAAGCTTAGAACAAGGCTAACTGGAAGGAGGAGCATGACACAGCCTCCTCTCATGATTCTCTCTCTCTAGTAAATATACATGCATGCACACGCACTCCCACGTGCTTTTCTGTGCCCTTACACCATCTGAGAGAGGGGAGAAGCAGCACTCAGAGCAACCGTCATCTTCCCTTAAAGACAAGAGAGCTGTGGTGCAGTCACACACAGTGAAAGGCCCAATTTTGCTGCAGAAAGCTGTGGAGAGCAGGTAAGTTGGAAAATAGCAGTAGTTTATTTCTGGTACTAGGATGGCCTTTGGACTCACATCCCAGCAAGGCGCTGTGACCACTTTTGGAGTACGCTGGTGCTGTAATGGCTGAGCTCATCGCCCTGAAAAATAACGTGGCTGGGAGGGAGCAGCAAAGCCCCAGCACTGCTGGTGAAGGAGCCCCTGTCCAGTGCCTGCATCTGGGGATACAGCGTGAGAGCCCATCCTTCCCCACGCCCAACACCCTCCTATGCAAACCGTGCCCAGCCATCGCCAACAGATCCACTGCCTTTTAACAGGCACCTCTGCATGCCTGGTGAACTGCTTGGCTCCTACAGCCCCTCTCATAGAGAGTTGCCTTTGAAATACACTTTCCTTGTGCTGTGTGTTGTTTTTCTGTCTCTGCTAACAGATTTCCCCGTGTATCACTTCATGATATGTGTGTGCAGCTGCAGGAACCCAAGCCTCCCCAAAGGCACAGCACAAGTGCACCATGTCGAGCTCACTCAGTTACCAGGATCCAGGGAATAATCCTAACGTTATAACAAACATTAGTATTTCCAAATGGCAGAACTGTGTCATCTCTCCTACTTCCCAAGCGTAGGACCTACCAGTGTAGGTACTTTTAGAACAGACTGAAATGTAGCCCACCCTGCCCTCTGCCCACAGAACGAAGTTTAGCTGTTGTGTACTCCTTCCTTTCCTTTTTCCAGCGCTACCACCCTACCAACCCCACCTGCCCCTCTGAAGCCTCTGCATCTCATACACCACTTCACAGCATGAAGTCCACAATACACTTTTACCCAGAGTCCTCCAGAAGATGCAGCCTTGAAGATCGCATTCTGAGTCACAATTTTCAGGATGTACTTTAGGGCCACATTTGCTATAACTTGGGATTTCCCTGGGAAATACTCCTGCTTTCTGTAAATGCTCCATATCTCTTACCAGAGGTGATTTCTCCTTTCCAAAGGGCAGTTCTCCTGTCCAGACTTCTGCTGTTGCAGCTTCTGGCTTTCATTCATTGGATGCTTGCCTTTCCTTTCATACCACATACAGAATTCCAATTCTGTCAGCTCCACGGTTTTACTGCAGGTCTTCAATCATGTCACAGACTGATTGGCTTCTGCTCGCATGAAAAAAGTTAAAAGGAGTCGTCGTTTCATGGGATACATAACCACATTTTGTCACGTTTATATTTTCTCTTCCACGTTTTTCTCCTCCTCTGACCCTATGCACAGACTGGCGCTTTCACGTTAGCGTTCCTTTCATCTGCACTAATTGCTGTTAAATGGATCTCAAACTGCCTGATAGTTTCCGTTCTCAACTGCATCCCAGCAGGGAAGGGTTTAATGCTGGACCCTGTGATATGCTTGTTAGTTCTTCCAAGTGCTCTCCTTAGCCATCAAAGATCATACTTACATTTTGTGAGAGCCACCTTACAAAAAGAAGTGTGTATATGAGGGAAAGATTGCCTCCACCGCGGCTGCTATGAACCAGCCCTGACAAATGTGACATCTTTCTGAACAGTAAATTGCAGGAGGTTAAAAATAATTTCCCAGCATATCTGTGTCCCTCGTCTCAAGAAGCAGCAACACCTGGCGTTGTGCAAACACAGGCCGTGGAGAGCACTGATGGGAGCACACGTCCCTGGGATGCAAAGAGCTCTGCTTCCCGGCCCCGAGGGGTTGCAGAGCCGAGCAGAGATGCGCTCAGTGCTCAGCAAAGATGAGCACCTCGGCCAAACACTCTGCGGTCTCCATCACTCAGTGCACTGCAAACCCCTTCCTCCTCCAGCCACGCCTGCAGCCCCCAGCCTGAGGATCAAAGGTGCCTCTTGTAGCCGGCAGCAGCAAACCCAAACTCAGCTTTCCTGCTGAAGTTCAGCAGCAGAGGAATGCACACCGAGTGATCTTCCCAGAGCAGCACGAAGCCACTGGCTGGACAGCAGCTCCCACTGCCTCGTTCCTCCTGCTTCTGCCATCGGTGCCACAGCAGTTTCAATGGCAACAGGCGATCCATGAGCGCTGCTTGAAAAGAGCAGCGTCTGAGCAGTGGTGCAGTGGGGTAGGAAAGCACTGCCTCATCTAGGACAGACTCCCAGAGGCATTTTCTAGCAGCAGGGACCCCTTGAGACAAAGTATAGTCCCTCTGTGATCATCACCATCCCTCCAAAGATCCCTAGGAGCCTTTCTGAAATTCAAAGAGAAGCTCTGTGCTATCCCTCCCTTTCCCTCTCTTAACACAAACTTCTGCTTGTGGAAACCTCTCTGAAGGCCATCTGAGAACAAGCTGCCAAACATGAGTGCCCATGGATGTGGCTCCCACCGTCTTCGTCACAGAAGAACTCCCAGCTCCTGACAGCCATTAAGCTTTTGACTTACGTTCAGTTGTAAATTTGTTTGTCTGTTGCCTTCTTCTCTATGCTTCACTGCAGCTGGAACAGACACAGCAGTCTGGCATTTAACCCCTCCCGGACCTGGGCTGTCAAGCAGGGTGCTGTGCTTCATTCCATGGCACTCTCAAGCCTTGCAGCAATCCTCTGATGCTGGGGAGCTGCTCCTGTACGAACAGCCTCAGTCCAGGCTGCCAGGAGCTGGGAAGGCAACATTCACACAGAAATGTTCAGAGTGTGGCTCCTCAGGGTGTTTTGAGATTGCTTTTGGAGCAGCATAGCCCTGGGACAGGTGTGGGGAGCAGGCTTCACATGCCACTTCCTTCCCTGAAACTTCAAACAGCATCGAACCTGAATTATTCACTTGTAATCCCTTGGAGCTGGCAGCAGCTCAGAGAGGATCCAGTTCAGGTGCTAAGAAGCAAGCAAGAAAAAAAAGAACCCATTAAATTTAAAAACCTCTGAGTCATAACATGTAAAAATATATTCAGGACAGGAGCCAGGCCAGGATGGGGATGCTGGGTGCAAGCAGCGTGCTGGCAGCTCTCTGAGTATGAGCAGGTAGGACAAAGATGAGGGAACCCGGGGCTGAGGAAGGTCCTGGGCTTGGTGGACCTGGATGCTCAGCTCTGACACCTCTTCCAACTCTTTGCAGTCCCTTGTCTTCTCTCTGTGATGCCACTGTGGTAAGGAAAGAGCAGGAAACAGGTATAGAGGGAGAAGAGCTGGGCTAAGAAAGGCTGAAAAGTGCAGTCCTCCTCCATAGGAGACTGCCCTCTCCCTCCCCACTGCCAGAACCCTGACACAGCCTCTGCAGAGGCGTTAGGGCTCCTCAAACCAAGGTGCAGAGCAGCTCTTCCCAGCGATACATTCAAGGAGCCCAGAGCTGCCCTTGCAGCAATGTAATCTGAAAGCTCTTGTTTGCTGAGACCATAGAATCACAGCATGGCTTGGGTTGAAAGGGACCTTCAGGATCACCTAGTTCCAACCCCCTGCTGTGCAGAAAGCAGCTCTGGAGAGACACAAGCTACAGAGAGCTGTAATGGAAAGCATTTAAAAAGTCATGCTCCAGCAGCCTGGCTGCCCAGCAGCCTCAGCTCGCTCTTGCTGTGAGTGCTCCATCACTCCTGAACCAAACTGGACTGATGACAGAGAAACACTCCATCTCAGGGCTGGAAACGTACTCTGCAGCTGCCAGGAGCCGGCTGCTGGGGACAGGGTGAGCAGCAGGCACCCAAGGGCACTGCTGTGCCCTGGGCCATGCAGAAATGCCTCCAGCCAGCTGCAGACTCTCAAGAGCTTTGTCCATCCTCCTGCTGTAGCGCTTTAGCTCTCCATGTCCAGTGATCTGGATCCACACCCAGGCTGAGCTCTATGTCTTGGGAGCACCAGCGAGTGCTCACTGGCACCTGCGGGCAGCGTGGCAATTCCAGTTTGTTCACCCTCCCTCAAATGCATCTCAACCAGCATCTCAACCAGCAGTGCAGCTCTGTGCTTCCTCACCCGATGAACCAACAGAGCTCCAGAGCAAGGTCAGGGCATTGAGCAAACTGGTGCAAGTAAACAATGGTGACAGTTTTTTGCTAGGTGTGGAGTGGAGGTGAAGGTCTGGGGACGGTCTCTGGCTGCCCAGAGACCTAGGAAGACCAGGGCAAGCAGGAAGGTGATGCATCCAGCAAAATTTTGTGCTCGTCTCTTCATCAGAACTTGCTGCCTCAGCCTGAGCACTCTTACCATCTAGATAGAGGAATATCCCATCTACCTTCTGGAACCCTTCCCACCTCTTCCCCATCAACAGCTGAGTGCAGCCCCTTACTGCTGTCACACCCCAAAACCCATTTCTTTGCATGGCTCCGAGGAGTGCTGATCCCACCGCGCCATCACACCCCAGCTGCTCACTGCTGCACAGCAGAGCCAGGCAAACAGCTCTTCAAGAACAAAGCTCTTTCCTGAGTGGGTTTGGCTGCCTCGCCTGCAACTAAATATTCAGAGGCACTGTGTGCTAGCCCTTTGATCAGCAATTTATCTCTCCACGCCACAAGTTTCCTGCAGCCTGGCATTTCCTCCCTGTGCTCAGCCCAGCTCCCAGGAGCCTGGGAGACAGGTGTGAGAAATTAGCTATAGGGACTAAAGCTCTGACAGGAACCAGCACCAAAAGCAGAGGACGGAGCGTAATGTTTATTACACTTGAAGCAAAGCAAACATGTGGCCTACTTATGTATCTACAGAGAATTAATTGGGGAGCTCCACAAAGCAGCAGATTATAAATTAGAATCATTTTCACCAACTTCAGCCCATTCATCTTATTTCACACCAGGGCTGTCAGCGCTGCCTGACGCGGCCATGAGCAGCCCTGGACCACTGGCTGCTGCCACGGAGGGTCTGCCAGCAGAGCCCCATGGGCAAGGCATGCCCGATCCCACAGGAAGAGGATGGGGTCAAACCAAGGCGTTTCCTTGAATAGAAAGCAAAGTCAGAGCCTTGAGAATAGCTGCAGAGGTGCTGGGTGCCACAGCTCTCACCTACAGGGCTATGCAGTGCTCTGCACCATTAGCATCAGCTCTGGTTGGACCAAGGCCCAGGAAATGCTCCAAAGGCATTTCAGACGTTCTGGTCTGGATCCAGAACACCCAGAGCAGCCCCTGACCTCCAGATGGTGACACCTTGCCAGCACATCAGAAAACAAAGGATTAGAATAACTCAGATTTGGCCTATAAATACTTACCGATTCCCAAGGGGACAGCACACAAAATATCACATTGATGCTGGGATCATTTCTCTCCAAAAGGTCACCTGCTGCCTGGCTGGAAGGAGCAGTAAAACAGCCCATGGAGAAGGTTGCACAAGGTCTGAAGATTCGCTCCTGAAGGTGCCATTTGTGTCTGGCAAACAGAGCACAGCCCCTGATTTTGACTCTCCTGCCCTCTGCAGCAACCAGAGCTGAACAGAATCAAAAGTGGGGCTGGATACTCACAGCATCCACCTGTCCCCAACAAAACCACTCCATGGAAGGTGTCTGCAGGGCTCTGGTTTCCTCAGGCACCAAATGGTTTCTGCTGGGGGTCTTTTCAATCTGTGTCGTGCCTTCAGTGCAGCCAGGAGCAACACACAGGAGCAGCACACAGGAGCAGGCTGGGGACAGGGACATGCAGGTGATGCTCTTCCCAACTACAACTTCCAGCTCTGGGGACACCTGCTTATTTGTAATCAGCCCTTTCCACCGAGCTTCCCAGAAGCTGGATGCCAAGGGCTTTGGAGCTGCAGCACGAGCCTTGCAGCTGCTAACAGGGCCAGACAAGCTCCTTTCCATGGCAGAGACTCACGTCAACCTGTTCTTTTTGCAGCTGCAGCAACTTGCATTGACACGCAGGCCATCTGGTTCAGCAGCATACCACCGGAGCTTGCACCAAGGGGGCCGTGCGATCAGGGCAGAGCCCACCACGCACCCCGGCCCGGATGCAGGGCGCCTGCTGCTGGGTTCCTCCTGGCTCTGACAGCACGGAGAAGCCCAGGGCCTCATTCTGCTGCCAGACCCCGTGCCAAAGCTTCACACCCCGTAATCGCTGCTCTCCATGCAGCAGCTGCAGCCCTCGCTCTGCGCCTGGCTGGCTGGTAATTTGTATCGTTAAGCGAGAGTTCGTTCAAATGGCATTCCTAATTAGTACAGCAATACTATTAGCATTGCTAACGCATTCCAAACGTTTTCATTAACGCGTTCTGACACCGTGTAAAAGCAGCGCTGGGGAAGAGCCCGGGGTGAGGAAGCTGGGTGAAAAGGCAGCATCCCTGCCCCAGCACCGCTGGCCCCGATAAACGGCAACCAGCAGAAGCTGAACTGGGTCAGGTCTGTGCCACTGCGTGTGCACAACACACACGTGTGTGAGGCAGGGAATCACAATGACAGCAGCGATCCAGCGAGGGAATTTCAGGACAAAAGGAGGAAACCGGTAGAAGGGAGCTGGTGGGGGCAGGGGCAATAAACCAAAATGCAAGCTGAATAAATTATTTACTGCGAGAAACAACGTGAAGTTACTTACTCTGGCTCTTTGCATCCTAAATGGGATCTACAGCATTTCTCACATCTCCCCAGCGTGCCGAGTGATTTTTTTGTTACAATTGGATGCATGAGGCTGGGGCAATCTTATAAAGGACTCCAGGAGATCAGTTTAGCATTGATCATGTGCTGAATTTAAAGGCTTTTCACATCCATCTGCTGTTGCTCTTCGAGTGATAGGTCAGCTGGGACCTGGGCACTCACTGCACCCTGCGGCTGGGCTGCTGTAGGAGCCTTCTGTATGAGAAATGTCCCGACTTCACGAACCAGCAGAACAGAATAGGAAAAAAAATGACTCTTATAGGTCCATATTTACTCAACAGACCTGGAAAAGCGCCCTCTGAAAGGCAGCAATCTCAACATCCACGTGGTCTGGTCTGACAGAGGTAGGGACACCTCTGTATTCTTGGCAAGCAGAGAGCAGCTCACAGTTTGGGAAACGGGCAGCTCCAAGCTGGGAGGTGCTGGCTGTCCTGAGCCTGTAGCTCTGCCAGCAGCTGATGCACGTACTCTGCATCCCAGGCTTTCAGATGGAACAGAAGGAGTTACAGCAAAGAGCAGCAGAGTAATTGTGAATTAATACCATCCCATGTTTTTTATTACACTCAGAGCATTAAATTGATAGCTTGGTACCAGAGGCCAGAAGTGCCATCTCTCAGCATGATGAAATCTATGAAGCCCATGAACGGGAGAAAACGGTGAGATTTATAAAGGCATCCGTAAAATTAACGTTTGGGTGAGAATGGGGGAAAGCAGAGAGCATGAAATGCAGCAGCAGGCTGTCAAGAACCCCTCTGCACCTACAGAGCTGTCAGTCCAGCAGACCGTTGCCTGGGTGCATCCTCCTGCACTGGTGCTCAGCTGGACGGGGCCCCAGGGCCTCACTACTGCCAGGAAGAAGGGCCAGCTGACACTGCATTGCACAGCACACACCTCTGCATGCAGACGCCGTGGCACAGCCTACCTGTATGCACTCAGCCACGTGCCATACATACTCTGCTGCCTCCAGTGCTCAGTGTAAGTGGAGGCACTGCCACCACTGCCTGCAGAGTGACTGGTTTGCAATTAAAGCAATGAAATGTTTATACAGGAATAAATCTATGTTAATGAGGTGAATTCCGTTCCTCCCCTTGCAGACTTAGGAACTCGGGGAAGATGGATATCTGATGTGCACTGCTTCCAGCCAGCAGCTTGGCTTGGGAGCAGGGAGGCAAAGGGGAGAACTCAGGCAGGTGGTTAGTTGTGCTCTGGAGACACCAACAGTTTGATTTCCATCTGGTTTCCCCTATAAGGGGGCTAGCAGGAGAGACCAGAACAGTGCCAGGCTTCCTCGTGCTTGGAGACTGGTTGAGCTGGTTTATTCTCTGGAAAGTGAACAGCACCTGGCTCAAAGAATTAGGAGGAGAACATGAAATTCAGGCAGCAACGCTACCAAAGATTAAGGACATGCTGCTCCCAGCCCTTCCACCTCAACAGCCTGTTTAAAAAGTCCTTTGCTAGCAGCAGGGGTTATGCAGGAGGAAATCCCCATGCAGGTCATCCTCAACTCTCCTCTGTTCCTCAGAAACACTGCACTAATCCCTGTTGCCTGCCTACATGGGAAACCACGGAGACACAGAATCCAATTAGCTTGAAACCCAGCTCTGGCTCCCACACAGCATCTTCCTCCTAACAGAGCTGTGAAGCTGCAGAGATAAATGGTGCATTAGGATTCCAGTGGGATATGACATGCAAGGATGGCTCTGGAACGGTACCAGCAGCCCAGGGAATGAGTGAGACTCCAATGCACTTCTACCAAGCACCTCTCTCTACCTCTGCATCACACCAGCTCTTCCTCACTTGTCCTGCAGCACCACGGCAGCTGAACCCAGGGGCACGCGGTGAAAAAAGCTAAGGACAGGGGCTGTGGCCATGCCTGCAGCACTCACTCTCCCCTTTGCACCCACAGTAAATTACCTGCTTTGTAGTTTGCAGCAACAACTTAACAGTATTAATTTATTGTGTCCTGTCTTTAACAAACACCATTATCATATCACCAGCCAGGATTATGCAAATCCGAGGAAAGGAATTATTTCTCTCCCCAAAGTCACCTTGATTTATCAGCTTTAGCCCAAAATGAAACAGAAGTTGTTTTAATAGTTGTTAAACACATGACCACACCTGAGGGGCTGTGAGAGCCCCAGGTGATAAAATGCACATCCAGGCTGGGCACAGCTCAGCTGGGTGACCCCCAGTATCCACAGGTGACACAGGGACAGCTCTGTGCTGGCTCCCATAATGTCTGCTCCAACATTTTTTTTTCTTTGCAAGCTCCACAGGTGGCAGAGAAAGATACAGAAAGGGCAGTGAGCAAACCCAGGTGCAGCAGCATGGCTGCAGGTTGGTGCACTGAAAGCAGCACAGAGCTGTGTACTGACTGATGCTTGTGACACGAGTGTTTCACACCACAAGCAGACAAGCTGCAAGGAGGAACGAGGAGGAATGGCCACCGCAGTCACAGCCCAAGATGTAGGATGCCACACCTCTGCATGGCACAGCAAAGCTCTGGGATCAAGGCTGCTGCTTGGCTCATGAGAAGTCAGCCTCTTTCCTGCTGCACGTTGAGACTGGTTTCTCCCCCAGCTCCTCACCACTAGTCCTCCTTTCCAGTTGTCTGATGTCTGCTGATCATTCCAGTGCCCCATCTCAGGCTCTGCCTCTGCTATCCTTGCAGGGTTGGAAGGAAGCTTGGAAAGGCTCTGCATCCTGGCCTCGGGAGTCCCACAGATGAAGCCCTCCCAGTGCAGCCAGCCCTGCCCACAGCAGCACCATCCCTCTCCACACATGTGAACACCTTGCAGACAGACACTGCTCTGCTGAGCATAGGGACAAGGGAGAGCAGAGGCAGGAAAACAAGTGCAAAGCTACAGCACAGGAGGGATGCAATGGCAGAGACAGAGGCAGGGAAGGCAATTCAATTTTCAGAGGCTGCCCCACCAATTCAACACAGAGATGATAAGAAACCCATTTCCAGCGATAGGCACCCTAATCCCCAGCCATCCTGCATTTCCATTTCTGAGAAGCACCATTTCCAACAGGGAGGCATTTTCCCATCTAGGTTTGCTAGAAGGGACAGTGCTGGATTAAATACCAATTTTCCCAGCACTATTTAACTCCTTCTGCACCCACTCTTGCCATTTATGTGAGCACTGGATGCACGTGGCAGTGGGACAGCTGCTGCAGTCTGCTGCAACAGACACTGGGTGCCTCTCATGGGCTTCTGCCAGAGCACTGCAGCCTGCAGAGACAGAGCAAAGGGTGAGCAGTGCAGCTCAGGTCAATCTACTACTGCTCAAGGTATGGCTCTCAGACAGAACTGTGGGACAGGAGTCCTGTAGTGAAGCCTACAAAGGCCTTGCTTCCCCCATGGAGCAGGACTGCTCCTCACCACCTGGGACCCACTAGGCTGCTGCACTCCTGAAACACCAGCACAGTTTATCCCCAGGTGCTTGCAGCCAACCCTCTGTGCTTCCATCACACAGCCCACTGCTCTCCCTCTGCAGAGACTCTCCATTTTTCCTTCTTTCATCAGGGCTCCTACCCACGATCTCAATCAATCCCTCCCTGCACTGTTATTTACTGGATCAGAAATGACGAACGGCAACAGAAAGGGGCTGGGCCCAGCGCACAGGGAGTGCTGATGCAGCAGCAGCCAAGGAAGCTGTATGCTAGGGGGAGAGACCCACAGCTGGTGACACGTGGGGCTAAAGGAACAGCCAAGGACCAAATCCCTCTCACGCCTTCACCATTCAAGGTAAGATTTTTAGCAGAAGCTTCTGTAAGAAACATCCACGTGACACAAAGAATAGAGATGAGCACTGCGTGAGCTGTGCCTGCTCTCCCTGCTCCTGAGAAGCACACAGCTATGCTTCCCATGGAGCCCTGGTTGGTGCCACTGCAGATTTAAGGCACAAGAAACAAACACCAAAAATGCTTCAGCCCTGGGGGAAGAGGAGCACCTGCTGGAAAGACAGAGTAAACATAAGCATTACCACTTCCCCCCCTCGTAATCTCCCAGCTGTGGAGAGTTGGATCTGCATTCAGCAGTAATCTAAAGCAGGCTCTTTAGCACAGGTGCCCATTAGTGCCTGTTAACGTAAGCCGCTCTGATAATGCAGTCACCCAGTCCCACAAAGCTGAGAAGTTTGAGAGCAATTCAGACAGCAGGGATACGTGTGCTAGAGGGGGTCTTTTAGGACAGTTCTGTGCCCCACCAAAGCCCTTTCAGTGCTGGACAGAATGAGTTCTTGCACTCATGCCCTCTAGCTGTATACCCAACTGCATCTCTCACCATTCTCATCCCTTATTTTGTGTCCTTTTCTGGTCAGATGCCTTCTCCTCCTCTTCTCTGTTTAGCCTCCCTTTGCTTGCTTTTCCATGGAAGATGTGGCAGTGGGGAAGGCAGCTAAACCAAGGGCCAAGTACCAATGATGGAAAAAAAACAGTATATGCAATTCTCAGCAAAAACTCACTGTTCTTTGTTCTCTTACCCTCCAGGACCTGCCAACCTGGTGGGACAGTTCCTTGGAAGAACCCCAGTGGGCAATGACAGTGAGACCGACCCACCTGGGCGAATATCAGATAGAGGGAAAATCAGCCATTCATGGACCACGGAGTCCTTTTTTGCTCTACACAGAGCACTCTGTCTCCTGCACGCACAATTAGCGGGGAAAGCAGAGATGGGGATGGTTGTGATGAGTGGGATGGCGCTGACGATCCGTTCTGGTGCCCACATTTCTAAAGGGATTTTGAAAAAAATAAAATAAATTAAAATGTAGGATGTACAGAAGAATGACAAATGTGATTTGGAGGCTGGAGAAAACACTTGCCAGAGACAGAATGGAAGAGTTCAGTCTGTTATCTCACCAAAAAGGGAGCCTGAGAGGTGATTTGATTGTAAGCACTTCACAGAGAGAAAATACTTGGTGTGAAAGAGCTCTTTAACTTTGTGAAGAAAAGAGGCTGGAGCTTGTAGTCAAGCAAGTGCAAACAGGAAACACGGCACTGGGCCACGCTACCAGGGAAGTGCCATCTGCTCTGCCTCCTAGCATCCTCCATCCTGTCATGGAAAATACATCAGCTGAGAGATACTGAGTTCATTACAGGCTAAAGAAGATAATGGCATTTCTCACTTGGAATTACGCAGGGCTCCTGGATAACTGAACAGCCACTTCAGGCCTTAAAATCCATGAAGCTGGCAGCACGAGGTGCAGCGGCACTGCGTGAAGAGGCACCCCACCATCTGCAGGGAGCTCTCAGAGCCACCGGTCTCAGCTGCCACCCGGGGACGGACCCAGCATCAATGCCTACCTCTGCCCACACCCACAATGGGCAGCACTACTGCTAGGACGGCCACTGGGCTGGCCAGGGTGGGAGCAAGGCTTCCTTTCTGAGGCCGGTGCAAGGACAGGTAACAAGAATATCCCTCCATGCCCTCCCCCCACACCTGCTCCTTTCTCACCACGCTGTTCCTCTACCACCCACACCAAAGCCCATCAGACTGCAGTGCAGAACTGCCTCCCCTCCCTGAGCCAACAGCAGGGGAGTGCAGCTGTGGGCTCTGATAAGAGTGTTAACAGGAAGGGCGAGGCTGCAGAGCATCAAAGAATACAGATGTAGGGGAGAATGAGAACTTCAAGGGGAATCCTGCAGGCTGCATCCTGCACAGGTAGGCGGTCAGATGCTGAGGAGCACTGGCAGATTGAGGACAACTGCCTGGAGGGAAACTGGGGAGCACGTTAGCAGTGCACTCGTGTCAAGGAAGCCAAAGACCTGTCCCAGGCAAAAGCTACGCTGGGTTTGCAGTTTTCTCTCACAAGAAACAACTTTCGAGGACAGTGCTGGGCAGAAGGAGCATCCGTCTCCATAGAACATGCAGAGGACAAGAAAAAGTTGAGGATCTGCATGCTTTTCAGAAATGGGAGTAGACCCTGCCTGCAGAGCTTACTAGCAAGGCCAACCTGCACCTGTCCCGGAATCTGGACAACTGTCAGCCATGCCAGCACAGTGACAGCAATATGCCACGTGCTCTTGCCCAGCCCTCCTCTTTCAGGCCTGACTCCAATGTCATTGTCCCTGTCTTAACAATTTTGCAAGTCAAGTCCTCCAAAACCACAGAGTTTTTAAAGTCACGCTAGCAAAGGGAACATCCCTGTGGTATCTGTGCCACAACAGCAGCCTGAGATACCTACCAGGGCAGCCCAGGGCTCTGCCCAATTGCCCCTAGGATTACCCCTGGCTCTCCAGTTCCTCTTATGAAGAGAACCAGGGCACCTCAGGAAACAAGACATTAAACATGAGCCAGCAGCATGCACTGGCATCTGAACTGCTAGCTACACATCAGGTGATAGGTCAAGGGAAGTGATGATCCATCTGCACCCATATTTTATAAGCCCTATGAAGAATGCTGCATCTAACTTCCCCCAGTACAGGAAGAGACACAGACAAACTGAAGCGAGTTCAGTAGAGAACCAGCAAGGTATTCAGGGATTGGAATATGTGCTCTGGGAGGAAAAGCACAGGGAGCCAGGTTTGTTCAGCCTGAGGAAGAGATGGCTTTGGGGGCCTTCAATGCAATCAGTACCCACACAGAAGCTACCTGAGAAAACAGAACAGGGCTCTTGGCAGCAGTGCTTGGTGAGAGAGTCCAAGAAGTTTCCGCTTGGCTTGGGCTGATCCAGCTCATCTCACAGATGGAGAATGCAAGGCTGCAACACCCAGCACCAACTCCAACACCTCCACAGACTGTTCCACTGAAAACTTTCAACATCTGAAAGCAAAGGAGCAGCTGTGCACCAACTTCCACACTGATCACATCCACCAGGCAGTGGGTCTGCCTCACACAGGAGATGCTGAAACATGACATGAGAAGAATTACTAGGCTGAGATCAGAAGAATGGCTCTTGGCACATCCATGAGGGTGCCACCAATTAGTGCAATTACAGGCCTTGGCTACACCTTCCCGCTTGTGATTTTCATTAACAATTGCACGGTCAATTCTGCTACTTTTCACTGGGCAAGTTGCCACGAGGCAGCAGCAGCAGCTCTGCTCCCAGCAAGGTCCTGAGCAGGGCAGGCACTGGGTGCTGCCTCAAGGCCAGGCAGGGCAGCACAGCTCCAACCAGGCACTCAGACACCCCTCCCTGCTCCTGCCAGAAAGACCACCTGGGAGAAGGAAGCAAAAGCCACCACCGCCTTCTTAACTCCCAGACAGCCCTGTTTTGGCTACATCACCTTTCCTAATGCAAAGCAAGACAAACAATTCTGCCCACAAGGCTATTCCCAACCTACCTCTCAGGTAAGCATGACTGCATGAAGAGGTGTCATTTCCATGCACGGGGTGCAGACTAGGAGCAAAGGTTCTTCACCACCGCTGGAGTGCAGAGACTTAAGGCTGTGAACATCAAATCCTCAACACCACAGCACTGAAAGGGAGAACCTCAGCACCAAAGCAGGGGCAAGAATTGGCCATGGCAAAAATCACAAATGCATGTGAGTCCTGACAGTAAGCTTGCTGATGAGACCTTGTTTTCTGGGCAGAGAACTGGAGAGTGCAGACAGGTTTGCAGGGATGATTTCTCCTTGCCCTCGGGGTGTTTGCTGTGTTGAAATACCAGCAGGAAGGCAAGCAGCTGTTGCTCAAGTAAAGAGACCTCCTGTGGGGAGGCAGGGAGCAAAAAAAATAAGTGTCCATGTAAACACCTGGCCTTACAGGCAAGGACAGAGCTTGTGGAAGGAGTGCAGCACCTCTGAGATTCATTAGCTTTGCTTCCACTCGTTAATTAGTTCAAACATGATCAATATTCAATCACAGCCCTCTATTTCCTGTGCCTGGCTGTGTGTCAGGTGTGTGCAGACCTGCACAGACCTCCCCAGCAGGAACACCTTCGGTTCTCCCCACCTGAGGTGCTGGCATACCCATGGCTGCCACACACACAGCTCTCCTCAGCACTGCAGTGCTCGTGTGTTCCAGCACATCCAACCTTCACACTTCTCCCATTGGGGAAGAGAGGTGAACCAAACCGTGCCACACAATGGCACAAAAGATGATGACCTCCCATCCTCTCAAGCAGCTCCTGACTTAGGGCTGGTGAGAGAAGGGTCTGCACGACCACCTCACTTCTCTCTCTGCATCTACCCAAGTCTGCAACAGCTTCAGTGACAACAGGAGACCCTGACTACCTCTGTTCCAAAAGGTATTAGCAGCACATATAACTGGAGTAAATGTCAGAGGTGCATTTGTCACCAAGTTGTATCTAGGTCAGAAACACAGAATGTCGGACGCGAGGCTGCAGGGCATTGGTTCTTTTGCCTTAAAGAAGAAACCCTGGAAGCAACAGACTACAGAGCCCTACAGCTCCCAAGGACCTGCACAGCCACAATTAAATTTTATCTTTCAGCACCATATGGGATGCAAATCTTTGTGAACAAAGTCACCTTACCTCAGGTTTGCAGGGACCTGAAATCCCAGCCCAAGAGCTACGCAGTAAAAAGCAGCCAAGAGTAGAAAGTTTCAAGGAAAGTGAAAAGTGAAAAGCAAAGAGCAGCTGCAACACTGCTAACAGCCCACGTGCAGAAAGCATCACTGCCTACCAGCATGTAAAAACAGTATTCAGTGCTTCACAAAAAAAAGATGGTGCTTACACCTCTCCGTAGGGCCAACAGGTGGACCCCAGTGGAAGCATCAGCAGCCTTAACTACTGGAAAACCCAGCCAGTGACAGAACAAACCATCCCCACTCTAGGACGTGTCCCACTTGGCACACAGGATCCCCTCGGGTGCTGCCGGGCCACCAGCACTGCTTCAGGAGCTTTACATGAGGTGGCTGCTCCACCTGCTGTCTGCTCCAAAGCAAGACACCAGGGTCCTTTACAACACGATGACAAATGATCAGCATTAACAGAAGTTTTCCTCAGAACAGGTTTGTTTTTGTTTGTTTTTTTTCCAGATATGCTCCTGATTCCAGACACCAAGAAAGGCCTTCTGTCTCAAAGCTACCGAGGGGCAACCAGTCAAGATGCTTCAGGTTCTCAGAGTATGAGAAACTCATTTAAATGCTCAGCTCCTCTCAAGAGAAAGCCTGCACTGCTAAACCTTTGGGAAGTGTTCTCAAAGTCATTCCCACCTCAAAAACTCTACAGGCTCACACAGCAAACAGAACTGGCAGAGAGGTGAAAATTCTGCCAGGCAAAGAAAATAAAGAGCTGCTGCCCAACCCCACTTCAGGCTCAGCATAAAGGAAGTAGGTAATGCCTTAAATCCTGCACTATTCCACTTCCCCAGACAAAATTTCAGCTCTCACTGACCCAAACCAATGGGGCAGAGATAAGGTTCCAACAGTGAAACAAAATACTACGTGTTCTTAGGATAGAGGGTCTTGCTGGCACATCAAGGTAGACAAATCCTCCTCAGCTGGCAGATAGGACCCTTAATCCTAGAGGTCAAGCAACCTGCTGATGAGCAAGTATTTGTCCAAATCAGTTGGGCATGCAGTAGAAAGGACACTGTGGGTCTAAGAGAAAATTCAAAAGAGAAATGATCTCTGCTTGCTGAAGCACAGCTACATAATGTACAGACAGTAGGGAATCAGAAAACTAGTTTATTGAAAATAAAAACCGAACCACCAAAACCAACCAACCACACATAAAAAATACTCACAGACTTTCTGAAAAGCTTACTGCTCGAGCTGGATGCCCCCTCTCCCCCCTTGGCTGGAGGGCCAGCAGGACTCCCTGCACCCTCGTTCTTTCTCTGCCCAACATAATTTGGCTGAATTTAATTGGTCCCAAATACCAGCAGAGAGGTAAGTACTCCTCTCTTACATACACACACGAAGGTCTCCATGAACAAAGGCCCTTTCTCACTGGGACAAGTCTTGGGAATTACATGCAATTATCTGCTCCCACAAAGACAGGAGCTCCCACTTGCCAGAACCACAAAACAAGCACAGGAAGATGCACCTACCTTCCTCTTTGCAGCTAAAGCCTAAACACCACTAAAACCATCCTGGAACCACTCAGCCTGCAGTCCAGACATCCATACTTGATTCGCAGCTCATGGTCTACAATCTCAATATAAAGCCTTCAGGACTCCCTAGAAAGTTTTCTATAGCATTTCCCAGTCTCACCATTTACTTCTGCTGAACTGGGATTCATCTTCCAAGTTTGCTCTCCAGCAAAGGGTGCCCCTTATGTTCTGTGCAGCATCTATGGATTCACGCTGCAGTACAACAGCAGGACTCTCTCTGGACCCTCGTTCCCCTTTGGAAAGTCAAAGACAGAGAATCTTGGACCTTCTTCTAGGCAGTTGGCAGACAGACCCAGTAAGTACAGAGCAGGGGACTCTGCTTCACGTTCATTCAGTGTTACTGTAGGGTTCCAACATCTTCCTCCTCCCCATGTTCAGCGTGGTGCAGCAGCAGCTCCAGGTCAGGCTCAGAGTACGTCTCTTTGTGTAGGTTCAGTGTTTTCTCACCTGCGTGCAGACAGCTCATTTACTACAAGCCAGCTCAACCCTGCTGCTGGCGAGCAGCTGGAATCAGGTGCAGCTCCTGGTGAAACTGCAAGAACGCCTACAGAGAAACACAAAGGTATTTAAAACAGAATCACCTCTGGAATTTACGGCTTTGAGAATGACATGAAGGGAGATTCCTGACAGACAGACAGCAAAGCCAAGCCAGTTCAAGAGACTGAGGCGGTCTCCCAGCAAGTGTGTGGCAAGGAATAAAACACAGATTTCCTGTGAAAAGAAAAAAACATGACAAGTGGCAGCACAGGACCTGACGTGATGTGAATAAGTTATTTTGCAGCTCAAGCCTAAATCAAGATGTCAGGCTGCTGATTTCCACCAAGCGTTCTTCCATGTGTAGAAGGTTCCAAAAACAGATTCCAGAATCAGGACAACCTATCAAACTGGGACTGGGGATTTTACATCCCCCGATTGAACCACTCATCTAATCTGGAAGTTATAGGATTACTACATAGCTGAGTTTCACCAACTAGCTCAGAAGTACATCACCCACTGTACTCCTCAAGGAAGGACAGAACATGCCAAACCAGGTTAAATTACCTCTAACCAGATGTTTATTCTTATCCAGGTCTGATGCAAGGAAGCGTTCTTCTTAACTCTCCTCCCTCCCACACCATCATCACTCATGAGGCCCACATGTTCTAGTGTCTCCCAGATACCACCAAACCTTGGAGCTTAATAGTATTTAATTCCTCTGCCCTTTGCTGTCAGAGCAGCAGGGACCACGAGCCCTCACTGCAGAGACAGCAAATCAAAGCATCAAGCTCCTGTGTCAGGAGAATAAAAATCACAGGAGATGACTTCTGAGGCTGTAAGGAAATTCCCACCACCTTAGGCTCATTAGGGGTGACTCAATACTCGCCCTTTAGTATTAGAACAGGAACCATGCCTTACCTTAAAAATACCAGCAATAGAAAGGGTGAGGCTAGATGTTCTGGAAACCAAGAGGAACTCAGAAAAGCCTAGACCAAAGGCAAGAATTCCACCCAACAACAGCTTTCCTACCATACAAAACGTCACTCCTGCTTCATGGAAATGGAAGAGCCTCTCTGATATGGACAAAGGTAGGCCTAGGAACAAGAAAGTGAGTAGCAGAGAACCCTTCCCAACCCCCAGGACCCCCCCACAAGACTCAGTTGAGCTGCTCACATTCCAGTATTCCCCTTATTTCCACACGTGTGGCAAGCTACAGTTCTTATGTGCTCTGTGATATTCTGCTTCAGATATATCTTGGTCCTTGTAACTGCAGGACTGCTTTGTAAAGTTCACAGACATTCACTTCTCTACATGAATCATCTTGATTCAGCTAAGCAAACTCCCAACCACTCTATTAAGCTACCCCTGCTTTTCTTAATTAACTCACGCACCCTCAAACACTGCAAACAGAGGGAAGAGCACCAGGAACATGAGTGGCTGAAGGTGAAACATGATATCAATGGGGTTCTGGAGCCCTGCAAGAAGAGAATCAATAATGGATCAGGTAACAACAAGCCAGAGAGTAGTAAGTTCCTCAAGCTATTAGTACTACGTGTAGATGTAAATCTTCTTTGCAGTGCCCAGGCTGATGCTGCTGCACAGGCCAAACTATCCTTATTACCCACCAACAGATGATCCCCATCCCAGGTTTCAAATGCCATCCCTTACACAAGAGGTTTTGTTTCTGCAGTAAGTTACAGCCTCCTTATTCCCCACCTCTCGCCAGCACCACCTCCCAGTTCCTGCTCTTTACATACCCAGCTCAGCCTTCTGCATGAGGATCTGTGTGAGAGTCCAGCGAACACCGCCAAGGAAAGAGGCACAGAGCACCAGCATGAACCCCTGTGTGTTGAACTGTGTGGACTTGTAGGTGAACATGAAGAGCCCCCCAGCGATGAGCACAACCACCAGCACCAACGCCACCCTCTGGGTGAGAGCAAACACAAAATCACTACAGAGTCTCCTAGGGCTGAATAGTTAACTCTTGCAGTCATCCACACGACAGCATTCCTTCTCTGGTTATGTTTTTTTATGCGTGTATTTCATGCCTCCCTGTGCCTGAGCTTCAGCCTCCTCAAAGCACTGCACCGACCCCTTACCATTTCCTCCAGCTTGAAGAGCAGTGAAAACAGCAGGATGAAGAGAATGGCAGAGGATTTGGTCATCGTGTAGCTGTAAGGACCAAAATACATTATCGTTATCTTCCAATGCTGTCCTTCCCAGTACTACTGAGAAGGAGATCAGTGCTATGCAGCTGCCAGACAGCCCAACACAGCCCCTGCATGCCAACCCCACCGGGCACCACAAGCAGCTCCAGATGCTGACCCCAACGCAGCACCTTCCAAATCCCACCAGAGGACTCCCAGGGAAGATAAAGTTTGTACTCACAGGGAGACAGTGACGTACAGGAAGCTCCAGTTACTCAGCCCAATATCCAAGGAAGTTGACAAAGCTGAAGAATCAAAGAAAACGTCCTGAAGTTAACTGCCTTCCACCCCACAAAAGAAATCTCCGCTAACTGACCACAAACACAGAGCAGAGCCAGAAAAAAACAAAGTTCTTTTCTCACTAACTTTTCAAGCCTGGATATGCTCAGCTTTGTTTCTATCCTGGCCCCTGTGACTCACGTTGGAGCCAAAGACCAAGTTCCAACCAGAGAAAGCTGCTAATGTAACAGAAACACTGGGCTCAGAAAAAGGCTGGGAGGAGCAGCTTGTTTACCAGAGGGCCATGCAGCATCCAGGGGGATCCTGACAGGCTGGGGAGGTTTGCTGACAAAAACCTCATGAAGTTCAGCAAGGATGAGGGCAGGGAGCTGCGCGTGGGAAGGAACAACTCCAGGCACAGTACGTACAGCAAAAGGCTGAGATTCGCAGGGAAGGTCATAGAACAGCTATTCTTAAAAACCATTTCCAGGCACGTGAAGGAGAAGAAAGTCATGTGTAGCAGTCAGCAGGGATTCAGCAAGGGGAAATCCTGCTTGTCCAATCTGATAAGCTTCTATAATGAAATCACTGTCCTGAGGGCTGAGAGGGGAGCAGTGGATACTGTCTTCCTAGACTTCTGACTCGATGGACAGTCAGCTATACCAAAAAGTGACTGAACAGCACGGCCCAGAGGGCAGCAGCCAGTGGTACAGGACGGCAGGGGGGCAGCAATGAACGGGGTACCCCGGGTGGCAATACTGCATCCCGCCCCGCTCAGTATCTTCATTAAAGATTTGGACGGCGGGGCAAAGCGCGCTCTCAGTAAATCCAGGGGGAGCTGCTGATGCTCCGGAGGGGCAGGCCGTCACCCAGAGGGATCCTGAGAGTGCTCACAAAAACCTAACACAGCTCAGCACGGACAGGTAATCACGAAGGCACAACCCCGGGCTGCCCGAGTGGAGGAGGAACAGGACCTCAGGGAGCGGCGCGCCCTCCTCGCCGCTAAGGAAGCCACCCCTGGGCCACGTGTCACCAGCAGGTCAACACCGGCGATCCTCGCCCTCTACTCAGCGCTGGCGGGGCCGCAGCCCGACGCCGGACCGCCGCTACAGGGAAACACGTGGGCAGACCCACAGCGCAGCGCAGACCCACGGCAGCGGCACGACCCCCACCACGAGGAGCGGCCGAGCGCCGGGTCTGATCAGCGGCGGCTCGGGGAGATGCCACGGCCGTCTCAACACCTCCCCCCGGCCGCCCGCACGCAACGCAGCCCCGTCCGAAGCCGCCCCGTCCCCGCCCGTACCTGCGGGCGCGGCCCGGCGGAGCCACTCGGCCCAGGACAGCGTCGGCGGCGGCCGCCCGGAGCGGCAGCGCAACGCGGCGCGGCACAGCGCCGACAGCGCGAAGATGAGCAGGAGGTGCAGCAGCGTGGCGAGCAGCGGCAACGGGAAGCTCTGCGGGACCGACAGCCGCCGTCACCGCCGCCGCCCCTCCGCCCGCCGCCCCTCCGCCCGCCGCCCCGCACCTTCATCAGCCACTTGTTGTAGAAGGTGATGCCGATGGAGAAGCCGTAGTACAGCAGCACCAGCGCCGCCACCAGCGCCGCCCGGCCCAGCGCCGCCGCGCCCGTCCCCATGCGGCCGCCCGGGGCCCCGCGGAGCGCCGCGAGGAGCGGCGCCGGGCCGAGGCGGTGACGACGCGGCGGAAGGCGGGGCCCGAGGCGGGCGGAAGGAAGGAGGCCCGGGAGCCGCTGCCGTGCTATTGGTTATTATTGGAACTCGTACAAAAGTCGCACGGCGGCCAAACGGCGGCGTCGGACAGCGCCGCCCCGGGACGGCCGCGCACCGGGAGCGTCCAGCGGCCGGACCGCTGCCCCCCGTCAGCCGTAGTGGTACACGAAGTCGTAGCTGCTGGGCTCCTTGGGGATGGGCGGCGGCGCCTCGGGGATCTGGATGTTCTCCAAGTCCAGCAGCCGCAGCTTCATCTCCATGCTCAGCAGCGTGTCCAGGTCGCTCCTTGTCAGCTCGCTGGACATGTCCTTCCCCAGCAGAGCGTTCAGCCCATCGATCCAGATACAGTACTGTGGAGAAGAGGGCGGTTGACAACGCCAGGCGTCAGTGATTCCCCTATGCAGCTCTAAAATAGGTAACCTGGGGGGCAAACAACTGCAAAACCCAACAAAAAAAACAACAAACCGGAGCGCACAGATTCCCAACTAAGTCAGAAACCCAGAGCTGGTAAGCATCACTCCCCGCAGAGCCTCGGGCTCACTACAGCCTCTACTGGGGCCTAACAGCACAAAAAGCAAACAGTAAAGAAAGAACAAGTGACTAAATGGGACAAAACAAAGAATGCCTTTTCAAGGAGACTCAACTGATCATGCTTAGCCTCCTGCAATAGACTTGTTTTATATTCCGTCCCTTCAGTCCACAGGGAAGTGGTCGGGGCCACACACCTGCCAGAGTTCAACAAGTCTGGACAACACTCAGGCAAAGGGTTTGAACTGTGCTTTTTTTCTGTGTGGAGCCAGCAATTCAACTGGATGAGCCTTGTGGGTCCCTTTCAACTCAAGAATTATTTCATGATTCTATAGTTAATCACTGTTCTTACCTCGTATTTATTAGGCGCAATGAAGTTCAAGGTCTCATCTGGGTCATACAGAATGGAGAAGGCCAATTCTAAGACTTCCTGAATAGAAAACAATCTCTCACTCACTGATGGAACAAAACCTCACATTGCTTTCAGAATGCTAACACAAGAACAACAGTCTTGCTGCAGCTCAGTACATCTTCCTATAGCAGCATTAGTGGCCTACAGAACAACCGGTGTAAAAGCTCACAGCACACTGCAATCATATGGAAAAAGTCCACATAATTTTTTTGTTTGTTTTTGTTTTGAAGCAGGGCAATGAAAAGTTGCCAATTTAGAAGACCAACTGTTCTTCATGTTTGCTTCTGGCCTTCATATCTCCATACCTTTAGGTATTATTTATAGGCAAAAAATAGAGCAGTTACCTTGTTCTGTTTCAGTGCGCTTTTCTCCTTCATGTGTGGACAATCCTTCCCTGTGACAATGGCTTTGATATCTGCAACTGGAACTAACAGTGGAAAAGTAAAACTCACACAAAGGAAATACCAGGAAGAGACAGCACTCTGTTGTGTCTTTGCAACTGAGCATTTTTCCTGTTTTCTAACTCATTAGTGCAGTTTTCCAAGACATATTATGAGCAGCACATCCCTACAGTTGTCTGTTCTAAGAAATGTCAAGCAAATGACAGAGTTCAAAGGATTTGTGCAACGGTCAAATATGTATCTCGTGGTCGTTAGGAGCTTCAGCCACAGCCATCCTTTTTTTTCTGAGCAGGTATTCATTAGAGCCACCAGATGGCAACGCACAGAACACTTACTGTGTTCAGAGAGTAGTAATTGAGACTTACTTTTTTCCTGCAGTGATTCAAAGGTCACTTCCCCCTGGGCATTATCTTCCAGATCTCCATAGTGTAGCACTTTGTGGTTCAGAGCAAGGCGACAATACCAAAATCTTTCTGGAACTCAGAAAAAGTAGAGCAGACTGAGCAGGACTGTTCACCTGAGGTCTCACAACCACTGACCAATCCCTCTGCCTGAGATGGCTGTATTCTCAGAAATGCACATCTCTTCCATCCCAAATTACTGGTTGCTACAGACAGATCAGGTTGCCAGCTTCCCTTTCTGGCAACATGCTGCTGACAAGTTAATCCACTAGGTGTTTTCTGCCTACAGCTCAGGTGAAGAGATGCAGTACGCACTGCCACCTCACCTTGTCTTCTGCGATTTCCAATTTTTCGAAAGCTGCTTCCCTCACAGAGCCTGTTCAGGCGCTGTTGCTTTATCAGCTCCAAGATCTCAGGCTGGATTTTCTCTCTCAGCTCCCTGGCAATCAAACATGGAAGAGTAAAGCAGGAACTAGTGACAACAACAGGCACAGGTAATTGTTCTTGTTAGGCACTTACACAATAGGTGGTGACTGGAAGTCATCCTGGCTCATCCTCTCAGACTGGCGCAGTCGCAGAATCTCAGAATAACTCAGGCTGCGCAGTTTACTCTTGAACTGGTCCAAAGAGTTGGGTTTGGAGGGGAGAGCCCGTGTGATCTGTTCCCTTACAACCTGCATAACCTGAAGTAGGCAGTGTGAGAAGTCACACTTTTACTTTTAACGGCAGAAAAGAGCTAGGGCTCAGCTCAGTAGCATCAAAAAACATAGCTGTGGCCAGGAGTGTCAGTGTACTGGTGGCTTTGAAAATCCAAAACAAAGAATGATCTCAGGTCATACCAAATAAAGATTGGACTATCCTCCTTTACAGTCCACATCAAAGCCCTGACATACTCTCCACCCCCATCTCTTTATTTAAGTGTACTTGTCACGCAACCAAGGCTGAACGAACACCCTGTTCTGCAAACAATTCTACAAGAACTCCTTACTCTGACAGACCTTATTAAAATCTTCTGCTGTTGCCCTCATTTCTTTCCAGGTCTTGTTCAACAGCTGGATGCAAATGGCAAACAACTCCTCAAATGCACGGTCATGAGTGAAAAACATGGGGTGATAGTCATTTCGGCCTTCATTAGCTTCAGGAATAAACAGAAACCACAATCACATGAATATACAGAAAAACAGCTAATAGAAGTAACTAAAATCCACCACAGTGACAAAAAGGCATTAGTATACAATAATACTTACTCAAAGAGATAAACACAGTTCAATACTTTGTCTCCCCATAAGCAGTCTGTTGGGAATGGCAACTATCCCCAGACTTCATCATGCAAGCCTCTGCAATGGACGTACCCTTTTTGGACTAGTCTCCCCAGATGGCTGCTTGCAGTTGTTTCCCATTTTCCTCCGACAGAATTTCTTACAGTTGCTAATTGCCTTAGAACACTTTTGTTTTTCTTTTTTGAGACTCTCACAGCTACTTGACTTTTAAGATTATGACAGTTTCTAGAATGGTTTTCATACAGCAACAAGAACCAGAACATGTACAACAAATTTTCTTATTTAAATTCAATACTAGTATTATGGGGAAACTGACAATGCAATTCCAAGCTACCCCTGTCCTTACAAGGCAGAAAAGAGACCATAGTACAAATGCTTGGGAATCTCCACCAATCTGTATGTTAACCCAGGAAACATCAGCCCAGTCACTCAGGAGACCGCAGGGTAACGTTACTTACGGAGTTCCCCAACTTGTAGGATCTCACAAAGCATCCTGGTAAGCTCAATGGCACTGCGTCCAAAGGGACACTCATGTTTATCTTCTCGACTGCTGTTCTCCAGAACAATCTAAAGGAAGAGGGCAGAAGAAATAGCCAGAAGCATTGCTGAGGTGCTGCTACTTGCAAAGAACAGCAGCTTCACTTACCCTGATATAGGTGTCCTGATGAAACTTGGCCAAGTACAGCATGTTATCCAATGCCAGCATCCCTGGAGGAGTCTGAGTAAAGTCCATAGCTGGATTGATGTGATTCTGCAAAGCGTGCAGAAATAAATCAAAGAAATTAGCCCAAAGAAACGTTGTGAGACTCTTTCCCAAATTCATTTTACAATAGCCTGCCCATCAAGTACTCCCTCACATCTAGCCAACAGGTAACCTAAGACACCTGCTATCTAAACTTTCTAGAAGAAAGGCCAATTCTGAGTTCTTTGAGAAGTAAATATCTTCAGAGGATGTGCCTAATGAGCCCTTGCACTGATCCAAACAGTGAGTTCATAATAACCTGTTCTGGAAATCTGAGTTTAGCTGTTTCTACAAGTCAGATATGGAAACATGGTGAAGCAAACAACAGTTTCTGTTCCTCCCCCCCCACCCCATCCCACCCTCTAGGTGCATACAGTGAATCCCAGCATCTTGTAGTCCTTGGTATACATGGCTTTGCGTTTTTCTGTTCCACTGCCAGGGATGGTGTTGCTGTCAGACTCTGCATCAAATGCAATTCTTCTCAATTCAAATATGATGTCTCTCTGTGCCTGAGGGACCAAAGGGAAGGAAATGGTAACATGCAAGCAAGCAGCAGGGCAGTGTTTTCCCATAACATACAAACCCACCTCCCTCCAGAGTTCACACAGTGAACACGAGGAGGTGCCAAAGGTCACTGACATTACATAAAACAAGACAACCCAGTTCAAAATGGCAACTTTCAGTATAATTACAGTGTGTTCATTTGTGTTATCCTTTAACCGCCCTAGGTTTACTTACATGCAATCTTTAAGGATTCAGATAATGCTAAGGTACTTCTTGTTTAAGACTGCAATGTATTTAATAATTAAGTAACAGAATTCTTAATAACTGTCCAGCTACCATGCACATTGCAAAGAAAAGTATCAAAAAGGACATGCCCTCCATTGAGGCAGAGGAATCAGTCTGACAGCCAGCATCATACTGGTCAGGAAAATACATATCTTCCAGCAACCAACTTATCTATAAAAGCCCCACAGCACACCGCAGGTCAGTCATGACCATACGAGAAGCTCAACGACCACAATGTGAGCAGCAGTTTCACTTTATGTACAGTCTACTGCAAATTCAGTAGGGTAAAGCATCTCAGGAATAAGGCCCCTTCTACTTTCTACCAGCTCTAATAGCGACCTGATCATTGGGATCCATCTTGGTCATCATTCTCTCCTCCAGAAGATTAAATGTCAGGACCTGCAGCACATATAGCTGATGAGCCATTTCTGTTTTAATTGGGCGGTTTCCTCTGATCACATGCTGCAAAAAAAAAAGAAAAAAAAAAAGGGATGGAATTAATATAATACAAGTGGACAGTGAAGTATTAGCTGCAGGCAATATGCCAGGTTGCATCTACATCTCTGCATATGAATGTTCAACTGTTTAACCTCCATATTCCATCAGAAGCATAATGATAATGCTCTCTAGCAGCAGGAAGAAGCAGGCTAATAACTCCCTTTTGAACAAGTAGATCCAATTTCACTTTGCTGAAGTGCTGTGAGGGCAGCAGACTTTAAACTGTGCACAAGCGAGACTTTTATTAAGAAAACATTAGGAAATGCTCAGCCATTTCAGACATACTCACATTCAGGATTATAGATCTCAGGTGCTTCTGGGCAAATGAATTAGCCATTTCCTGTTGGAGATTCAGAGATGAAATAAAAATGAGTGAAACATAAGCAAGAAGTCCAGATCATGCATAAAGGAAAAAAAGAATGAAGCCTATGAATCGGAGACAGCACTGACAAATGACAAAGTACTTTCACCACAGACTGTCAATTTAGCATGGGGTCTCACCACAAAGCAAGCAGTTAAGCTGGAATGCAATGGTCATCTTTACCATGGCACAATTCATGGATGGCTCCCATACAAAACATCATTAATGTGGAGGAAGGCACTAAGGTAAACCAAGAATAGAAGAAAATTTAGCTTAACACTGAACATCTAACAATAGTTGGGAATCAGGAGATATGGCTGCAGGGAGCATCCTATGGGCTGCCCAGAGAACCTGCGATCTACAAAAGGCTCCTTCAGTAAGTATTCTCCATCCTTCTATACCTAAGTTCATACCCAAGATAACAAGGACCAGAGAACACAGTGTTCAGTTCTCATCCATCTCAAAACACGCCCTCTAAAATGTACACTGTCTTTTGTTTCAGTTCCTAAAAAGATGTTTAGAAGTCAATTTAAGGACAGTTTGAAGAACCACTCCAGTTTACAAAAATAAAAGGTAAATAAATGTCATGCTTAGGGGAAAATTTTCTATTGCTACCTTTACTGTCTGGCTTCCTTCCCCAGAAGAGGAGAGCTTCCCAACCATCAAGTCATGGTGACAGTTACAAGTGTCTGCTTGCTATAAGGCTTCAGTTCTGGGACCAATTGCGCATACACCTGCAAAACCTAACCTGCTCTCCTTGTGAATGGTGAAGATTTACTTTTTGAAATACTGGCAGTCTCATTCCATGTGCTAGGAAAACAATACAAGTGCTAATGTCAAGATGGAATACTGTCAGAAGCTTGCTGATATAAGCAACGTCTTTGAGTGAGAAAAATCCATTGGGTGATACACGACCTGGTCCAAAAGGACTACCAGTCTCACATCTCTTCACAGCCCTATGCAATTCAGATGGAGAGTTGGAAGCAGATGTACAGTTTTAGTCAAATACACTCAGAATGTACTACTGATTGAGCAACAAGACTGTTCCTACTACTCATATCAACCCTGTTGACAGGTTGTAGAAGTAGTATGGTAAAATATATGTAATAGCCTCATTCTGAGTCCCTATTATCACTTCTGCTCCAAGCAGAAGCCTGCTGAAACAAGAGTGCTATGCTGACTGACAGCCAAGCTGTAGCAGCTCCAAGTCAAGCAGCACTCATGTTACAACCAAAATAAGCCAGTGCTTTTGTGGAGGGTATCTTAAGAAGCAACTAAATGAAGTAGGAAGTGGTTTCAGACTGCCCTCTGAGTCATTACTTTTAACTATGACTCATAAGAGGTATTACTCTACTAGAATAAGGGCCGCTGTTAAAAAATTTTTCATACATGCAACACAAAGAACTCTTACTCAAAAGGAATTAGTTTGCACATGGGAGAAAGTAAGAGGTGACTGAAGCACAGAAACAGTGGGAAGGACAAAGACAATTAAATGATTCTGAACAGTATAGTAAGAAGCATGAGCACGCACACAGCCTAACCACTGCCAAAGGATCTGTGTTTAGCACAGAGTCCAGTAACACCCACTTCATTGCCTGATGGGGTCATAGCATTATAAAATCATTCAGCTTGAAAGTGACCTCTTGAGGTCATCTAGTCCAATCCACCTGGTTCAGGCAGTATCAGCTAGATAAAGCTGCTCAGAACAGTGACCAGTCAGGTTTTCAATATCTCCATGGACTACACAATCTCTGGGTAAGCTGTTCCTGCATTTGACCACCCTTCAAGGTAAGTTTTTTTTCCACTTGTGTTCAGACAAATTTCCTGGGTTTTAAACTGTGCACACTGTTGCTTGTCCTATCAGTAGGCACTACTGAAAAGAGTCGGTCTCCATCTTCTTTAGTCCTTTCCATCAGATAATTATACATGTATACATGATATTTACACATCCACCTAAGTCTCCTCCTCTTCAAGCTGAGCAACAGCAGGTCCCTCAGCCTCTACATGAAAGATCCTCCAGTCCCTTAATCATCTTCATAGCCTTTCATGGCCTTGTGTATTGTGTTCAAGGAAAGAAAAAAGTAATACATCTCTCAGGATTTTGTTTGCTATAGAATTTAATATCCAGGCTAAATTGCCTACAGAGGAATACGTTCCTCCTCATTTTCACGTGTTAAGTGTATTGATTAATTTCAGATGATAATGCAAAATTTACTGAGGTCGTTGTTTCTCTTCTGAAGGGGCTACATCTTCAGCAAAGAATGAGTTATTTAGGTTTAAGGAGACCCAGATTTCTAAAGAACTGTCTCCAGTTTTAAATTTGTTTCACCTGATTAGTTTTATAGTATAGTATCAATTTTCAAAGCGAGACTTTTATGATCATTAATATCTTGTGCACATGCCAAGTCATGCAGTTTTCTCATGCTACTGAATCCTTTTCTCCCCTCTGTAATCTGAGTACATTCCCAGGAGTGCCCCCATCTTTTTTCCCTAGGCTCATCCACTATCTAAATCTTGTATGCACTGTCTCTAAGATACGAGGAGGCATAACTAGAGAAGAGCTACCATGCCTACAGTTCCGCATGACCGGCCCCCAGCCTTGAGTTACTTACAGTGATGGGCAGGTCTAGCGGGTTAAGCAGCTTGTCCTGATGGCAGAAAGCAAAAAAAGGCACAAAGAGAAGCAGACAAGATTTAGCTCTGAGTCCAGAAAAATAAAAACACAAACAGGGCACTGGAGAAGAAAGGCTTAACACAGCAAAGCTACACAATACAGACATACACACATTTTGCATGTAGCTGAGATGTCACAGGGTTCCTCAGAGCAGGTGCTTCATTTCTCCCATTTGCCATCAGAAATATCCCCATATGACTTCAGAAATGTATTTTTGTTGTTGCTGGCTTTTTTGTGTCTGTGTGTTAAGTAAGCACATCCAACATCAAGGATACTACCCACGACCTCCCTCTGCCTTCCACTGGTCTCCCGTACAGAGTGCAGTTTCTTAAAAAAAAATTAATGCTGTGCAGACTTATTTTCTGTCTCTCAAGGCCTTTCGAATTCATTTCTGAGAATCTTTATACACAGTCGTGTCTCCAGAACAAATTATTATATAGGACAACATTTTTTCTCCATAAGTAGCTGTTTTAGAACAGCATTAAGTTCTTAGCAAGGTCTGAGGTCTGCTTTAGCCAAACAATGCAATTTCTAAGGCACAACAGTCAAGCAGTAAATCTGAAGTAACTTAGTAAGCATTATTTGGGTTTAACTAAGCAATTACAAACCTGTCTCTTGTCCTCAGGTGCCTTCAGGAAGAGGGCATTGATCAGGGCAATGGCATATGTCTGTATCTCTTGATTTGATCTGCGGAAACAATAATGGGAAGATCATAAGAAGAGAACAGGCCCTTTGCCTGTGTGTAAGAACATTTACTGCTCTTTTGCATTTCAGTGTACAAGCAGGATTCAGGTAATCTACTTTAATGTCATCCAATCTTCCCTGCAGAGCTGCAAAATCTGACAAATTACCAGTAAAATAAAATAGGACAAGTCAGTATGGAGGGACCTACAAAAGATCATCAAGTCTAACTGTCTGTTCAGTTCAGGGTTAATAAAAAGTTAAAGTATACCATTGAGGGAATTATCCCAATGCTTCTTGAACACTGATGGGCCTGGGGCATCAACCACCTCACTAAGAAGCCTATTCCAGTGTCTGATCAGTATATAATTTATTCCTAATTTCTACATAGCTCCATTATTAAGAAGGTTGCGTGGGCTGAAGTGTAGCAGACCTCTGAGCTTAGCATGACAGTTTCTGCAGAGAAAGATATCTCTACAGCCTAATGGTAATGCAGTCTGTCACATGGCCACAGCTAGAAACCTTCCTAGAGAAGTTCTTTTCTCTCCATGTCAATGGAAGCCACTGAACACTTCCATCTCTGCCAATGGAACTAATGGGGAAGGATTACTCAAATGTATGACACTTCCAACCCCAGCATTTTGGCTCAACCTAATCTTTTTCTTGTTTTCACTGAGTTACACTAAGTTTAAACGTTAGAAATCCTCAATTTCAAGAAAGACATCATATTAGAAGTACTTTAAAGGTAGCATCTTTATATGTTTTAAAGATAAATGTATATATTTGCAAATTAACAGAGATGCACAAAAATCAGTTAGATCACACCATTGTTTGGTGGGTACTCACACTTGCAGATGAGAAATGAGCTGCCCCACAGTGATCTCTTCTGCTATCTTCTGATACAGAGTCTGACTGTTCAACACCATACTTTCTAGAATGGCTAGGGATCGTTGGAGGATGGAGACATCTACCATAGGCTGACTGACATATCCTGCAATCTAAAACCAGATGAACCATCAGGTCAACAACAGATGCCCACCCAGCAAACCTTGTGGTGAGTGAGACAAAGTAAGGGAAATATGACTCAGAAAGCTGAGATGGAACCATATCACACTGTGCTACCAGTTTGTATTCAGCTTCTAAGAGTCATTTTGCTGGTCCTGTAAGCTGTGTTAAAGCACAAAAAGAAATAGTATCCACTCACCCCCTTTACCTAAACTCACCTGTTTAATGAAGGTTATTGAGACCATGTCCCAGGAGACGATACCATGGTCCATGAGCTCCAAGAAGGCAGTCAAGGTGAAAGCCAACATCTCACTGTAACTAAAAAACAAAAAAAGGAATACAGTGAGAAGCAAGTTGGTAGCAAGGAAGAATTCAGCTCAGACAGACTAAGCAGAAAAATGTCACCTAATACAACAGACCAGTAAGGTTTTGTCTCAATTATTATACTAGCATTCGCTATAAAGTTAGCTGCTTAATGACACTACAACAAGCAAAATTTGCCTCTGTTTGGGCAAATTTGCCTCTATTGGGCAAATTTGGGCCTCTATTATTTAATACATTAAATCAATACCCCTGTTCCAGAGTTATGGAATACAGGAACCTTACTGGGACAGAAGTTTGGTCCCACTCTCCACAAGCCGTGTCAGCACTGTGATCCCTTCCATGTTGATGAACTCTGTGGCAAAGGTCACATCTGCTGAAAGTTTAGCCAGTTCCTTCATGGCATCAAGTCGCACTTCCATACTGTGTGACTGGATCCTCTCCATTAGCTGGCGAGCTGCCCTAGACTGGAAAGGAGGGATGATGCCATTACAGACTGGAGACTGAGTCCTGTCAGTGTCAACAACACTCTGAAATATCCATGGACAGGAAAAAGCTAGAGAGATGGAAGCATTTGACAGAGTAAGTAGCAGCAACCACCAGGTGTAAGATGGACTAAGAAAAGGCTGCTTTTGGTGACAGGCAGGCAAGTAAAAAGCATTTACCCCAACATGTAAAAGAAAATGTTTTTATTCTTGGTGAGGTGAGTGGAAGTAGATAAACAAATCTAGACCAAAAGCAATAAAGAAATATGATGTTCAAATAAACCCCTCCAATTCAAAGAGAAGTACAAGCTCATTTTATGCATCCATATGACATTCTCTAAGATTTCCCAGACACGGATCAATTATATCTTCCCAAGCATCTCTTTCCCAAGTAACTACTTCCTGTTCTACACGTTTTCAACTACATGCCATGACAGTTGCCCAAGATTATGAATTTTTTCAAAAGGAAGCTACAGCAAATCTGCAAAAGGTGACCACTCAGGTTACAATAACAAGAATTCACTAGGAACAACTCCCAGAGGATCAAGTTTATCTACTGTTTTTCTTTCTACATGATGTCACCAGTACTCTTGCTTTCAGATAGATACCAACTGGACTTGATAAGTGTCAGGTGCCTTTCAACATACAAATCTAGGATATGCAATAAAAATGCCTGTTTGGATTTATCCACAGAAAGTTAAGGGCTCTACAGTTCTGGGGGAAAGAGGAAGAAATAGGCAAAGAAGAGCCTATTACACTAGGAGAAAAAGGGATGTGAGGAGTACTTACCGGGGAGACTGCCAGCTGCAGGATTGTTCCATTCTTGATGTCACAGCGAGTCTGAAAGACAAAAGAAACAGAAACTACAGAGAAGTGTCTGAAAAGTGATGCAACTGAAACTACAGTGCACATTTGCATGCAGAAGTAAAGGGGTTCCTATACCATATAACCCTGCTAAGGTTTTGAAATTGAGATATTGGGTCCTTGCACCAACAGGCATGCAAGTGGAGAAGTGCCAGGTTTTTCACTGGAATGACACCTTCTCAGTGAGTACTTTTGATAGCAAAGATACTGCCTGTCAAGGATTAGTAACAGTATTGCTCCATGATGCTAGCTCAGGGCATCCTCTACTCTTGCCTGGGACATCAACATGTTGCTGTCTCTCAGACTGACCTGCTCTGTGATGTACAGTTGAGGACCATCGGCATACCGTAATGTGTAGTATTCAGGGTTTGGCAGGGACCACCTGGAAGAGGAAGAATATGTGAGCCTCTTCCTCTCAACTAGGAACAGCGGCTTGATCACAGGTGGGTGGAAAAGAACATTCAAGCAAAACCTTAGCACACGTAACTAAATCTCCCAAAGGTAAAAGATTTCTCCTTGGCACGAGGTATTTCAGCCTATTCTAAGTCAAGTTCTGTGTCAAGACGTTTGCACTTCCAGAACAGCAAGATGACTGCCAGGCCTTAGAGATGCTGAGTGGCTTTCACTGACATATCCTGAGAAGCGAAATAAAGATGCAAAGCCTCTATTTTCTAGAGCTTCTCTTCTTCCCTGACATCAATGCAGGCACATTTTGTGGCTAGAACTGCAACAGGCAGCATGAATGATGCTAGCTGTGCACTGACAATCAGAAGACTTTCCACAGTACCTCAGCAATACCTGTCATAAGGACAGACTTTCTACACAACAGAAACCAGACTTACCCATCACAGACCTCCTTGATGATAGATGCAAGAGGCCTTTTCTAAAACAGAGAGAGAGAGAGTTCTCAGCAGCCATATTACTCTCAAGCACAAATAAACAATTTCTGTGTTTCTACTGTAGCAATTGGACAGATGAATACAATGGGAAAGGCATTACAACAAATGTATGACAATGGAAGGACCAGCACAATAGAAAGGTGCTATAAAAAAAAAGGAAGAAGATTGCACATCCTTAGCAGAAGATTCCAGGTTCACAGGGGATGCTTCACCAAAGAGGAACCACTAGAAAGAGATCCTTCCCCAGTGGCAGTCAGCCCTTAGATGAGGTCTAAGAAAGGTGCAGCCAGGCTCCACCCCTCCCAGTTGTACAGCTGAATTGCCTTCACCCGTGCCCCCAGGGCTGAGTGGGTCTTTGCCCCAGGTGCTCAATCAGTGGTTTAGGCCAGGACTCAGCACTTCCCATACACCTACGTTCCAGAATGAAAGTTATAGTGCATGGAAGAAATACCCTGCTGCTCCATTTAGTTACGAGATCTCACCTGATCTATTTCTAGCAGCTGGGCATTGGCACCTGGCCACTCTACAGCAACTTTCACAATGTCTGAAGGTGGTGGCATTGCTCCAGACTCCTGCAGGTGCTTTCACAACAGCATGCAACCCCCACACCTGTTAGAAGAAAAAACGGTGAGCAACTCTCTGAAAATGATTTGAATTGTTACATTTCATTTGACATCAAGCTTCAAAAGGCTACAGAAGACCAGCCTTACAGTCTGCTGCTCATGTTCAACATAGACAAAACATTTGGTATGTCAGGGACCAAGGCATCATACTAAAACAACTCATTGTGAAGTTTTATGCCTAACATTAATCCCTACGGTACGCTTCTGAGAGCTTGTTAGAGTACTCACACAAAAAGGAGACTGAACCTCTCATTTAACATCCACATACACTGCAAGGTCAGTTTTCAGAACTAGTAAAACAAGAGTTCCCTAGACTTGGCTACTACCAGAATGTGAGAGCAGGGGCACGCTGACCAGACAGCCTCCCTCCCATGGGCTGGTGATTACAGATGCTGTTATCACATTTCAGATATCTCAGTCTATTCAAGATACTTCTATGCAAAGTAGCAGCAGTTAGCTTTATTCCTCTAACACCCTCATTTCAAAATACGAGCACCCATTACAGAAGACAAGACAACTCAACATCTGCTCTGGAAGTCTACCTTTCACTCCTTTATCTACCTTAGAGCATAAGCTCGTGTTCAGGGTTTGGTCCCAGACAGCTGTCAGACACGGTGGTTTGTGCTTCATCTGGTAGTAAGAGGCTGTAAAGAAATGTACTTGTTCAGTTCCTTTTCAATCCCCTTCCACGTGGAGACACTTTCCCTACTCTCTCCCATGGAGACATGGGAAGAAAGTCACACTGAAGACTGATACTCTCCCACCAGCAGCTCTCAGATACCACAGCTTCATGCTTCCAGACATGAGATCTGACAAGCCACAAAAGTCCTGCCCTTAAGGACTCTTCTTTACACTCAATTTCCAGAAAATCCAGAAGGAGAAAAGTATATAACTTACAATTCCTCAGCCCATATGGCACCTCCTGCTGGGACAACCCAATTCAGCTTTCCCAGAGAGAAAGAACAGAGGTGAGATGATGCAGAGCAGGGACAGTGTTTCATGCTTAACATACTCGCCCAACTTCTTTGATCAACTGGGAAAGAGATGCTAAGACAGGCTAAGACCTGAAGGGAAACCAGCCACCTTAGGAGCTTTCCTGATGCAAGGAGAATGACTACTAAGAGGAATAACAGATGAAAGACCTCTCAATGGATCAGCAAAGACTGTGCAGCTGCAGAGGTACTTAGCACAGGAAGTTGGTCTACATTACTGGACTGCCCTTGGACACAGTATGGTATGAAATCTTCCGAGTCTACCACAAAAGATGTGCGTGCCTGGCCTGTATAAGATGTTGGCCTAGGGAACCACAAATGATCTCAACAAATAAAGCTTACATGCCTCTTCCTTCCCTAGCAGGGACTGGTAAGACCTCACAGACACACAACATCTCAGGCACACTAATTCCTCTGCTTCTGCACACACGCAAACCTGCGAGCATCTTTTCACTCTGGTTTACTCAACTTCCTGACTCACAGTTTTAAGACGAGGCACAAACTGCAGCTTTTCTTTCTCTGGCTGCAAGCTTGGAAAAGAGCTGTGACCTCCTGGGACAACCTTCTGAGAAGATCACATCTTATGTCTTCTCTGAACCCAGAAAATGACAGAGACCAAGCAGATGTCATGCAGAAAAGTGGGATTCAAGTCAAATTACCCTTAACTCAAGTCAGGTTCAACTTTGCCAGTTTCTTAAAATGATGTCTCCAGCCTTTCAGATAAGCAGCACAGGATTAGTTCAGAATAAAATCCCAAAAGAGCTGCCCTTGGAAAAGCAACAGATTCAGGGCACCAATCAGGCTAAATATGCGTTGAGGACAGTGAGAGGAAAAAAACATTTATATAATGATTTCTATTGTTTGTGCAACTGGTTGACTCTAATATGCAATTTCATACAACACCTGATACTTGACTTCTTAATCCCGGAGGGAAGGCAATCAAGCTATCTCCCTCTTCAAGATTCACTCTGAATCAATAAATTACCTCTCTCTTAACAACTCTGTCCTTCAGAGAATGCACACCAGGTAAAAAAAACTCCAACTTGAACAAGGTGAGGTCACACAAAGGAAGACTGCTTAATTAGATTACTATTAGCTGAGAGCTCAATTAGATTAGTATTGCAAAGAAGCCCGTGCAGCCCTGAGAGCTAGCTAGGCTCACTTACAAACAGAAAGCACTGAGTACATGCTGCCTTCTGCAAACACTGTCTCCAAACACCATAAGCACACGGTAACATATTCCTGCTTCTTCTGAAACTTTCATTATCCTTGTTCAGTCTCTCACTCCAAGGAGGGATTTATTCACGCAATTTACTCTTGGCTAAGAGATACATGTTAACATGCAGCACATACGTTTTCAAAGAGCTTCTAACCCTAAACTCAAACAAAGCTGGTGGTGCTATTTTCAAACCCACTGGAACCACTAAACTCTTTTCTTTTACACTCATTCAGAGGCAAATTTTGTCCAAACTAAATTAAGAATTAAGGGAACACAGTTCTGTTGGGGTTGGTATCATAGCAAGCCTATGCTACGTCCATTTATCCTCAGTCCCCTCACAAGAGGAAGCTCAATACCTGCTACTTCCAAGGGCAGAAAATGTCTCCAAGTGTGCCACACTGCACATCAGAAGATCCTAAAAACATGACATCTCTAACATCCAAGCATGCTGTGACAAAACGACAAGGCATAACCAAGAGGGCCCACTAAATCAATGAATTCTGTAGCATCGGTCATAAAAACTCTGCACTTATCTGATCATTTTGTCTCAAAGATGAGCCTAATAATACTAGCAGCCAATCTTCCTTGCTTCCTTTCCCTTAACCGTACACACACACACACACACACACAAAAATCAGACTCTCCTGACTTTTGCAGCAATAGCCCAGAACAGGCATAGCTCATCAACTAATTCTCTAAGCCCCTTATGGCAATTACTATCAGAGAAGTAGCACAGCACTGTTCAGATTCTCCAGACAAAATGCCAGTTTGCACGACAGCTCCAAACATGCAAGACCTACAGATTGCTGCCTATCAGCTACAAGGGAGACAGGCAGTTTGCACATTTCCACTCACTGCTCTCCATGCTGCAACTAAAGCTTGTGATAAACCTCAGAGCCTGAATAAATCACAGTCATGCAGCACAAGCACACACCGTCTCTAACGCTCAGATCGGCTTGCAAGAACAACAGCTAATTACTTTTTCCACAAATGAACTAGCTCATGGCTAGAAACCATGTCAACCATCAGCATTCAAAGCACTGCAAAATAAACAGTAAAGAGGTGAGGCTCAGAGACTGTTAAGAACAGGACCAGCAATGCTTTACTAATACATCCACAATTAATTAGCATCTAATTGCCACCTCTCCCTTCATCCTCTTGTCATACAGACAGCCTTCTGCATACACTTCAGCTTTCATTGTGAGTTGCAACTGAAAGCATCCACATCAGGAGTTTAACTGTAAAGGAAGGCTGTTCCAGAACATGAGGAAATGGAGCATTTCATACGCCAAAGCAGAACTGCCCAGACAGCAGCAGGCAGAAGCCCTTACAGCTCTTTACAAAGTTTGGCTCCTCCCTTGTGAAGAACGTGATCATTTGAGGACATATTAAAGACACTGATGCTATGGGAAATTCTAAACACAAATTAAATCTCATGTTTCATCAGATGAAGTACCACAGGGGCTCACGTGCAGCTCCCACGGACAGCACACAATACCCACAGCTCCTCCGATATCTCACCGGGAAAAACAGAATCCAATCAAGTCCTGTTGCACTACTTTAACACTACTCAACAAAGTTTTCTGCTGTGTACAAACTCAGAAAATAACAGGGAATAAAAGAGCTTAAAAACTATTTCATTCAACAGCAGCACCACAGAGTAGAAAACCCAACAAGGAGGAAATAAAAACTCAAGAAGGTAAAAACTCTTCAGTCAGTCTGGGACAAAACAACACCTTGAAGCACCTGCACAGATCAGTGCCTCAGCAGCAGCAGCTCTCCATAGAGGAGAATAGACTGGACTAAGAATAAAAAGAGCACCTCATGGCAGTGTCTTAACAGGAGATGGTCTGACAAGTTCTTTGAAAAGATTTTACTGTCTACAGCCATGAGAGATGACAATGCTAAATGTCAGAAGAGAGATTTTGCAGCACATCAGTGATGTATCTGATAAAACAACTGTTCAGAAGCTTTTACGAAGAAGCAGTTGCCACAACTTCACATAATCACTGTGATCAGTTACTTACTGGTCTCTCACAGCATAATTTTTTCAAAAATCTCACATAAGCAATTCTCAAGACTTTATGCAGGGAGAGAGCAGCCAAGCTGAAATCCATCAGAAGCAAATTCACTCTGTTTCTACAAAGTAAGGTCCATCATATGAATCAGCAATGCAGGGCTGCAAAGCAAGAAGAAATCAGCAGAGCCACTTATAACACACTATTCAACAGACTTCTGAGAAGCTGCAAGCTAAAACAAATGGAGTATTTTAAACAGAATTTCCCTATTCAGAAACTCAATCTTCTTTTCATCACAGATAGAACAAATTGTGCTGCACACAGAATAAAAATGAGGAGGATGAAAGAACATTCAATGAAAAAAGAAAAGCTGCCTGGTAAAACCCTCCAGTTAACCAGTGCATGGCCACACAGCTTTTCAAAACATCAGAGTCAATTCCCAGCGAGCCCCCAGCAGGTGGTACGGACAGCCCAGGCCAAACGAGGGGAGCTGCCATTAGCAGAGTGACCAACTGCAGAGCAGGGCCCATCCTAACCCAGAAGCAGGAGAGGGCGGCAGTCAGCAGCCCGACCTGAGGGCCACCTACAGCCTTCCAGGTTACCTCACACACCGTGCTAAGAAACTCAACTCATCACAGAAAGCGCTGAACCAGGCTCTCAGATCTCTGCCTCTGGTACCCTAAGCCCGGGGCCTCCTATGGCCACACAAAGCAGAGCAGGCTGCAGCACCAGGCTCAGCGTTCAGCACAGCTGCACGGACTCCCTAGCAAACACAGAAACGTGGTAACAGGCAAAAAAGAGAGAAGGCTTTATTATTTTTCATCAGTCGAGCGAGCTGAAAAAGGCGGTAACGCCAGTCAGCGACAGCCCGGGGCGGGCCAGCCCCCGCCCTAAGGGGTGAAAGATTCGTTTTGATCAACCTTCGTCCAAACGTTCAGCTCCGCTCGGCTCCGGCAGCGGTTCGGCCCGGCACCGGCCCGGAGCGGGCCCGCAGCCCCAGGCCGAAGCCTCGCGGCGGGGCCTCCAGGAGGGGAAGGGCCGCGGGCACAGAGGAAGCGGCAGCCGGCCGGCCCACAGCGGCTCCCGGCCCCGCTCACCCGACCCCGCCGCGACCGCTCCGCGCTCCGCCCCCGGCAGCTCCAGCCCCGCGCCGCCGCCACCTCCGTCCGTCCCTCCGCGCGCTGCCATAGAGACCGCGGCCCGGCCGGCCCCGCCCAGCCCCGCAGGTGCGGAGCGGCCCCACCGGCGGCGCTGCCGGGTTCCCCCCGCGGATGAGCGGAGGCTCGCCGGCCCCTCCGCCCCCTCAGCGCCGCGCGTCCCATCGGCGAGGACGGGCGCGGCCCTCCCTGCGGCGGTTACCGGCGGGGCCCGCAGATGAGCGCCCGCATCGACGCCCGCGCCCTGCGAGCTCCGCGCTCCCGCCGACGCCCCGCACCTCCTCAGCCGGGCAGCACCGCCCCCGCCGGCGGCGGAAACGCGTCCTTCGCGCGGCGGAAGGGGCGGGGCCGGCGGCAGGGATCCGCGTGCGGGCGGGCGGAAGTGGCGGCGCGGCGCGGGGGTACTTCCGGTAGAGCGGGAGGTGTTCGTGCGGCGGCGGCGGTGGAGAGCGTGGAGAACCGCAACCATGGTGAGCCGTGCGGGCGCTGCGGGCCGGGCTGGGTCGGTTGAGCCGTTGCCTCCGGTAACGCGCGGTGTAACGGCGGTCTCTTATAGACGGTGGGGAAGAGCAGCAAGATGCTGCAGCACATCGACTACCGCATGCGGTGCATCCTGCAGGACGGCCGCGTCTTCATCGGCACCTTCAAGGCCTTCGATAAGCACATGAACCTCATCCTCTGCGACTGCGACGAGTTCCGTAAGATCAAGTGAGTGGCAGCGCCGGGTCGGGCGGAACCCCAGGCGGCTCCGTGCAGCTCCGCCCGCGGTGCCGTTGCAGCCCATTGAGCGCGCAGGGGGAAGAAGAGTCACGGGGATGGTACTCATCTTCTGTTTGGGCTTCTCAGTGCTCTTAGCCTGGGTGGTGGGTGCGTGTTGATTTGTTTTCATAGCGGGCTCTCAGCTGTGGAACAGTCAGGCTGTGTCTTTCAGTATTTTAATGGATTTTTTTTTAATGTTCTTAAGGTCTTTACGGCAGGAAAGAAGGGGATGTGGACTCTTCAGTGGGGCCTCTAAGATAGGACAAGGAGAATGGTTCCAATCTAGTAGATGGGAGATTTAGATGTAGGGAAGAAAGCTTTTTCAGTGAGGATGGTGAGGCAGTGGCACAGAGATGAGGTGGGTGCCCCATCCCTGCAGGCACTCAGGTCAGGCCGGGGGGCTCTGAGCACTGCTGGAGCTGTGGGTGTTCCTGCATATTGCAGGGATTGGAATTGGTGACCTGTACAGGTCCCTTCCGATTCAACCATTCTATGATTCTGTATTCAGGTGCATGTTCAAAGAACAACATGGTTTTTCTTTTTCACTGCCTTGTAATGTTTTCTTTCTATTTTCTCATTAGACCTAAGAATTCAAAACAGCCAGAACGGGAAGAAAAACGAGTCCTTGGTCTTGTGTTGCTGCGAGGAGAAAACCTGGTGTCTATGACAGTTGAAGGGCCACCTCCAAAAGATGTAAGGAGAATGAGTGTAGAACTAAGGAGAAAAGGAAGGGATGTTTGGTAGAAGTGGCCTTGCAAGAGATGGCTATTACGCTGTATTCTAGACTTTCAGATGCTGTTATGACTGTTGTAGGCACAGCACATTCCACTGCAGAAAGTTCACGTGTTCATTGCCTCAGACATTGACTGAACAGAAGAGGGCTGTGGGGATTCTTAAAACCTGAGGACTTCTGCTTTGATACATTTTTGAGTGTGTGTGCGTGTCTGTTTTCAGACTGGAATTGCCCGTGTGCCTCTTGCTGGAGCTGCTGGAGGACCTGGAGTTGGGAGAGCAGCAGGAAGGGGAGTACCAGCTGGTGCACCCATGCCCCAGGCTCCAGCAGGATTAGCTGGCCCTGTCAGAGGAGTGGGAGGACCATCCCAACAGGTGAGATACCATGGCCCATCAAAAAGGACTTCTCTGGTATATTCTGAGATGCCAGCGTGATGCAAAAAATTGGCAAAGTGAAAAAAACAGTAATCTTAATTTCTGGTACCAAGATGCTTGAGCTTTGGGCTTTTGTTGGTGTGGGGTTTTCTTTTTATTTTGGTAGCAACCCCTAGCTACTCTGGATCTCATGCTGAAAGAAGACTTTTCCTGAATTCAAGTGGTATTCAGGGAATTGTATTACATGGTTGTAGCATTATTTAAAACATGAAGGGGAGACTGGGATAGTTTTTGGAATTAAGAATGTAAGTTTTGGTTATGGTGAGTTATAAACAGGTTCACAAAAAATGGTTTATGTTGTTTGCAGGTGATGACACCCCAGGGTCGAGGAACAGTTGCAGCTGCTGCTGCAGCAGCCACCGCTAGCATAGCAGGAGCTCCAACTCAATACACACCAGGGCGTGGGGGTCCTCCTCCACCCATGAGCAGAGGAGCCCCTCCTCCAGGTAGGATTTACTGCAGAGTGGAACATCAAGGAGCCTGCATTATGGGGCCAGATGGGCAATGGAGAGCCTCGTGGCTCTCCAATGGTTTTGAGGCAATGGTTTTGAGGATTATATTCTGATATACCATTAGGGCCTTTAGTGTTCAGCTGAGTTTATGTACTTGTTTTTTTTCTCTGGTTTAAGGAATGATGGGACCTCCTCCAGGCATGAGACCACCTATGGGTCCACCGATGGGAATGCCACCTGGCCGAGGTGCTCCTATGGGAATGCCACCACCAGGCATGAGACCACCACCCCCAGGAATGAGAGGTGAGTGGAAGTTATCCTACCTGCATAGAATCTATAATGTAAACAAAATGAAACAAAAAAAAACAACAAACAAACCCACATTTGGAGAGTAGTACGCTTCAGTGGCTCTCTAGCTATGCTAGTTGCCAATAGATTTATCAGTGTTGAAAAAGGGGCCCAAGGCCACCTTGGGCATAGGGAAAAGATTTCCCTGGTTTATTAGCTTTGCTTCCTCTGACCTCTTCAATATTCAACACTTTTTCTTCATTTACAGGACCCCCTCCCCCTGGCATGCGTCCACCAAGGCCCTAAGATCCTCTACAACATACCTTAGAACTGTGAGAAGACTAGTAAGGAAACATACTGAGCAGTATCACTTGTTTGAATTTTGCTATGTATATTTTCTATTTACTGCTTGTAAAGTTTGCTCTTTTTAATAAAGTTGGAAAACAGTAGAGTTTATCACTAGTGTACTGACCTTCAGTACTGCACTCTTTACATTCTACTTCCACACTTTGGGTGTGAAGGAAGAGCATGTTTGAAGTGTACAATAAGGACAGTGCTACTTGTACTAAGCTGATTGTTGTTTTAGCTTGCAATAAGACACCATGACCTTTGTATAGAAGTGCAATGCTCCTAGTAACAAATACCAGTATTCTGGTTGCAACTGTCTTGCCTTATGGCTGCTTTCTGTTCAGGGGGTTAGGAGGGACAGTATCCTCTTAGAAGATCAGATTACCCCTTGGAAGGACATCTAGGGTACTTGATTTAGAAACAAATTCTCATCTCTATAAAGCCTTTCAACCGCCGTGAGTAACAAATCACAGAAGCACAAAAACTAAGCATGAAGAGTAACAGAAGGAACTTATCCCAGATCTCTCTTGAGCTGTTATATTAAATAACAACTCTTTTTTAGAAAATTTATTATATTGGCTGAAAATAGTGTTCAACCAGCTATAAATGAACAACCAAAGCTATTCTGAGACTTGATGAAAATCTATTCAGTTCCTCCCCATGTGAACAAATCCAGGCCTTGGAGAGAAGTCTGAAGTGTTCAGGTAGTCCGGATTCCCCACTTGGTAAAGCAATTCTTATTTCCTCTTGTACCTGAAAGAGAAGATCCTTGAAATCACATTGTACCAGCATATCTCAGTGATAAATAAGGAGCAGCACAGTGCTTTTACTAGGCACTGCTCTCTCATGCTAAAATGCAGACATATGCTACCACACAGTCTCTGGTTTTTCCCAGACCCTGCAGCACCAGATTAAACTGCTGTAGAAGCACCAGATGTCTTAGAAAAGGCATTTCAACTGTTACAGGAAAAGGAAATCAAGAAAAATTTGGAATAGAAAGAGCTCTACCTGGACTTGGATTTAAAGTTTCCTCCTTTCCTACGCTGAGCCATACCCAAGCGTTTCCGATCCTCAAATGATGGGCTGTTACAGAGAGAAAAACAAGTTTAAGCATCACATGTACTTCTAAAAAGGTACCCTGCTCAGCTATGCCCATAACATAACTAGAATGGATCCTTTTACCCAGTACCCTGCAAACTACTGCTGAGAAAGTTCAGACACAATAGAAAGTCTATGCTAACATATTGCTGCTAAGCCATTACCCTGCACGATACTGCTTCAGAGCCTTCCTGCTTGTGTTGGTAAGCTCTTCATCAAACACAGACACCTTTTTCTTCCGCTTGGGGCCTAATACAAGGAGACAATACAATAATCAGAACATTGACTGTAATGAGAAGGTCAGAGCATCATCTTGTTTACTAAAGCCCAGTATTTGTGACCACAACAATTAGCATCACCATCAGGAAAAGCAATGACTGACTCTCCCCTCTGCAACTGTGTGCCCTGGCCAGCACCAGCGGCCATTCCTTTTAACTTAGGTCATTTCACCCACATGCAACAAAACAATTGATACAAGGTTTATCAGCTGTGAAATAGAAGTGCTTCCTCCACCTTTTGGTGCTGTTGCTGGTTCCTCTTCTGGCAAAGCTCGAGCTCGCTTCACTCGCCGATTTCTTTTTGCCAGCCGCTCAGCATACATTTGAGATTTCAAGATTTCAAACTGTGACCTCTCCTCTGGCTAGAAAGTGTGAAAATGTACAGTTACAGCAATGAGAGGTTTTGCTGAGAAAAAAATAAGGATAATTCACTCCAGAGTCCCATCTGCCCATCATTATACTCACTGTCATTTGGACTTTTTTCTGTGTGTCTTGCATAAATTTCTTCCTTTTTTTTTTGCCCCGTAATGCTAGATCAAACTCCTGCAGTGCTTTAGCCACTGGAGAAAGACAAAGAAAAACATGGAATAAAGACGTTCCAAAGGACAGCACATTCTACTTGCAACTACAAAATTTAGCATGCCCAGCAGTGCTACAACTCACATTTTTCTTTCTTCCTCTCCTCACGGGTCTGGAACCAACTCCTCTCTACACCCTTGGTTGCAGTCTCCTGTTTTCCTTCCTCCAACTGCTTCTTTGCTTTATTGATCTGAAATAAGTCAGACAAAATGTAAGCCAAGGAATATCTACCAATTTCCCTTCTGAAGTATACAGGTTAAGCACATTAGGGTCATCTTCTCCTTTTGCATTACGGACTCCAGGTCAACATCCTACAGAAAACCTACCTGGGCCTCTGACTGCTGCATTTCACGTTCCTCACGCTCCAAGCAAAGAACTGCATACACATCTTTTTCCAGATTCTCAATCCTTTCTCGGAATTTCAATATGACATCTGAAAAAGATCCAGCATGAATTATATCAGAAGCAGCCACTTTACTATTTAGCATCTCTTTTAGAGTCTCTTCTCTGTACAACAACGTTCCCTGCCTGTGGCTCTCCTTTTTATCTCTGTGCATACCTTGAGGGAGAATTCTGGCTTTCACTGGTGTTTTGGCAGACTTCACAATCTCCTTCAGCATCTTCCGCTCTTCCTCACCCACGAGTGAAACTGAGCGACCAGCCCTGCCTGCTCTTGCTGTTCGACCCACTCGATGAACATAATGTTTGGTGGTGTTGGGCATGGTAAAATTGATTACCTATTAAATCAAGTGTTAGTAGGGAAATTACATTGAAGGACTTGTTAAAAAGATCAGCGTTGCAAATACTCACTGTTTTAACACCTTCTATGTCAAGTCCTCGCGCAGCCACATCTGTAGCTACTAGAATATCAATCTGCTCATCCTTAAAACGCCTGAGCAAAAATAGCAAATATATTTGCTATGAATACAGAGATTCACTTTTTCTCTAAAACTCCCAGCTTTTAACTACCTCGTTCCTTTCCACGATGGCCCAATAAGCCTGGTAATACCTGAGTGCCTCCAGTCGCTGTGCCTGGGAGAGGTTCCCATGAAGCTCCCCAACGCGCAGACCCATCAACCCAAGCAGGATGTGCATACGATGAGCTTGCTTCTTTGTCTGGGTGAAAAGCATCACATGATCTGGGAAGGTCCGTGTCAGAAGAGCTGAAAGAAAGTCCTCTCAGCAGCCTGTTTCACAGTCACCTACCCATTCCATCCTTTCCCTGGTCATGGCTCACCTGACACAATGGCCTCACGGTCTCCCTCTCGGTTGGGTCTGATCCGGATGAATTCCTGCCTCAGGAAAGGGGCAACATCTGTGTTGCTGTTCACAAAAATTCGGGTGGGATTCTTCAGGGAAACAGAAGCCAAATCTTTCACCTATCAGAAAATATTAAAAAAAAAGAAAGTTCAACAGTTTCTGGTGAAAGATTTAACAGACAAACATCTATTCAACCATCTGCCTGAGCATATTTCCCAGCAGCCTGTTTTACCTCCTCTGTCATTGTGGCAGAGAAAAGCATTGTCTGCCGGTGCTTGGAACATAACCTGATTATTTCCTTCATCTGTTCCTCAAAGTACTCATCCAGCATCCTACACAACAGAAACACAGCAAGATCACACAACTTTACCTAGTTCTAGCTAAGAACCATTATGTAGGGCAGGGCAACAAAGATTGCCATACACCCCAGGAAAAGGAGAAGAGGAAGCTGCCATCACATTTTCACCGCTGTTCTGTCTAGCCTACCTGTCCGCTTCATCCAAAATGAGCACTTCTACACTGCTCAGGTGGAAAGAGGGACAGTTGTGGAGATGATCAATTAGTCGTCCAGGAGTTGCAATAAGAATGTCCGGCCCAGAGCGCAGAGCTGCTTCCTGAGTCTTCACATCCAGGCCACCTGAAAGAGAGCAAACACTTCTGAGTCTGTGAGCGGGATGCAATACAGTACATCTACCCAAATTGCCTGAGAAATGGGAAAAAAGCACAGATTAATTACACCTTCACAACTGGAAGTGACCTCACCTTTTCTTTTTATGGAAAACAACAACAAAACCAACAACCAAAAAACCTGCATGGCATTGGAAAGTGAGATTTTAAACTCCAGCACATCTTCTGGAAGCATGTTTGCAACAACCACAGGGTCCAGTTTTAGAGCACAGCATTTCCAGTTCCACACAGCAGTTTATAGCCATCTGTGCAATCCACGTATGCAACCTCATACTCACCTACAGCAAGGCAAGTTGTGACACTGCTGAACTGTGCCAGCTGTTTTGTGACAGAATGGACCTGAATACCCAGTTCTCGTGTTGGCACAAGAACCAGCACCCTCGTTATTGGGGCCTGACGAGGTTTGTAAATCAGGCGCTCAAGCACAGGCAAGATGAAGGCAGCCGTTTTGCCTACAGAAGAAGAATTAAGAATTACCAAGAATTATGAGTTACTGCAAATACTCTGAACTCTCCACATTCCGTGGCTCAAGCCCTCACCTGTCCCAGTAGCAGCGCAAGCACAAATATCCTTCCCCAGAAGACCCACTGGGATACAGGCCTTCTGAATTGGAGTTGGCTGCTTGAAACCAAGAGCTGTGATTGCCTTCAAAGGAGACAAAACAGTTTAGTGCTGTCTCTACACAGTTCCATTGAGGCTACATCTGGAATACTTTCTCCACCTGTGGGCTCCCCAGCACATGTGGAACTACTGGAGTGCTCAGCAAGGGCCATAAAAGTGGTAAAGGACTGGACCACCTCCCAGACCAGGAAAGATGTGAGAGAGCTAACTATCATACGGTACCCCACCTCATTTCCTTTTCAGAGAGGTGGCAAAGAGAGGAGCAACACGACGGCTTTGAGTGGTGGAGAGAGACTGTCCAAGATTCTTTACAACAACACATGTAATAACTAAACTAGATAAATACCTTAAGCAAAGGTCGGGAAAGATTCATGTCCTGGAATGACAAGCTGTCATCATATTGAGAGGCATCTTCAAAAAAGCTTTCTGCTTCCTAGAAACAGCAACAAAAGCAAAACAAGAATGCAGCAACACAGCATGCAGTCACAGGGCTCTGGTTTGCCCTGTGACCTACAGTTCATTACACTCTTCCAGAAGTTAAACTGACTGGAGAACAACCTGGTGCCATTCTCTCCAACACTTACTTTTTGCCCCCCTTTCTTTGACCTCTTCCTTTCCTTCACTTTAATTGTATCTGCAAAGAATTACAATAGGAATTTCAGTAAAACTAAACATAACAACATATTCTGTGTGCCCTCGTTTGGTACTTTTTGCTTCTAAGAAGTTATCAGTGAAAAAGCCTCAGAAACAAATATAGGCAAGCAGTGGAGAAAAACACCAAGCAAATCTCCTCATTCAAGAACCACCCTAACAAAAGTACCAGAACTACCATCTAAAATGAGCCTGACTGATCCCAGAGATCTGCAGACAACACAAAGTGAGAAATTCTTGTTCATTCCCACCAAGACTTCATTAAAGATTGTTCTCCAGCAGATCAGTCTATTTCTGCTCTACGTACCTGCTTTTGTGAAGATAGTTTCATCATCCATTGAGTGCTGGGACTCGTTGTCCTCTTCTTCTTCTCTACCATAGTCCTCGCATTCCCTCTTTTCAGACTGATTATCCTCAGTTCCTGCATCGCCATCTTGCACTTTTCCTTGCTTAGCTTCTTTCTCCTGGACAGAAGTATAAAAGAAGCCAAGTGGATAAACTGAAACGGGCAAAGGAATGGAATGGATGACGTGAAATGGATAAAGAAGGAAACTCCACTCCCTTGCGAGCTTTTTTTTGGTTTGTTATGAGCCCACTCACACCCACAGCTTCACCGTGAGCGCTAACGGCTCTGCACACAACGAGGCCACGCAGGTGTGGCTGCAATCCGACAGCTGCAGCTCCAGCCCTGCGTTCGGAGGAACCAAGCTCATCCCAGCCCGCGCAGCAATGCGGCACTTGGAGAAATCCCGACCTGAATCTTCCTCTTCTGCCTCACTTTCTCGATCTTCTCATCCAGCGTGGTGGCCGATCTCTGAGCAGGAAAACAAACGCAAGGCGCCGTCAGAGGAGATGAAAGGAGATCGGGAGAGCAGGCGGCGATCGGCTCCGGCCGCAGGGCTCACCTTGCCGCGGAGCTGCCGCAGCGCTGCCGCCCAGGTTCCCTCCCCGCCGGCCTCCACCTCGCCGAACACGAAGGCGGAGCTGAAGTCCCCTCCTGCCGCTCCCCGCCGCCCGGAACCCGGCACCGGCCGCACCTCCTGCAACGACACCAGTCAACGACAGAGCCGAACCGAACCGGCTTCACGTCACCCAACCCAAACTGATCCGGCCCGGTCCCACCTCTTCATCCTCAGAATCACCCGATTCGGGCTCCTCGGGCCCTTCGTCCCCCTCCGCGATGGTGCCCACCAGCCCCAGGCTGCGCAGCATGTCCGCCTCCCCCAGGGATCGCGCAGCACCGCGTGGCCGCGCAGCGGCGCATGCGCAGTGGGGCGGCACGGGGCGGAGCGAGCGGCTGCTCCGCCCGGCCGGGGAAGGGAGACTGAAATCGGCGGCGCTGGGAGGGCTGGGGGCTGTTGTTTCTATGGCGCGTAACTGCTGTCGGCAATCCGCGGGCTCGGCAGAGCGATCTGGGATTGTTGCAGTGGCTTTCTCTCAATCCCACAAATAGGTAGATTTTCCCCCTTTGGGGGACAGGTTCCAGACAGACTTGGAAAGTTGGCATAGATACCCAGTGGTCATCTTAATTTATGGCTGTTTTGTGCACGATTACTGCCGATGCTTTTTGAAATTTAGTACTGTGTGCTCGAATGCTTTGTTCGTTCTCGGAGTGACGCTGTGCAGGCACGCAAGCCTTCCTGGCTGATAGCAGAGCAGCAGGGTGGGTTTGGGGATGTCAGCGAGGCATGAGGCACAAAACACCTGGAGATGTAATGGAGCCCAATTTGTGTTCCTTCATTTGCTTCTGCTGAAGGGAATCTCAGCTAACTAGAACTGCCTTTCCTGGCATAGCCCTCTCAGATGGACGACGATGAAGACCTTTTCTTATTGGATCAGTCCTTTTGGGAAACAATTCTTACTTTTACCATTGTCTACATCCCAAAGTAATGACTGGCCGATGATAACTGCATTTACATCTATGAAACAAAAATAACCTTAAAAAGTGATCAAACCAAGGTGGAAGGAGCTGCTGTTTGGATAGCAGCATAACTGGCAATAGCAGTTCACCCAACACCAGCACTCCAGAGGTCCTGAGAACGTCATCAGTGTCAGAAACAATTCTCAGCTGCATTAGCATCCAATTATTTCCCAACCCACTGTGGTTTACGATTGATATGATTATGTTGATGAAGAGCTGCTCACCGCTCCACTGATAATTGTTCTTCTCTCTTAATACTTGATGGCTACCCAGCAGATCATTCCATCAAATATTCTGCTTCTTAAAAAGGTGTTGAAAGCTAAGGAGAGTGATTGGCAGTGTGTAGCAGTAAGTTAAGGTGTTGAAGGCAAGCAAGGAAGGATACAGTATGAGAGGGAAAGAAAGATATCTTTGCAGTTATACAGCACACTTCATGGATATACTGATAGGCTCGCTGTGTTATCAGTTCAGTCTCTGCAGCCACCACACAGCCTCCTTCTTAAAAGTAAACTCCAGGTCTGAAAGGAGCTTTCTGATTTAAACTACTTCTGTAAGTCATAGTTGGGTCTTATCCAGTCAAACAGGTGAGAGATAATTGTACAGTGGGTTCAGTCCTTCAGGTGATAGGCCCCCAGTTTATTCTCACACGGCAAACATCTTGCTTTTAAATATGAATCCATTTAAAACGCCAGCTCAGATCCCTTTCAATTAACAGCATTTCAACTTCACTTCTGCAAGCTGCTGCCAACACACAGAATTACTTGTGTTGCAGGTTTGGTGGTCCCTGAGGGAGGCACTGATCTCTCTCTCAGTCGATGCAGGCTGAAGACCGAATGTTTTGATTCCTGTGCCCGTTCTAAACCCGGGGTCGCATCCTGACCGAGGAACCACTAGAGGGCAACGTGTGACTGTGCCTTGTCTGAAGCAGGGTGCAGTGGCCGAACAGAAAATAAGGCACGAAGTTGAACAGGAAAGGTTTACTTCGAAAGAGTCCTCTTTAGTTTAGAACCCAGTATGGTAGGCCGAGATTTTAGCATCTCCGGCATTTCATTTTGCACATCAGTTTCTCTGTGTGAGCAGTTCTTACATCAACGCCCGCTTCTTGCCACGTGAGGATTTTTACAGCAATCTGAAGTGCAGCCAGGAAAAGACCAGGGCTGCAACAAAGGTTTTCCCCTTAACACCAAATGAGAACTCTTTGGTCCACGGTGTTGTGTTGAACAGACATACCCTGCTTCCCACCAAACATGAGTCAATTTTCTCAATAAATAATAAAGTTGAGCATCAGAAGCCCCCGAAGGAGATAGATAATCCCCCACTGCACCGTGGTTATGAGACTGAAATATCTCAGCTACTGTCAGTACTGCCAAACAGACATTCTTACCTCTGGCTCAGACTCTGTGTTACAGCTGACCGACGATTGTTTGGCAGAAGGGCATCACAGTGTGCCTTAGCCTGTTTCACTGGTGTAGGCTGATACAGCTTCCCAGGAATATCAGAAGCAAACCTGGTTCCTTGAAGCTTCTTTCCCCTCCTATTATTTTTTTTTCATCTACATCCTCAGTATGGAGTAGATTTAGTGACACCTCTCAAGAGCTGTATGGACAAACAGTGACTTCGTACTTTGTACTTGTAGCAGCAATGCTGAGTCAGGGCCTGAAGCAGTGATGGAGCACCTGGTGGGAAGGCAGGGCCAGCACAGGGGAGCACAGGTGTAAGCAGTGCATCTGAGTGATGGAAGAGCTGGAGCCAGGATCCACCTCTTCCAGCTGTTGTTTAAGGGCTGGCAGTGGAGGTGAGGGGACCTTGCTGGAGATCCCTGTGTACCTGAGGCCTTCTAAAGGTAGGCAGCTCTTTCTTCTTTTCTGTGTTTATGGCTGCTGTATTTGTGTTTATTCTTGATTGCTTAGCCTGGCGTTGTGTTACTGTGATTCTATGGCTGTTGTTGCTGTAATTTTTATTGTGTTGTTGTTTTACTGCGCTCATTCTGACATACTGCTACAAAAGGCACTTTCACTGTGTGAGTGAGATGAGTTTTGTCTCCTTAAACCCAAGGAGCTAACTGCTTGCTCTGGGGTGGGCTGTACTTGGAATGCACTGAATAATTAATACTTCTGAGAGGACATGGTGGAGAAAATGGTTTTCTGCTCATAGCCAGTATACTCTGACCTCTTCCTTAGTAACAGAAGTGCCTTGGTTCTATGGGAGTTAAGAAGAGGTGAAATGAGATGTGGACCTCTCCAAGACCTGCTGTACTGGCAGCAGGCATCTGTCTTAAGCAGGAGGCACTGATCCAAAACTGTCAGACAGCACTGGCAAGAGGATTACCTGTGCAGTAAAAATAGCAGAGAGCTGGTAAGGCTGTGGCAGAAGAATAAGCTTGTAGTGAGGGGCTGTGCCTGATGTGAACACTTCAGCAGTTCTAATTCTTAAGGCAGGAAGAAGAGCAAGAAGTTTCTTAATGCAGAACTGAAGTGGTGATTCCACACCAAGCTGAAAAGTGGTTTCAGAGTACAAAGGGTTGGTGATTATTTTTGTGAGAAGTATGCCATCATTTCATCTAGATGCATCATCTAATGCTGGAAACTTTGAGGCCTTAAACTTGAGGTAGTGTTAAGATTGTGTCACCATGATTCTGTCAGGAGTCCTCTGCCTTTTAGTTGTGAGGTCAGCTTTACCTCCTCCAGTAATCAATCACCTCTCTGACTTGGATTAAGTGGCACCTAGATCTAGCATTAAGTCTTCATAGTTTCACTCTCTGTATCATGCCAACATGTTTGTATGGGGGAAAAAAATTAAAAACTGGCTCCTGTAAGGTTTTTTGAGAGAGCTAGTGAATAGCATACAGCAAGTGTGCTAACTGAAAAGGTGCAGTTCTGTGGCTGTGTTGACAAGAGAGCTGGTGTAGAATAGGCCTCTCCCTGGACTGTCTGTTTCATGCCATCAAGCATCCCTACTTACAGAACAGCTTCATAGTGAGTTTAGATGAGGGCTGAGTAAATAGCACTGAAAGGCTGGAAAAGAATTTGAAGTATGGTAATTCTTTAAATATGTTTTGAATTCACTAAGGATGATGTTTTCATTTATCTTTTGATTATATGTATGGTTAAGCACCTAAATTCTTGCTGAACTTGTGGATTTTGTTCCTTTTATATTTTACTCGGATTTGGTTTCTGTCTGGGTAGAATCAAAACTAATAATTATATACTTGTAAATAACTTGGCTAAGATCTGTTTTGATGTCTCCAGTTCCCTTATAAAATATAACTTTCAGATTAGAAGTTCTTAGGCTTCTCAATTACAGGAAAGTACCAACTGGTAAAACTGAGTGTCTAGAAACCAAACTGCGTATGGGTCAGCACAGTCCAGCAGAATCAACATTTGCCAGTTCTTATGCAAAGGAGTATCTCTGTCCAAGTGTGAAACTGTGATTTCTGTTAAATTTTGAGTGTTTGAAAATAAGTGAAAATAATGGAGATATAAACCAGCAAGAGACACAATTGCTGTTTTAATCAATTTAGTCACGGCATGGTGAATTCCATAGATCACTTTGAGGGTTTCTTCATTTTATAATTTGATTTTACTGTAATATGAATTTGGCATTTTACGTTGTGTTTTGTGAATTGCTGCTGGCAAGTTTGTGAACCTAGTTGCCATCCTTGAATTGGAATGGAAATATTCTGAGAGAACTGCTTGTCAGCATTCATTCTTCTCTTTTTACCTCTAAAGAAACTGTTCTGTTCCCTGATGCACAGGGAATTTTTCCTTCTATAAACCTTTTTCTTAAATTGTGTTGTCTGGCTTCTTCCATAACATTTCCCTACTCAACCGGTGGTCTGTTCTCAGTTCTCATCTCCTCTCTGTATCTGTTTGTCTTAAAACAGAATTCTCACCGTATAAAATTTTCTGTTTGAAGTGGGATGGCAACATTCCTTTTTAATGTCTCTTCTCTCTGTCCCAACATGGCTTGCCTCTGGCTGGAGTTCTTACATGTCTGCAGGGATATTACTAATCCACTTTGAAAGAGAGTGGATATTGTATTATACAGCGGTCTTAAGTCCTTTGTTCCCAAATGAGTTCAATTTCTATTGTTATTCTTGGGGGGGGGGGGGGGGGGGGAATTGCTTTATGTTTAGCTGTCATAAGAAACTGTAAATAAAAATTCATATCAAGATTAACAGTGAAGTTCTTAATTCTTTTTGAATGTCACAGGTTTTGGGGGGTAATATAGGAATTAGTAGTAGGGATTTTTTCCTTTAGTAAAGAGATAAGAAAAGTCAGTAACAATTTTTCTAGTGCTTTAAACTTAGCAAAATGATAGCAAGTCCTGAAGGATTTCCTAACTGGGTATTTAGCCTTGGTCTAGTTGCCTAACTGTGGTTATATATTTGTAATGTGATTCTACTTCCTTTTAACCCAGCCCGAGACAGTTTCACTGCATGCTTTATCAGAAGCATCTAATCTTTCATATATTTTCTGGAGTAAACAAATCTTCTAGATGTTTCCTATTTGACCGAGAGCCACTTTTCTCTGTCAAAGAAAGCTGTATATATCTAAACCTTGAAGGTGAGTGTTCCAGCTACTTCTTCCCAAGTAGACCTGACCGTGGCTTATCTGGTTTGTCATAGTAATTGCTGCCTTGGAGGAATAAGAAATAATGCATCAACATCACTGGCCAATTGCAAAGCAATAGCAATTTGCATTGGCTGATAATCTGTTTCCAGAACTGTTGTACGAATCTGCACTTCCAATCTTGGAATAGTAAAGACAACAGCAACATTACTTTTCCACTTACAAATGTATTTTGTGCTCTGCAGTGCAGAAGGCAGTTAACAGTGTTTCGTAGAAATGGGAAGCTGTATCCTGCAGGTGTTATCAAACACAGTAATTAACCTCAGTGAAGCAGCTCAAATGTGCTGTTATTGGTGGGACTAGTTGTGCTGTGGGTGATGGAGAAGAGATCCTGATTAGGAAGCCTGTAGGCAACTGGGGTAAAAGACCAGTGTCAGCAGCACCTTAACTAGCTGAGAGAAGTCTTTATGCCCAGCATGCTGCTGCTTGTGCTTTAATAACTTGCTACTTTTCCCTTTGACAACCAAGTATATTTAAAGGCTATTAAAAATGTGGAAGGTGACCAGCATACTTCAGCCACAAGTTGGGAGGTTTTTCTTTGTGTTTTAAGAGACTGTTTATTCATAAAGCTAAATCATGTGAGTTAGAGAACATGGACCCTTTCTGCAAGAATATTGATTGTATAGGAAATATTTTGACACATTCCCTCTTTTAGGGAGTATCCAAAAACAAACAAAAAAACAACTCAATATAAAAACCAGAAGATAGGAAAGTCCAGGTTAATCAGAATGTCTTTAAACATTGGAAACAAATCTGTATAAGGAGTGTGTGAACACTTGGCCAAGCACTTTTGATGCTAGGAACAAGTTTACTATTAAACACCTGAGGATTTGATCCTGGCTATGAAAGACTGGCTTCAAGAATGTCTCAGTCATCAGTTCTGGATATTGAATCCTGCTCTAAGACTTATTTCTATTGTACACAGTCTTCTGCAATGGCATTTACATAAAGTTTCCACTTGGTATTAATTTAGCTATGATGGCAAAAGAGAAGCAAAGGCATTCTCCCAGCTAAAAGTGACTGGAAAATGGTTGCCTCAAAACTGGTGAGGGAATTAATGTTGTGCTGTGCATGTGTCCCTTCCTCTGTGAGGTGGTTGGAGGTGAGAGCAGGAGGTGGCAGAGCTGTTAGGAAGGACTGCAATATGTAGAGGATGGAAGCTGAGAGGATGTTTGTTCCACGTGCAATGTGTGATCTATAAAACAAGTGAAGACTCACTGATGTGAGATGTGCAAAATCAGAAGCAAGGGTCAAGGTGAGCACCGGAAATCTCCCAGTCCTCTGTGGAATTGCAGCTTGCTTTTGTGAGGAAAACATCCCCCTCTGCTTTGTGATGCTGGAGAAAATACTTTCCGTGTTTAAGTAACTTAAATATCTGCAGCGTATCCTTATTTTCTGTTTGAGTAGCGGCTGGGCCCACTGCATTCTCATTGGAAACTTATGAAATGACAAGGATTGGAAACAGGTTCTTCTATGTTGCAGAATTGTGGTAGTGACATTCTGAATATACAGCTTGGGAATCCTGCAGTCAAGTAGGTGGGTGTTTAACTGAAGAAATGATGGTGAAACAAGAAAGTTAAGCAAAGTTGGATTTATTTCAACATGCTTCCTCTAATGATCTGCTGTTGTTACCTTGTGGGATGCTAGGGAATGTAGGCTTTTAGTATTTGTGGTGCTCTGGCCTGGATACTGCAAGTGTTCCGTAACTCTGTTTTCAGTGCTGGAATGGAAGTGCAAATAAAGCTGTCAGAAGCGAAGGCTCATGGGACTCATCGTGCCCTGCCATGCGTTCCGAGGCCTGATAAGTCTGTTGGGACCTCCAGGTGGAAATGGAGATGGTTGGGTTTTACACTCTGATGGCTCTCAGCCTGACTTTAGGGTGATGTGGAATGTCCTCATCTTTCCCAGAGCAGCCAAGGCTGTTCCCAGAATGAGCTCCAGCACAAGGAGTTGTTCAGGCTGGGGCAATTGGCTGCTTAAAATATTTTTTCAAATAAAGCTGAAGTCCTTCAGAGTTCTCTGAAGCTGTATTTCTCATAATGGCTTTTTTTCCTTGGAAGTAAGGGAGGAGGAAGGAAGGGTGCCCTGTTCTGTCTCAGGTTATGCTGCTGATTCAGATTTCCATGCAATGACAAATTTAACCAGCATTCCTGGCTAATAAGATGTAATTGTACATCTAAAGCTAACAATTTCCTTAAGGCACCACATGACTGATGCTGCCTGTGAGTCCTTTTTTGTCTCATTTTGCCCTGAGAGCAAATGTTGATATTCCTTAATGTAAGGATAAGTACAGAAATGTTGCTAAATATACCCTTGGTTGTGCTATGTTATGGTAGTAACCTAGTACACTATTTGTTGGGATTACTAATGCCTCACAGGAACAGTCTGTGCTTTTACCTATGTTATTGTGTTATTTTTTCAGCTGCTGCTTTTCATTTAATCTCTCTTCAATCATCTGCAATGTTGCTGCTTTTTATAAAGTAACAAAACACGATGCACTTCTTTGATTAAATTTAGTTGTTATGCATAGCTGACAGGCTAATATCTTATCCTATCATACTTAAATAAATATCTTTTCCTCTCCTCAATTTCTCATAAATCCTATACTTGTTTTGTATATCCAGAGGAGTCCTTCTGAACCTTGCATTTGTTATTTTAAAATGTAAGTGCATGTTTGTAGGGGACAGGGGTATCTTGGTAAGTCATTTTGGCTTAATTGATTTCACACGAGAGTCATGAGATCTAAACGTGCAAACAGACAAACTTTCTGGCTTCATGTCCCACAGAATTGAAATGCAGGAGGACAAACTTCAGATTGTGAAATTGAGCAACTGTTTCTCTGTTTTTATGTTGTTGTATACAACTGAATTATAGATGGTTGTCTCAGTCTTTGGAAAAATCACAGAACCAAATTCCTTTGGCTTATGAATTGCTGTGCAAATGTAATTATGTATGTTGTACATCCATTTTTTCCCCTCTAGTTTAAGTGAACATTGTTCACTTATTACTGTTATGTTTCAGGTTACACTGCTGGTACTACACTTGGCTCACTAATTCCTTTCTTGCACAACAACATGCAATTCAGTGTTTACTAAGGTTTTACATGCTATGGCATCTTCCCACAATCCGAGCTTCACTTTTTGTAGTTGTTGTCAAGGATAAAATAAAGCCGTAAAATAAACCAATTGTAATTTGCTATAAAAATGCTGCTGTGAAAGAATGCAAACAATTATTGACCCCTTCAGTTTCTCTCCTCTTTTTTTAAGACTAAGACGGGGGAAATAAAAAATCCATATTGTCCTCATGCCAGTTGCTGTACAAGTTGACAAAATATTTAGACAGCTTGTTCCCAAGAAAATACACATGCTAGGAAATCAGATGAAAGTTGTGATGTATCTGATAATGAATATATACTGAGATCACAAATCACTGAAGGCATCCAAACAGCTGCCCAGCCAAACAAGCTGCAGCACAGAGGTGAGCAGTGGGTTGAAACTGCTTGGTGTCCTCCTCTCCAACACACCTTCCAACAGCTGAAGCTGGCTGGAGCTGCTTGTCCTTTCCCTGTAAGCAGCAGGAAATCAAGAAAATCCTGGGTGTCACTCATGGCAAACAAACACTTCTTGATATGAGCTTAATTCTGCTTTGCCTTCTGGAGCTTTGAGTTGTTTCAGCAACTGTAAATGGAGGATGACAAAAGCGGTAACTATGGTAATCTAATTACACTTAACATGAAAGCAAGCTAGTATCTGATCTGATTTGTAGAATTTAACTGAATGTAGTTGAATTGTTTTCTATAAATGTGTTGACTGCAGGTGTGGTTCTGGTCTGCCCCAGTCCAATGACAGGGTAGATCCCCCCATGGTTGTTTAACTGCAAGGGAATGAATAATCCCTTCTGGGATGTCCAATAGGTGCTGGGGTCTGGAGGCAAAGGGAAACACTCTTCTGGTCTTGTTTCTTGAGTATTTTTTCAGTGCAGCCTTTTAGTAGTCCCTGTTTTTTCCCCACCATCAAGTAAATCTTCTATTTTATGTGTTTTCTCTTTGTTTACCAGAATGTTTGGTTTTAGTTGAAAACTTGTAACACTGCAGCAAAAAGAAACCAAGTTCCCAGACTTTTTGCCCTATCCACGTTAATTTTTAGAATACTTTTCTGGGGGATGAAATTTCAGTATTGAAAAGCAATGCTGTTCTCTGCATAACAGCATTTGTCTTTTAATATACTCCTAACTGAGACATAAGGCAGTCATCTCTCTTCTCTTTATTTAAAGGGATTGCAGAGGAGGAGAAGTCATAAAATCTGTCAGTTCTGTTGTCACAGCGCCACATTTACCAGATTTGGGAGTTTATCACTTTAATTATGGAACACAATTTTACTATGTAAAATGTTTTGCTTCCAATTTGTGGGGTTTATAATCCAGGGTTTTACACCTCCTCTGAAAATCTTTCCAAACTGTTCCAAAGCTTGGTCAGTATTAGTGCAATTAATAAGTATTTTATTAACTTGACACAAACTCCTCATGATAAATCCAGCCAGAATGCTTAAGTTTACATTGTTTTAATTTCTCTTTTGCTGTGTTTCTTCTTGATTTGAATTATTGTTTTCTGCTCCAGTTAGGTAATTTTTCAGGCTATTTAGCCACTCTGGGTTTTCTCTCCTGTGTAAACAAGTACAATACAGCTTGTGGCTTCTGCTGTAATCTTCTCTTTTGCTTGTCAGACACAATGCATCTTCAGCTACTTATGGGATTTCCGCTGCCTTAGTGCACAAATATGTCCAAATATTCTGGATAGGTTGAAGTGAAAGGAAATGGATCAGGGATCTTGACAATTCTGGGGCTGCTGCTGTGTAATGTGACATTCAAATGCCATTAAATCACAGATCTGTGTAAGATTTAACTCCATAGGCCTAAGGCTTAGAGACACCTCCTGATTTTTCCCTGTTCTTTGAAAAACAGTTCTTAATTTCATTTAATTTAGAAGGATTTTCAATGACAGTTTCAGTGAGAAGCTAAACTGAAACTCTGCCAATTACAAATTTATTTATGGAGAATGGTAGTTGTACTTCATTTAAGACTCGTTTCATTTGTGTTGAGGTGCCCAAATTGTGTTTCTTCTGAAATAATCAAGTTTGGATGTAACTGACAAAGTCCTTACTTTCTGTCAACACATCTTTTTTTCAGGTCTATTGGATTTCATTGTGTCCCTTTGTGTTCTTTCCAATCCAACATTCATACCCTTCACTAAGAGGAGAAGACAGTGTAAGTCACCTTGCACTTGGAAGTACAACAGATGCTGATACAAGGTAGATTCATATTCTCCTTGACACTGATAAAGCTAAGGGGAGCACTGCCTTCCAGTCCTACAAAGGAGACAGTTCTAAGTTTTAAGGTGTGGGTTCAACTGCTTAACTTTAGTGTTTACCTTCAGACTGGCAGGACATGGGAAGTCACTCAGTGTCACTCAAACACATCACTTATGGCACTTTTTTTGGTTTCCTAACCAGAACTGCTTATGCTTCTGGACTTTTGTTGTCTGATATCATGAGAAGACTGGAGGGCACATTGAAGGTACCTTACATTATGGCTGATCAAGTCTTTCAACTCATCAGTATAATCTTGATTCTGAGATGCAGTTGATTGGGATTGTATTTTCAGTGTCAAAGTGAGAGAGTGGCAGCATGAAGCAAATATTAAGGAAATGAAAATCTGCCTTTGAAAACAAGCAGTGTTTTGCTGCTAGATGTTCCTTTTTCCTTCCTATTCATTAGCAGGATACTTCAGCTGAGCTCAGCTGTTCTTTGTCATTTTAATTACCACAATGAAATGGTTGAACTCCCTGTGTGTTTGAGAAGGGGAGAAGACTTTTAATATCCTGTTTAACCTTTCACTACTTTTAATATTTCCCTGCATGGAAGTGAAGGCATCTGGCATGTTTCATCTCAGTAAATAATTGTACCTTTCTTTGACGCATTAATTGCACTGGAATCATGACGGCTATAAAACTTAAACAGGAGAGAAGCTTCATACCTGATCTTTGGAACTCAGGTTCTGCACAAGCAGACTTTCACCTCCTTGCTTCTTTGGAAGTTAAAATTCACATTGGAAACTGTATCTGTTGAATAAAGGGGGAAAAAAGAGGAATACAAGAAAGACCGGAAGTGGTAGAGTTTTTTGTTTTATTTTTCTTCTATGAGCACTGCCCAGTAAGAAATAGACACCAAAAACCTTATAACTGCTCTTCTAAGGTCCTGAAATCTACGGTGAGTGGCTTTCTGTGTGGCTTTAACAAACTGCAAAGAATGAGTATTTCCTTGGGTAGGGCAGTGCCACACGAACACTGTGGTAGCTCACCCTAAGCAAGGCAGCATTTTGCACAGCATACTGCTAATGCATTGATGCAAGTATGGAGGATGTTTTCCCTCATCTACCTTAAGGATCTTTGAAAGCGTTGCCTTGCTTTGAGACATAGTTTTCCCTGCTGAAGTAGAAGCATATTTATTGCCTTAGAGAAGCTTTGTCCATATGTGGGTAAATGGACCAAACAAAAACTGCACGGTGTGCATGAAGTAAATCACTCTCCAAGCAAGCATCCTGAGCTCAGTTTTTGCTGTGAGTGATGTAGGTATTTTCCCTCCCATGCTGTCAGGCAGTAATGTATTCTGAAAAAACACAGGACCAAGAAGACTGTGTTGCATGAATCTGCTCTTTTTGGAAAGTTTGTAGTTTCCATTGCAGTGAAGATAATCTTTGTGTCTCAGTCCCTGATCTGTAGAACAGATAGAATGCTACATCCCTCCCAGGCTGATCAGAGGATAAATATTTTGAGCTCTGAGATGCTCAGAGAGTACAGTTACAGAGACCAGGTAAGCGTTTCCATGTGATCACAGATATCCTGGGAAGCTAAAGGTGTTTTTTTAATTAGCACCAGTACTTTGCAGCAGGTTCTTGCCACTTAGCCATCCAAATTAAAAAAAAAAAGTCCTCTACCTGCATGAATGATCTGTTTTCGAGCAACCACTCTTTTATAAGGAGATTTCTGGGGCAACTGAACTTCCCAAACTTCATAGCAATATCAATATCCTTCTGGGATCTGATATATTCTGGACATTGCTCTGTAATAGCTGCTTGAGATAGTTTTAATATATTTTTAAAATGTTTTTTATATTTACTTTGACTTCATTTGAAACTGCTTTCACAAAAGTGGTGACACTGTGTGTCCAATCTAAATGTAAATGTACTTCAGCTACATGGGGCACTCAATGCCAGGTAGACTTTAAGTCACTGTACTTGTTAGTCACTGATCACCACAGAATGACTACAGGTGACAGCTTTCACCTTCACTAAAACTACAAAATAAGGGTGATGTCAAATTTAATTTTATTAAATACAGTGATTTTTCTAACAATAAAAGCCTTTAAAGAACAGATACAGTCATAAATCCACAGTAGTTCTGCTCAGCTCACTGTGCTGGTTCTCTATTGATGCTCAATCAGTTGGCATGGTGTTTAACGCCAATTCATCTTTGTCGTGTCACTTGCATTCTCTTGATAGTCTAATTTGAACAATCCCTGTCATTAAAATCTCCTGAAGTAGAGTGCACACTGGCTGCATTAAGCCAGGTGGATGTCCTTTGAAGTTCAAAGGGTTCAGTCCTGTGAGCACTTAGCTTTATTTCTTCTTCTGGGGGCTGAGCCTTGCATACAGGTGTCCACAGGTTCTGGAACCAAGAGAGTGAAGAAGCTAGGACAAAAACATGAGGGAGATGTTAAATTTGCAGTGCTGTCAGAACTTGCATCTTTTCATCAGGTTAAGTCTTACTGATTGGAGCTTTCCAGAAAACTGAGTTGAGAGCTAAATCTTGATTTGTTAGGAATGTTTTCTCACTGAATATTAAGGGTTTGTATGAAGAATTACAGCCTTGCAACACTAGCTGAAGACAGTCATCTCTTCAATCTGTGATAAACAGGAAAAGGAACATCTGGGAGGGGCCTTTGTTGCTGGAAATCACTGTGGAATTAGAATGGTATTTGGTGCTCTTACCTGTAACGCTTTGACTCCTCTTAGAGATTTATTCCAAAAGAATTCCAGAGTTCTAGAAATAGTTTTCTGGGACATCTGAAGTAGAAATGGCTGTCAATGTACAGTAGTAATATCTATTATGTACATAGCAGATGTAATCACTTATGGTATTGTCTTAACAAATGCATGTGTTTCCTCCTAAGGATGACAATTCAAGCAGTTCTGAGGACATTAGAAAACTTTTGAAATTCTTAACTCTTTTCCAAAGACTTTAAAATCCATGAATAGCATCTGGATCAGTATGTAAGTTGAAAATGACTGGAGAGTTTAAACTGGGAGAGGAGATGTTCTTAGAGTTCCACATGTGCCTGTACTGGTTCAGACCAAAACAGCTTCCAGCAGTGACCAGATACAACAACTCTTCTCAAAGGAAGAACTTAAAAGAAGACCTTCTGAGGAAGAAGAAACCTCAAGAAAATTTATGGAAGGAAAATAATTTACACTCACCTGAGAGGTGAGTGATTGCTACAAGGAGACTGAATTCTAATGGAAAAAGCTCAGAACACATTTATTTATATAATACCTTGAATTGCTGTATTCTTTGGAAGAGGTGAATGTATTCAACATTTGGAGAAATCATGTAGTAATTGTCATGGCAGACATCTGGGTGAGCTGTCAAAGATAAGCATTTATGAATCTGTTCCAGTGTGCTCCATTTTCCGTGTTGGAGGAAAGCAGTTGACTTGTTATCCCAGATTGCTCTGTATGAAACAAGAAGAACTAGTCTTATAGCACTGTACATAGCCAAAGGGAAGTGAAGAATGCTTTGTACTGCAAACTGCCAGTTTGGTAATCTATTATGAAATGAGATGTTGGTACAGTCAAGATTTCCGCTGCAACAAATCAAGAATGAAATTCAATCATAAGCAACCATTTAATTAAAAAAGTCATAATATGGTAGAGACTTAAACATCTACTTGTCACAGTCTTCTCATTTCCAATAATTACTAACATCCTGAAAGAACTTTGAATGATCTGTTGGACCATTTTACTCTTCAAGGAAGTGAAGAGTCCTTGTGGTTGTTTGATGTTGTCAAAACAGGTTTTTGTGATGCCTGCTTCTTTCTAAACATGAAATGTCAACTTTGGGAACAGATATTTGTCCTCAGACAGCCAATGAAGAAGGAAAGCCATCTTTGCCATCTCCTCTGTGAGGTTATTTCCCATATGTGCAGAGATATGGCAAATAGCCAGGTTTAGAGTTTGTCTAACTATTTCAGTTGTCCTTATGTTAGAGGATGTGTCAGTCAGTGGCATACTTGGTTGTGTTATGTACTTGGGTAATGCTGTAATAGAGTACAAATATTCATATGTAATTGGCACACTTATTTTGTGAGGTTTTACTGTTCAGGCTTTATAAACTGGCCTCAAGTGTCTTTGTTGTACAGAATTAAATGCAAACAGATAAATTTCCTTCTACCTGCGGTTGGTCTTTGACTACAAATTAAAGTATGCTTAGTTCCATCCAAGTAAGATGAAGCTGTAGCGCTCCTGTGTTACTGCAGTTATAGTCATCAGCCAAAGCACCTCAGGCCTGTGTGAATGTTTTATATTGTGTAAATTGCAGTACCTATAATGGTGAAGAATGACAACTCCATAAGTAGCTAAATCCTGCTCAAAGACTTGGGCAATTTAAGTTAATTTTCCTCACTGGAAAAAAAAAAAAGCCTTCTTTTTGGGAGGTGAAGAAGAATGATAGAAGTGAGTCAGAGGAAGCAAAGATAGGATTAAAAACCATAGTGCCAGAATTCTCTTGGGCTGAGTGCCACCAGACAATCATGAAATACATGCTGTCTATTGCCCTCATGTGAAATAGAGGTCAGAGATCACTACTTAATGTATTTTTCAGTCTAGTTTTAGTGACTTACATACCCATCAGGACATGTTCTGCCCACTGTAGCAGAAATATGGAGTCGGGGCTGAAGCAGTGAAGGAGCACCTGGTGGGAAGGCAGGACCGACCCAGGCAGGCTCAGGTGTAAACACTGCATCTGAGTGATGGAAGGCTTGGAGGGTGCAGGTGTTTGTTTTGTAAATCGCCTGCACCAAAGCTTTTTTTATCAGTGTTCCAGTTGTGCTTTGCTCTTTTAATTCTCACAAAGGATTCTGAAGATATCATTTACGTGTGCTACACCAGAACTGTTTAACTACTGTGAGGAAACACTTGCATTAGCCATGACTTTTTGGCACAGTACCCATCCCTATCTTACTAATTTCCTGTTTCATACCTATGATAACCCTTTGAGTTCTGATTGCACAAACTAAGTGGCTGTGGTTAGGTAAAGAAAACACTCAGTTTAGGAATCATACTGCAATAAAAATAAACCTGCTCAACTAGCAGCTTTACTGTGCATCACTCTCAGCAGGCCGTTGGCCTGATGAATGTAAGCGTGTTAAATGGACTGCTGAAAACATACAATTTCTAGACAATAGAAAGTTTTCTATCAAAAGCAGCATCACATTAATGAAGATGTGGATTACTTCCAATTTACATTTGCCAGAAGGAAACTAACTTGAATATTTTTAATTACAAAGAAACCTCTTACACTGGTATCTTCCACTTCAGTGTCACACTTCTGTTGTAGGCTGCATCCTTTTTCCTTAAACTTGTAGGAAAAGGTTAAAAAAAAAAAAAGGAAAGCTCTGCAGGTTTTCTGTATTTAATTTCAATCAAAATGTGCTATTGGTGGAAAAGGGGGGAAAAAGATAACTTGCCTCCTTGCTATTTGCAATGAGTCTGTAGTTTTGGTTATGAGAAATGGAATCAGCCTAGACTGAAGAACACCTCTGGCAAGGCCAAAAGCCCCTGTGTTCATCTGTCCTGGCAGAAGGCCTTGTGCTGAAACCCTATTCTCATCTGCATGCGGAACTATAAGAGCGTCCTCCTCCTCTGAACTGACATCAAGACAATGTGTTTAAAAAATAATTAGCATCAGTTCCATTAAAACACGTTAAGAGGACTGTGGTTATGTGCCTTTGACTCATAAGTAAAGTGATTCATTCTGTTTTGTGGTAGGGAAGGTCCCAGTACCACTGCAGCCAGCTGGGGTTTGCTTTTGGTTTTGATGTGGCATTACTGAACTGTTCCTGTATTGTCTGGCAAGTTCTGCATCATCACTGTAGTTTTGTTTTTCCTTAATTAGTCTTCAGAAGTTTGTAGGTTGTTGACTATCAACAGTTTACTGAGATCTTCCACCAGAAAGAGCAAGAATGAAGGCTCAGAACAGCAGTAGGTGCTATGTCATCTACCATTCTTAAAACAGTAGAATATGTTGTTCAGACAGAATTTGAGTGGTTATTTATCTTTAGAGGAGTAAGCTTGGTTGTTATTAGTTGATGTACAATGAAGGGCTGCATGTTTTAACTGGCTCTTAGTAGTTCACTGAAATGTAAAAGCAACAGTCTTATGATTGTATTTCAAGGTCACTTGTGTGTTTGTGTATATATATTTATTTAATCAAATCCCTTTCTAGAAGCCATAGAACAGTGAAAACATTTAGACTGGAAGGACTCTGTGGAGGTTATCTGGGCTTTTTGCTTCCGGCTCAAAGGACGGCCATTTTGTAGCTGAAGTTAAATCCAGTTGCTCAGGACTACGTGTATTCAGGATGAGCCATTTAAAAAATCTCCAAGTATGGAAGTTCCACACTTTGTGAGCAGTTTGCTCCAGTACTTCGTCAGTTCTGTTGCAAAATTTGTTTCCTTTATTGCAGCCTTGTACTTTTGCTTTGCATCCCTAAAAACAACTTCTTTGCATCTCCACCCCACAGGCAGAGCAGACTGCAGGTTGCTCCCAGCCTTTTCTTAACCCAGCTGCAGAAAGTCACCTCTATCAGCCTTTGTTAGTGCAACCTGTGCTCCAGCCCTCTGTGGTAGTGCTGCCTGCTCTACTGCCTCTGGTTTGCCTGCCTCTCTTGTAATGAGTGTCCCAAGACTGGATGCAATGTTTCAGATCCAGACGCAGTCTCATATGTGCCAAGTAGAAGGGAACAATCATTTTCCTTTGCTGTCTGACTGTTCTTTTTAGGCAACTAGTATAATTGCTGCAAGGGCTTGCTGCCAAATCTGGTTCAGCACATCTTGAAGCAGGATGCATCCTGCAGAGCTGCTACCAGCCTGATCAGTCCCTGACCTGGTCTTATCTCTGTAATAAGGCCTCATTGCAAATTCCTCACTATGTTCCTTCTCTACACTTGTTACTGAATTGCTGGTCAACTCTTCTAAAAAGGCTGCTCAGAGATGCTGCTGCCTGGGTGCTGCTGAGGGCCAAATAATCAGTTATACTACTTAATATATTTTCAATCTAGTTTTAGTTATTTATCTACCACCCATCAGGAGTTTTCTGGCCCATTGTAGTAGAAATGCTGAGTTGGGGCCTGAAGCAGTGATGGAGCACCTGGTGGGAAGGCAGGGCCAACCCAGGGGAGCACAGGTGTAAGCAGTGCATCTGAGTGATGGAAGGGCTGGAGCCAGGATCCACCCCTTCCAGCCCTCATTTAAGGGCTGGCAGTGGAGGTGAGGGGATCTTGCTGGAGATCCCTGTGTAGCAGAGGCCCTCTGAAGGTAGGCAGCTTCTTTCCTTTATTTCTGTGCTCACAGCTGTTGTGCGCCTGCTGCTCTGCTGTTGTTGCTGTGCTTTCCGTGGCCCTGTACCTAGCGGGTCATAAAGAGTTCGAGCACAGGGTCCAAACAGCATGCTCCTTTTCCAAAATTTCCAAAAATTCTGGTGGAATCGCTGTGGTGCAGTGATGTGAAATAAGTTTCCCAAGGCTGTTCAACAGGCAGAACAGATTGCTGCCACAGGTGTGGTCAGTGTCGAGTGTGAGCTCCCAGAGCACAAATGCTGATTCTGATGTTAGGCATTAGAAAGCGGTGGTGTAATTGAGCTGATGCTAATTATGTAAAATTACTGTGTGTTAAATGCATTCAGTTATCTGTTTAGAAACAAATATCAATGAATACATTCAAAGCAATCTCTTATTGTAAATGTTCTCAAAATATAGTAGCAGGAATATTGATTTTGAATGTAGGCCAGCAGAATGTGTATAGGACTCAAAAAGAGGATGGAATTCTCTGTCGTGTTTTTAATTATTAAAAAAACCCTCACTCTGGAAATGCAGATCCAATTCTGTGTCTGCTAAAAAGTTCAGGAGAAGTCCATTGCTGACTTTGGACTGAGTTTATTTATGTTTGTCTTAGACATGTTTATCCTTGGGTGAGCCCAGCAGTGATGAGAATTCCAGATTTTGTGGAATAAAAGGTGGAGGAAGCATTTCATAACTGAAGAAAGCAAGGCCAGGCAGAGAAGGCATTACTCATATGCAGTCTTACACCCTGGTGTACAGGAGTTCAAATGATCTTTAACATCTTTATCATCTTTGGTGTTAAATGAGGACGTTGATTTATTTGGGTTTATTGCTTGGAAGAATAACATTGTGTATTCTTGTTACCCACCATGAAATCACAATTTAGGTAACATCCATGTACATATAATGTGGTTAACTGGTAGGTACTTTAGAATTCAAGACATCAGTGAGAGTTACTCAACTTCTATGTGTAAGTCCCTGCATACTTACAGGTATGAGGCATGCTTTGTTGCACGGTTCCTCCACCACGAGGTGCACAAGGCTTTCAGTTACTCTTTCTAGTGAAGCAGCAATGAGCTCTGTAGGAAAGATGGGATGGTGCTAAATGTTGGCTTTGCTTTGAAGGAGGTTAAACACTGGAAATCATACAGGCTAGTTCTTAATAGCTCCAGGTGCACCTTGCATAGAATGTTTGCATTTGTAAGTATTCTGGAGAGCCAGTAGCCAGTTCTTGGTTTAATTTGTGGACACCAACTGCATTTCTGCAGCTTGTAGCTGTAAGCAATGTTAGTTTGGCTCTGTTTCTATTCTTCATCGCAGACAAACTCTGCATCTGATGATCGTTGCACGAAGAATAGTTTACACCTAGGATGTTGCTGCTTCAGTGCCACTTTTGTAATTAGGACTTAAAAAAAATCCATCTAGGAAGGAGGATAGCGACACTGCAGTAAGGAAGGAAACACCTACTTTGTGAATTACTACTGAGATGAAGCTGCTAGAGACAAAAGAGGCCAATGGACTTGTTGGATTTTTCTTCCCAATTTTTTTTTCTAGTCCTTAGAGTGATTTTAAAGTGAGTCTGGAACCACTTGGTAAAGCACAAATGTTTGTAGGTTTTGTGTATTTATGTATTTTTTTGTGTGTTTGCTGTTACAATGGCTGAGTTAGTGCTCCTGCTGACCCTGTCTGTATGTGAGAGTTTGCAGATCTCACCAACACCAGACATGGAGGGGCTGAAAGGGGCAGTTTTCTCAGTGCTGGCAGAAGTAGCTCTTCCTACAGCAGGGAAGAAGACAGTGTAAGGGGCTGGGAGATGCCCAGACCCATGTGTTTGCCATGTCTTCTAACAGTGAACTACGCTACTCATGAATAACTTCTGAGTGATTGTAAATAACCATCATAAATTGCAGTGATTCATGGAATGGTAAGTAATTAGGAAGAATGGAACAGTTACACAAGACTATTGCTTTCTCTAACAACCATGTACCTAAGAAGGAATTATGAAGCCCAGATGTAGAGGGTGAAGGATGGTTATTTGGAGAAGCTCTGTGAGGAGAAATGGCTGAGGACTGCTTTGTGAGATGTTCTAAGTACCTTCTTGTCAAAAAGACTGAATAAATGGCAATTCATTAGCAAACATTTTTGTCTGTGACATTAAGCTTAGGGCTTAACGAAGGCTTCAGGGTTTTAATACACGTTTCCAGGAACACTGAAAAATAAGAATCAGCAGCATTCTTACAGCACAGGTCAGCAATTACAGTCTGCAAAGCAGACAGTGAAAAGTGAGCTTGAGCCACGGAAGGTCTGCCCTTAACTGTTGTTTTTGGCTTTCTGTTGTTGCAGGCTTAACAGAGAATGCTCCAAATACTTCCTGGTCCATTATGTTTCCAAATTCCTTGGTACTCAGGGTAACAACTGGGGAGCGGTTAAGTGAGGGGAAGGGACTGTTGGGCTTGGTGGTTTGGTTTGGGTTTTTTGGTGTGTTTGTTGTTGTTTCATTTATGCAGTCTAAAGGTATTTAGTGTTTCAAATTTACTCCTAGAGCTCAAAAACTTCAGTATCAAGCAAGGTGTTCTGCCACACTTTAAATCCAGGGTCTGGACTTCTGAATTCTAATAAAAAGTAACAGACTTCAGGTGAAGAAACTCTTTGGTTTGATTGCCATGTTTCCAGAAACTGCAAAATACCACTAGTTCATAAAATTGTCTTGTTGAACATGTGTCTGTTAATAAAATATTTCTAGACTGAGAAACTTAGGTAGTTTTAATCCGTGATGTCACGCTCTTATAAACACAACAACTTTTTATTTTAGTAGAAGCTTAAGATTTTCCATCGTGTTACTGCTCAGTGAGTCTCTTTTCTAGGACAGCATGTGTAACTTTAGAGTTCCACACCAAACTACACCACAGCTCCTCTTGTCTCTGTTGTTCGTGTAGAACAAGGGAGGAATCCACTGCAGAGGATTTGCAAGGTGTTTGATTCTTGTGAAACACTCGGTTCTGACTTAGTACTGCTCCTAAAGGCCTCGGTGGGAATGGCATGCTTGCGTTTGTTCGCCTTGTTTCCATCCCCGTTTCCCTAAATAAACTCGGATTTCCATTCCCCGACTCGGTTGCCCTTCCAATGGCGGTGGGTTTGTGCGTGGCGGCAGCCGGAGGGCGAGCAGTCAGCCGTGCCGCCAGGGGGCGGTGTTGGGCGGCTCTGCCGGGATCGGTTGGTGAGCATCGATTGCTGTCATGTTTACATACAGTTGTCTTCAGTGAGCGGCTTGGTGTCTTACCGCCCCGTTACTGACAGCTTTCCTTCTGTAGCTGAGGAACAGATTTCTTTTACCAGGTAGTCTGTGGAACTACCCATGCCTGATGGTGATGACTGAAGTGCAGAAGTGCTGCCTCCTGGAGCACGACGTGTTTTGCCGTGGTGTCGTGGGAGCCTGGGGCAGCACTGCTGTCCAGCAGTGACATTAAAACCCATCAGCAGGGCCATAAACGTTACCGTATCTCAGAAAAGGAATACCATCCGTAACGGCTTTTGTCTAATTTTCTTGTTCTCCTCAGCAACGTTCAAAGTAGCGCAGATTGTATGTGAATTGCTCTGAAAGTAATGCCTCCTATTTACTTCCACGAAAATACCACAGATGCAAAGAGCAAAATAACACCATTTGGTAGACCAAATTCTCAGCTATAAAGCACTAATTTTCAATTAATTTTCACCCCCGTTAGCTGTGCCTTCTTGCCAGCAATGAACAAGAGCCTGCATGCTGCCCTTGTACCAATCTGCACAGGAAGAAATGGCCGCTGTTGCTGTCATTGCTGTTGAAATGCACCACCTGCTGCCTCACTGTGCTCACACCCAGTGTTTGGACTCCACAAAGCATTAATACTAGTTGCCCTTCCTTCCACATGGAGGAATTCAACTCCACAGTTGTGCCATACACACTTCTGTGTCAGACACCATCCTGTCAGACTGCCCCTCTGCTGCCATCCGTCACGTGGCAACAAAATATAATGGAATATTGGTGGGAAGGTTCAATCCCTGGTGCCATGACATCAACAGCCACCTCTGAGGTGGTGGGCCAACACAATAAAATAGAAAACATTATTTATGGAGCAGCCCTCGTATTTATACACAGATAAAATGTGCGTTCTTGCAACAGAACTCCATGGTGTTAAATCTTGCCAGCATGTCAGCTCTCTCTGGCGGCCTCTGCAATCAAAATGTGCCGCTGTTTCTTTATTTTGTGAATAAAGAAACTCAAAATCCAGATTGCTGTACGAATGGAAGTGCTTTCTTAAATCCTGATTCCTGACTGCTTCTCTTTTCCTGACCCCTATCTAGGCAACCTGAATTGAAATCTGCTGTGACAAATATTGGTGTGGATGCTTCAGAAAAGGCTATTTATAATTTGGATTTAAAACCCCACCTCTGTGTGTTTCCAGCTTTTGCTTCCCATTTGTTTTTGCACATGAAAACTGCAGCTGTTTTGATGCCTTCTCCCAGAGAGTAATGTTCCCATTTTGCATCTCTGAAGAGATTTTCATATTGTTCTCCTTGGATTTATCAACTTTTATATTGTCAATATTGATAAAGGTAATAAATAATGGAAGTATTGTTGCAAGCACTTTTGTATTTTGAGTTATACTTTGATTGTGCACCTATTTGGCAAGCAGCAGCTCATTTTCAAGAGACACTGAGGCTCTGTACTGTACAGGGTAGAAGCTGAAGGTTGCTTTGTTCCAGAGCACTGGAGGTAATTGCTTGGTGACAGACAGAGCTTAACATGTTTGAAGTGCCTGAAGGGATGAGCCAATGAACTGCAAAAATTACAAAACTGAATAAGCAAACAGGGCCTGGCCCCAAGCCTACATTTCAAAGAGCTGTGTGACCGATCAGCTAGTGCTGGGATCTAGCATGGCAGCTCCTGTGTTATGTAATGTGACAAAAGTAGGAAGGCACTCTGTTATCTACTGGGGATACTCAGAGGGCATGTTGAATTACAGAAAGTGTGTGATATGCTATGAAAATATGAGGGGGGGAACCAAAGCACCAGCTGGTTTTCTGGATGTGTCTGCCAGGTGCTCAGAAATGCAGGCATGGTGTGCTGTGTGCATCACAGCGTGATGTGCTGCTGTTTGGTGACAGCCTGTGTCCATATTGCATGCCTACAGACGTGGTCCAGGCTGACACAGTGCAGGTGAGGGTAACCCAGAGCTCCATGACACACCGTATATTTTGTTTGCCACGTGTCATAGAGGCTGCTGCTCTATTTTCCATCAGTATTATATTCCAATATTCCAGTATTTTCCATGAGGCATCCAGGCTGTGAAATGACCACATTCAAGCCTTTTAGGAATCCATCAGAGCATATTCTAGGGAGGAACTGGGCCTGAAGAAAGAAAGTGAGGTTATTGTTGATAGGAAAAGAGAAGAAACTTAAACATCACAGTGCTCCAAAGAAGTGTTTCCTGGGCTATCAGAGCTTGTAGAATGATTTACTTGAGCCCCTGGCTCCAGCTGTTGTTTCTGTGTTGCATACACAGATTTCTTACAGCTATGGATTGCCAAATGCATAACAGCAGGAATATTCCCAGCATCGGCATAATTAAGAACATTTACCTTCAAAGAAGGTATTTTATTGAGGTGTCAGATATCTCCTGAGGGGAAAAAGATCAGGGTAATAAAGTGTGGATACTTCATTAGTGATGAGGCAATTTTTCTGATACAGAACTTCTCAAAGTAAAAAGGGAGAAGAGTGAGAATCTGAACTTGAACAAAGATCATGTAATTAACAGGCTTGGATTAAAAAAAAAAAATAAGGCTGAGTTAAAGACCTTAAACATGTAGAAAATCTCTTTTTCAGATCTCCCCCACCACAAAAGAAAAAGAGAAGTTTTCTCTAAAATGCAGTTATGAGACCCAGGAATGGAGAAGCAACTGCCAGTGCTTGGTTGGAATGATAGCTTACTTTTCTCCCTGTTTTTAATTTAATATAAGATTGTACTAGAGATAAAAGAAATAAAGCTAAACACTACCAAAATCAACCAGCTTGCATCTGATTTTCTACTGCTAAATACTGTGCAAATTCTGGGGGCTGTCTCAAGGCTTCACAGAGATCCCAAAGCACCGATTGAATTATTTGGTATTGATTCTGACCTATCAGTTTTCATCACATTTCTCCAGGAAGCTCTTTCACCTTGAATCAGCATGCCAACCGCTGGCTTGCTCTGTGTCCATCATTCAGAAGCACTCCCACAGAGTGTGTTGTTCACATGCAGCTAAGTCACTGCATGTCGTTACACAACAGGGTTGCCTTAGGTTATGTGTAGACTTTGAAAGTGATTATAATGCAGTCTAAGTTCTAATATTCCTGTCTAGTGTTTCTTTTTATTATACACTTTCTGTTTGTCTGAAGTGGAAGAGATTATCTGTACTCTAACATAAATCTTCGGAATATCCTACTGCATGGAGGTTATGGGACTGAGCCCTTATTTTTCTGTGGAAGAAATAACTTCTGAACCAATGGCTGCACTGCGTCGCTGCTCAGGTTCTCTTACTTCCCTCGTGCTGCTGTGAAGCTGGAATGGGTAGCATTACTTTCAGTAGTAAAAGAGAGGGCAGCAGCCTGAGCTATTGCCAAAAATACCAGAATTAAGAAACTGAGAGGTACAGTTAGCCAAGGAAATTATTTTCTTGTAGCAGGGAACAGCAGATCTCACAGGCAAACTAGCCCCAAACCTTTGGCAAAATGGAGATTCCCAAAGCACAGAGAGTTGTGGAACATAAACATGGCAGCCTGGTGACAGCAATTGTTGCTTTTGGTCTCTCAAGTTTAGTGATATACTCCTTGAGTATCTAGTAAAATAATTTGAGATGTAGTCTAAATTACAGCATCCTTTGTTCTCATCCTATTGTAATTTTCTGACCCTCATTTTTTTTTCCTTCTTCATTTGGTTTGGGTTGGACTGGTTCATAAGAAATGTCGGCCTTTCCTGTTAGACAGTTTGTGCGTAGGAGGGAATTCATTGTAGATATTTACCCTCTGTATACAAACAATTAATTATGGCAATACTGCAATGGGTTTGAAAGCTCTTTGGCCAATGGAGATATTATGTCTTCGTTGACCTTCATGTGAAAGACTCCATAGTTATTAATTCAGCATGGCTGTTCTTCTGTTGTGTCCGTGCAGGTAGTCAGTGATATCATTGTCAGCAGGTGCTCATATCTGTAATATTTCATTCTGTGGGCTTGCATTCACTTTTGTTTAAATTCTGTTGTCATGAGGAAGTTTTGACACTTCTGGCACAGAAACGTGTCCTTTCCAAATCCAGAATGTTAATGTTGTTTCAGTTTATGATCAACTGAGATCCTTGTGACTTAAAAAAAAAAAAAAAAACAACCAACCAAACAAAAAAAACAAACCTTTAAATTTGCACCTTTAAGATTATGACTAACGTAAGTTATTGATCTTAAAATTGCCTCTGGATGGTGATTTGAATCTCTTCTGCATAAAACTGTCTTGTGTTGGGTGGCTTATTCCCATGCGTTTTTTATACTCTCCTTTAAGTAAGTTGTGTTTCAATAATTGCATGCAATATGTAAAAATAAATCAGTTGGACTTCTGTGGCACAGCAGGTTTTTAAGGCTCTCTTTTGCGGTGCTGCTGGAGGGACTCCTAGGAACTGCTCTATTTCTGGTGTCAGTGTTGTGATGCTGGTGTCAGGACCAGGGCCTACAAAAGCTCTGAGCTGTTTAACAGCTGTTATCTTACAGAGGGTTTGTGGGACTTCTGAAAATCACATCACATGTGTGAGCCCAACTGCAGGGGCAGATATGGGCTTAGATCATCATTTAGGTGACGTGAACTCCTTTGGTGTAGAAGATAACAAAAAAAAAGGGAAGTATTGACTCAGATCTTTAGAAGACACATGGGTATCTCCATGTGAGATCTTTGTGCATCTCAGTTGATATTACAGCTCAAAATAACTAAAAAGAATTTAGTTATTGATGAATTTCTTATTTAAAAAAAAAACAAAACTTTTCTGGCTCTGGTCTGAAACTATTGATATACAAGGAACTTTGACTTCTGTGGAGTTTTAGTGATCAGGGTGACTTTTTTGAGTCTTCCTTTCATTGAACAGTACCAGGAGTCTCACTGGAGACTGAAGGCTTGTCATACAGTGCCTCTAGGGGTATCATGCTGATCAGCAGTAAAACATACCTGAATTAAGTAGTCTGAATAAAGTCATTATTGTTTCTTGAGTGACTAACAGAATATCTGGTTGTATGTAATCTTCCAGAGGGAACTTCCTAAATCACCCCGTGCTACCCTCACTGCCTTCAGTTCCTGCAGAAGTAGTCAGAGCCAATCAAAACATCTCAGCACAAAGTATCAGAATATGTTTTATTTCGCATTAATCCACACAAAGCTAGCTCTTCTCATGTCCTTGTTAATGATTCTCAGTAGATTAATCTAAAATCAGGAAGTGTGAAAGAGCAGGAACTTGCATTTTTTATACATTTTAAGACATCAGGAGCAGAAAAAATAAAAAAGCACTTTTCTACAGACTTGTTAAATAATGATATAAATTGGTGCTTTTTGTACCTAACAATCTTTCGTAAATGTTCTTGCTTATTGCTTTCTTAATGAACGTGTTTCTCAGTTATGAGTTGTGGTGAGCCTTTTGGTTTTAGGAGGGGCAGGTATTGTTTCAAACGCTGGTGGTTTGGTTCAGCTCAAAAGTAAAAACGATTAACTAAGTGTTGGTGCTTACATTTACCATTTTATATACACTTAAATCTGTTTTATTGTAAGAGTTGTTTGTTCTAGATAGAAGGGTGGAACGTGCATCCATGACCTGTAACCTAATCAACCCTTTAGAGTTCACAGTGGCAATCAAGTCATGGGAAGAGTCTATTTATGATGAAAAATCTGTTGGTGAAAGTCGATGAAATCTTATTGATTTGGTTGTAGCGCTTTGTAGGTTTTCTCTAAAACTGCTTTTCACAGACCAGGCCATGCAAGATGGGTTCCTCCACTCTGTTGGCCTGATAGTATGCTTATCACAAGAAGGGTGTTTGCAAGTCTTGTTTGGCAATTAAAAGTAACTAGTGGTCTGTCTACCCTACGCTGGTCAACACTGTAATAATTCCTAAATGAGTTGCCTTGCTGACCCCGCTCTGTTGTCTTTGAGGTGCCCCGTTTAAGCCTGCAGCCATCACCTTTCTTGGGGGTGAGCTCTGTTGTGCTCATTCCAATCTGAGGCCTGAGGCTCCAATCCTCTGCTGCTCTTGATCTCTGCAGCAGGTCAGGTCAACACCTGCGGTTCCATTTTCTGCAGCATTATGGCACACATCTTGTTTCTGAGAAGCAATACGTTACTTGAAACGAAGCACTTCAGAAAAGGCAATTTTTAAGAGCAATCAGTCTTACACATCTCCTCGTCCATTTAAAGCTGCGTGCAATGCTAGGTGGTTTTCAACAAAGTGAAATCACCCCTTGTACTTCCCTGATTGGAGGTGAACGCTCAAAGACTCATCTCCTCTTTAATTGTTATCATTGTGCATTAAATATCTCAAAGGTTATCCTTTCCTGAAAGAAGAGTTCTTTTAACTTGTTGGAAAACAAAAACTATATGTTTTGTTGTAATATTCTCAGAAACTTTTCATCCCTGAGGACATTTGAGGTGTTAAATCTTTTGATGTTTCCAAATTACATTTAATTTTATCAATTATCAGGAAGGTATTCCTTTATTCAAGATGCTAATACAATTGGTACACTTAAAATAAATTAAAAAATAGCAAAAACACAGCAGGCTGTTCCATCAGTATCTTTGAAATTCTCTGAGCTCTATCATTCTTCATGAATCCTTTGTTAGAGCTTTGAAGACTGGTGAGAGTGCTGTTGTGAGTTAATATATTTGAAGATTCCTCCTAATTAAAGAAAGAGAGAGAAAGTCCCTCTTCAATATGAATGTGATGTTTGCAAGGTTCTCAGATGTTGTGACCTAGAATGTCAGGGGAATGCCTGACAGGGGAAGTGTAATTGTATGACAAAACTGGATGCAGTTTGTTCTGGGGGAAAGAAGCAGTTCCCACTGATGTGAGGAGATTGATAGATTGATATTTGGAATAACAAAGCTGTCTAAAATGCCCCACAGTCTTTTTAAAGTTTGCGCTCACAGTCTTAAATGAATTACATGATTGGGAAAGACAGTGTAGAAATGGCCAAAGAAATTCATTGTAAATGAAATCCATTTAGCTGGGTAACAGAAGCACTTGTAGACAGTGCATAACATCACATAAGCCAATTTACTCTTCAGGAAGGTAGTTTTATATGGGTATATATTTATGTATGCAGGGTAAGCTGGCTGACGCAGTTGCTGTGGCTAGGACACTTTCAGTACTTGAGCTAGTTAACTTAAGATTAATTCATCTATCCCTTGGCTGAGCGTTGGCAGCACTGTAAGCAAACTGGGAGAGCAGAATTTAACTCAGAGAAAACCAAAGATTAAATACTGAATAACTGAACATCTGCTTTATGAGTAAATACAGCCTGACCAACTGCTGGGTGCTGGAAGTGATCGTACCGCACATCAGCTCTTTGGGGGCCAGGGCACTCTCTGAATTTTCTTGGAGTGTTTGCTTATCATGTTTTAGTTTCTGAAACATTTAACTCCTTTAATTTCTTTAAAATTATTTGCTGTGATTGGATTTGGCCGTAAATGTGCTGTGGTAACTCCTGACCTCACCTACAAGCTCCATAGGAGAGCATCACGTTATCAGCAGAGCACCTGAGAAAATAGTGCGCAGAAAAGTGAGGTTTACTCATTGGTCCTCACTTCTGTGCTGAGGAACATTCTGTGGGACCAGAGGTGATGTTATCATTCCATGTGGACGACTGACTCAGGTTCCAGTGCAGGCAGCAGCAGTTTTATTTGCAGTAGAACTCAACAACAGAGGCTGCAGGCTGTAAGAACAAATATAAGAAATTGCCATCGCTATAACTGTTTTTTTCTTTCTGTCACTTTAAGATCTTCAAATACAGTTCTTTTTTTTTTTTTTTCCTCAACAGGTAGATAATGATTCTTCTGAAAATAAGCTTTCTTGCAGTGGCTTTAGATCAAAACAAAAAAAGTACAAGTAAAATTTCTCCCTCAGCAGATTACGTTTATCACCTCTCCGATCTCTCTTAAAGATGAAAGATGAAATAGTATTACTTTAAACTAAGAAGTAAACCCTATATTCTCTTTGAAATATTTGCCAAGGAAGTAATGGGCTTATGTGGCTTTACTGTGCACTGCTGAATTTTGTTGAGAACAGCAAATTTTAATGAAACATAAAATTAAAAAAAAGAAATCTATATTTTTTTGGGGGGGGAAAGAAAGGATTTTTGTGTGAACATACGAAAATTCTGAAGTGATTGTAAGGTATGTGCTTAATAGTTCTGAGTGTTGCATTTCTGATGGCATTCCTTATATTGTGAAATGAACAACTGTAATAACTCTGTAATTTGGTTTTATTTTCTTCATAGAGATCATGCATGGATCTGTAAGGAAAACATCAGCCAAAAGCATGGTGTAGCAGGCGATTTAAAGGAACAAACAATTAAAGAAAGCAGGAGTGTCGTGGTGCAGAGCCTTCAGCTGTAGAATAGGCCTGCACCTTCTTGTATTGAACACACGTGATAAACAGATGGCCCTGCAATGATAAAATGTCGGGTTAGATAGACCAATTAGGATCATAAGTGGATTAAAAAGATTATGAAGAAGGACAGAAATCAGATTTCTTACCAAGAAAGCTACCTTAGCAGTGAAAATCTTGGCTAGGTCTCATACTGAAGGAAGATCGTAGGAAAATGAAGTAGATAACTGTTATCAGGGCAGACATTCATATACAGCTAGGATCCACAAGGTGAAGTTACTTACCTAGGGCCAATGAAAGCAGCTTGCTTCCATCTCTTATGCTTCCCTTCCATGTAGTTTTTAAAAACACAATGTACTTATATATAGATGTTTTCTTAAAACTTACTATAGCAAACTTTACATGTCCATCATACAGAAAACCAAAGTTTGGGCTTCTGCTGCGTTAAATCAGGGCAGCAAGCATCTGGCAGCTGTAGTAAGTAAGGCTGTTGTCTGTCCCAGGCTCGGTATGTAACCTGGTATACTCCTCATTCTCCTTTCTAGTATGCCCAGCAATTTCCTGTTTTATGAGGTGGCAGTAACAAAAAGAGCTGATGAAATCCCTTCGATCCCTTCTGTGATGCTTTCATATCCCCAGGGAAAAATCTGTCCCTTTTTTGGGAAGTAGGATTTGTAGTAAAGTGAAGACTGATGGTTCATTTGGACACATTTTGATCGGAGCAGTTACAAAGTACTTTTTTGCTTTGATGCATCTTGTTGGGTTAAATGCATTGGTGCAGGATTTGGTCCTAGTGATGATTTGTATGAATGCCAGGTGAAGTCAGGAAAGATTCTGTTACTTTTCAATACATTCTGAGTTGAATCTCAGCAGAAATTTATATTCTAGGCATTTCCACACATCTGAAGTTGACTGCTGCTTCATTTCTGCTAGTGTGGCTATTGACTGTATGTACAATTGCAAGCCTGCAATTGTAAGAGCACAGCCAAAGGCCAAAGAAGTGATTATTCCTCTGTATTCATCACGTGTGAAATGGCGTTTGGAGGCTTCGGTCCTGCTGCAGGGCCCATGCACAAGAAAGATACTGATGAACTCGAGTGAACCCCACAGATGGGCAGCTGCACAGCTGGAGACCTGAAGGACTTCATATGCAAGCTAAACCAGAGCTGGGTTTCTTCAACCTGGAGCAGAGGTTAGGGGTCTGTCAGTGGTCTCATGGTGGTTATATAGAAAATAGATTCCAGTTCTTCATGGAGATGTGCAGATGACTGGCAACAGACTCAGGGTACAGCAAAGGAAATTGTGATTATATAGAAAGAGGAAATTCTTCACAGTGAGAGCATGTAGACAGTGGAACAGAGACCTGGAGTGCCTGTGGCACATTGCAGAGTTTCAGGATTGAGCCTGATAAGGTCCTGAACAACCTGATCTGGATTTTAAATTTTTCTCTACCTAAAAACTGAGAATGAAGTTGTAACAGGTGATCCCTAAGGGTTTTGCCCAGGATTTGTACTGTTTATAACTTGATTTTCCTTCTGTTGATCTCGTTCACAGCGTGGTCCCACAAACTGTGTGTAAGCTGTAAAGCATGTTGTACAAGAAGACAGCCAGGATGGAAAGAGAAAGTAGTAGTAATCAAAGGAAACCTCTTAAATAGGCTTTGATGCTGGGTGCATCAGAAATGGATGTGTGCCAATAGGTGCTCCTGGTGCTTGTCCTCAGCTTTTGCTGTAAGCCAAGTACTCTGTCTGATGCCACTAAGGGCTTCTGGCCTAATGGACACCATATGGGAACAAGTGATTGGGCAAAAATCACCCTGAACAATACAAATTCCTTGAATCTGGATAGAGTCTAGGGTCTGAGAGCTATGTATGGGAGGTCATGAATGGTATGATGCACCAGTGCTGCATACAGGCACCAGGTGGATTGGTATCAAATATCAGTTTCCCTGATTTTTTTTTATTTTTTACGATCTTAATCTTGGCTTCTGCTAAATGTTTCCTTGTCAGGATTCTGTCAATCAAATCATTACCTAGATCTTAATTGAAAGTGCAACAATGTGTAATCCTATAGCTCAGTATTTGAAAGAATGACAGAAGAAGAAATACGGCGGTAATCACATCTGAGTAGACAAGAAAACACATATGGAATGCACATGTAGGTAGGTATGTGGGGAGGCTTATTGAGATTCTTGCAGATATAAGGGAATAACTGAAAAAAATCCTGTTGTAACTACTAAAAGCTAAAAACTCACATTTTTTTTTTCCTTCAAAGGTTTTAAATCATTGTCAGACTTTAATAAGCTAGGGTTGAGTGCACAGCATGTGCTGTCGTCTTGTAAGTATTAACAGGACTCAATAAACATCCTACACTGTGGCTCAAAATTGTAATTTCTAAACAATTATATTCCAGATGTCTTTACTGGTATCTCCATGAACACATTCTATGATGGACTAATGCTTTTTTCAGCCATGGTAACGACAGGATGCTGGTAGAGGCAGGGCTGGGAGCATTAAACTTTGGAGTGGACCAACTACTTTGTTGTGCTAGAACACTGAGAAAAATACTGTGGTAGGCTTTTCTTTCCTAAGGTCATCTGTGTTTTGGGGATTTGATGCTGTCCCTCCCTAAAATTAGCACTACAAATTGTGGTACTGCCAATAGCTGAGCCTTAGCAAAAGGACAACTGAAAAATGCATTTAAATACCAATTCTTTATCAACTTGTGCCAGCAAAGGTAGATACCTTTTTATTCCTTCCCTAAATCAAAAGGGAAGAGAATGAGCAATTAAAACCAAGGGTGACTTAAAGTCCAAGTTCAGTAAGTATACATTCTCCTCTTTTATGGCTTCTGCTTATAGCATGTCTTACAAGCACGATGAAGCCATCGTGAGGCTGCTGCCTGAATTGCCTGCTGGTAATGAACCTTGAGGGACTGCAACTTTTGGGAGTGGTTTTGCAGGTACAAATGAAGGCTGGCTGGCTGAGAGACAAGGTGTAATATCTCTTGTGTGTTACAGGATCCAAATACGGTTTTAGTTTTGGCTTTATTCGTTTGGTTTCCATTAGTCCGTGCTGTGGGTTACGCGCATCCCTCTGATGTGCTTCTATGTATCTTTCCTATTAGTCTCTTGTTTATTAGGTAGTAAGAGCAAAGATTCTGTCTGAGTGGAGGTTCTTGGAAGCATAATTACATAACTGATCCAATTAAATGTCATTCTTCATGATTCTTTATTGCCTTCTTCCTCTTTCAGGTTCTGTGTTGTTAGCGAAGCCATCACAGTTTTCCCTTTGCTTTTGCTTACTATTTTTCTTTCTAAAGCTTTCACCCAAATCAAATGACTAATTTGCTAATGTCTGCTCCTACTTTGTGGAGTCTGTCCACTTCTAACTGTGTTAATGGAGCTCTGTATAAATACAGATGCACTTGCAGCATGAACTTGAATTTTGCCAGATATTACATATTTAAAAGCTAGGTATTTCTGATCCCTAAAATGCTGAGATAACCCCCGAGGTGAACACAGTCTTATTGGTAGAGTGTTGTTTGCAGATGGTGAATTTGGGAAATGCATTGCTCATTTCACAGTCTCAGCTTGTTGGTTGTGAAACAGCAATGGTGATAACTTCTTATGTGCCCGCATTGCTTTGAGAACAGTGGATAAATTATGGCATGTCGAAATGATAACAGTGATCTCATAGCCTGTGTGGTAGAATCTCTGCAGTCCTCAAAGAGGCTAAATATGTTTTTTTCTGGCAACATTTCCAAAGTGAACAGCTATTTCTGCTTTCCCCTGTGTGTCTGCTAGGAAAGGTTTTTCACATTAATTCGTGGAATGTTGCCATTGTTTCCAATGGATTTTATGACCAGAACTGAGTTTTGTAAGGATAAGGTATGCCACAAAATCTAATCAGCCAAGCTTTCAGGGCTGGTTAGGCCATAATGTGACTCAATTGTAGAGAATCACCCTCAGTAGAAAATGAACTGCAGTTTTTCTCTTTGTCCTTTACTAGAGACTTCTCTCCAATAGTCCCTAAACTCTGCACTAGTTTAAAAACAAACAAACAAAAACTTTAATTAAATATTGATTATAAAGGTAACTGTAATACTTACCATTGGTTACCATTGTCTTGCTGCTCTCCAGTCTCTCATTTAAACCTTCAGGAATTACTGCAAAAGTTGGATTTTCAAGAAAAGTTGCAGTTCTTTTATTTCCTTAGATGGAAAAGGTACAGATGTGGAAGACAACCCGTTTAGTAACTTTGGCTCATCAAAGCTTTGTTACATAAAGTCAAGGCTTAAAAATACTGAGAAGCTGTTATTACGTGGCTGCTACATACAGCTGGCTAAATACATTCTGTTGCATCCAGTGCTCTTTAAAATCCTGACCGTTGTAACAGTGTGTGAGGTGGCGTGTGACAACAAAAGAAAGCAACTTGCACAAGCATTTGGATAATTCAGCAGATACTCATGGATTAACATCTATATCAATTAAGTCCAGATCAGATTGTTCTTGACCACAAATCATTCCCATATGAGGACTTCTCTGTGAGTATGAGAAACAAATCTACACAAAACCAGGGCTGTCCATCGCCTGCAGTGGTGGTGTCAGAGGAAAGGGACAATGGGATATAGAAATGAAATGATGTTGGCATGAACCAGACCATATTCATGTGAACTGTTCTTTAGACTGAAACGCTCTGGAGCAGCACAGAGAACCTGCAACACTTCTGCTGTTGCTGCACAGAGAGGACCTTCTGTGGTCAGTGAGCATCTCTCACAAGAACTTCATGTAGCCATGGTGCATGCCATGCAATAAGGAAAATGTGAGAATGTGGTGTGTTCTCTGTAGAAGTGAGATGGTCGAGTGGTAGATGGTCAAATCATAGCATCGTGGAACGATGAAAACTTCTTGTAATGCCATAGAATGGCAGGAGAAGAATGGGGTCTTTGGTTAGTTGCTGCTTCAGAAGCACTGCGACTAAACTGTCTTGGAGAGAGAGGGGGATATATATGTGTGTATATATATATATATATTTTTTTTTTTTGTGGTATTGCTCAATCAGAAAACTTGTCCTTTATGTCGAATGAGATGCCATAAATGAAAGAAAAAGGATTTTTATTAAAGGTTTAAAATGTACTTACTGTTAGCAAGATGGAAGGGCTGTGTGAAATGTATTAGTTAAGCTGTATATGATCATCTTGTATTACTGTGCCATATCCTGGAACTCCAGGCATTTTAGTTTTCTTCCTATGGAGGCCAAACTTTTGCCTTTCAGGGAAATGGTCTGAGTGTGTCCACCTTTCAAACTTCTCGCTGCTTGCAATCGCTTTTGTCGCGTGGCTGGATGACTTAACTTCAGATACACCAAAAGGTCTAAATGTTTCAGTTTTCTCCTCATCTTAATTATATGAAAAGCATTTCTTACTGATGTTTAGCCTTGAACAAAGTCTCTCTTTGATTATATAGAAGTAGGGATGATTCACCAGTGCAGAGTTAAGAGAATTATTTCTGTTTGTGTAGGTCAGGAAAAAAAGTTTTATAGTTGAGTAATTGTAAGAATAACTGGTCAATAACGCTGTTTCTATGATGCTGGTAACAGGAGGCATGGATAAACAATATGAATAATCTCTTTATAGGTCTATAGGTAATAGGTCTACATCCACAGCAGTAGATAATTTAAAAACACCTCAAGTTCTGACATTGCATCAAGTGGGGCTCCTCAGCCAGGTAATTGTTTAATCATGATGGGCTGAGTTAATGTGCACACTGTATGGAATGTGTAGTGGTGTGAGGAGGATGAATGAGGAAGGGACAATAATTTAAGAGGAGCTGCTGGTGAATGCAGGCAGGTTAGTGGGATGTGTGTTTGATAGAGAAATGAAAAAGTGCTTTGTGCAATGTTCCTTGTGGCTTTTAAGTGGGAAAAAAAAAAACAAACAAGCTCAATAAATATCATAAGGCTATTTTCCATAAATGAGATCTGCAAAGAGTGCAGTCTGAAATAGGAGAAACGAATGAAGCACAAAAGCTGAGGGTGAGAACTGTGTTCTGTAGAGACTGAGGAAAACTTGCGTTGACTAACTGAGGAATTTTCTGGACTGCTGATGTTCCAGTTCACACTGTTAGACATCCTTCTCTAAAAGCAATATTAATTTTTTATATTTTTTTTAAGTCATGCCTTATTCAGCCCAGATGACAAAAACATACTTATCAAAAATGCTGGCGGCTGTTTTCTAATAAAGCTGTTGTAAGATTGTGCTGAACTTTGCTGCAGTGGAGCTAACAGATGCTGGAGGCCTCTGTGCTTCACATTCTGTGTTTTGTGTGTTTAAAAAAAAAAAGAAATTTGCTGGGAAGACCCATTCCTGAAAATATCTGATGAGGAACAGTGGCAGCTTCACTGGAAAACACTGATCCTTCACGTATCCTGACACAGCCAGAGAGCTTATGAGTAGAAGTACTTTATGGAAAGAAATGTGGGTAAGGCCTGTGGGAGTCGTAACTTGGGCTTTGCATTTGGCCTCGCTTGTGTCAGTGTATATAAGTAATTAGCCCAAGATCCCATAATGGGGTAGCAGGATCAGAACTGTGGTTCTGTGGTTATGGAGCTCTTATGCAAAATTTCCTCTCCTTAAGCTTTTTTTTTATTATTATTATTCTGTGCCCCCCCAAATGCAGAGCTAAATTATCCAATCTCTTTGGAATTCTGCTTAAAGAATGTTAATCAAAGGCAAACCTCAGTGTCTGGCACAAGTGTTTTGAATGTTTTAATTCATGATCAGATTTGTATGAAGAGAGGTTTCACGTTCATGAATTCCAAGGCTTGGATTCAATCTGGTACTTAATTATAAAGTCTTAAAATCACTGCACAACATGACCCTTAGCTGATCCACAACTGTCCAAACTGGCACCAGGAAGAGCTGTGAACTGGCTTCATTCTTGTGAAACAAATGGCATTCTCTTTTGAGATAGAAGGAAACAAAGCACAGATTAAAGAAGCGTCCTTTTGGGAAACCGCATCTTAGTGGTATCAGAATTGAATGAAAACATGCACAGTTCCAGGAATCTTCTAAAAGACCATCTGGGCTTTGATTTCAACACCTTCTTTACATTGGTTACATAGTTCACTTCATCTGCTTGGAGAATACTGGCCAAGGACTGGATTGCTGTTTTCTGCCTGGCTCTGTCTTTATCAGCCTTGTCTTTGTTAGTAACCCAAAACTTTTTGAATTCATGTTTGTGGGCTACTTGGCTGAAGAGAAAGACAGTTTAACATACCTACTATATGTTTGAAGTTGTATTTGTTAGCTTATCTAAATTAGAAATGTTGATTCCCTACGTGCAAAGAGACATCTATTGTACGTACATTATTTACTGATGTATTAATGTAATTATTTATTACAGTTTAGAATGCACAAATCTTTGACCATGACTCCTATTGCAGCTGTGGTGAACTGTGATCTACTGCGGGGAAAAAAGTCATCTTGTGATTGGGGATTAAATTCTGAAACCGATCGTGTGTCCATTTTAGATACATCTTCATAAACTGGGTTTCCTTTATCAGCATGAGCTATTTTCTCCGATTAATGAGTGAATGAATTAGATGTTTATCTTTCTCTGCATTCCCCTGTGCTTTTGCACTGGGTAAACTAATTCCAAATGGACAAGAGCATAGTCTCTCTTTTAATGTGCTGAATAACAGACATCACCTCATAGCATAACAATCTGCTTCATCACACGAGCAGGGTAATGGGATAACACTACCTGAATACCATTATCACTATTGTTCTCAAGCTCAAGTTGTCATAAACTTTGTATTTTGTCAGTGTAGCCCATCTGTCCTTCCTCTGAGAGCTGCCCATCTCATGAAACACTGGCATAGTGCACCAGCTGCTTCGTAGCCACAGCCTCAGCTTGTGTGTTCATTTCTGTTGTGTTAATACTTATAACTGTTGCTGCACCAGGAATTCATGTTTGCTTCTGATAGCTTGCTCCAATATGCTGAACTTTTGCAGAATGAATCTCAAGTCCATCCACGTCACAGCTAGATTGGAGATGCCAAGAGCACATCAAAATAAAATGAGATCTAAGCTGGAACCACTGGTGTGTGTGTTATCAGTGTGGATAGTACTGTGATGTTAGGCTAAGACTCGCTAAGAGCTTGAGAATTCAGTGAGGTATTTCTCATGGCAGGACTTAACCTCATTCCAAAACCTTTCTGTGTCTCGGTTATGCTACTGGCTATGAGCACGGGTCACTCAGCTAAGAGATAACTTTGGAGTGCAAACCAAGGCCTGTCTTTCATAACACTTACTGAGAATTTTGGAAGTTAAAATGCTTCTTAAAATTTGCTTTTAAGTTAAGTTTGGCAAGATGACACTGCAAAGTAAACAGAAAGTTCAGTGTGCTTTAACTTATATATTATAAGTCTCTCAACCCTGACATTTCTTTGTATTATAAAGCTTTCCAGGTTCTGTCTTTTCCTTTGCAAAACTCTAGTAGTGAAAACAGATTGTTTCCAATCTCATCTGTTTGCAATTTTGCTAGAATTCTATTCCAGTAGATTTCAAGCTATGGATTTACAGATTTGATGTTCATACGGTTGGAATCCGTTTCGTTTCTAACAATAACTTCACATTTTTTCAGCTGTGCTTGTTAGCCTGCATTTTACTTTTATAAAATGCACAGTTTTGTCATCTTTAATCATGTTGAACCTAATTTTCATGGTGGATCTCTGCAGTTTTTCACACCAGTGTTATTTTTGCTTAACTGTTCTGAAGACCAATTCCTAATAGTAACATCTTGTATATATGGAAAAGTTGCTGGGTGTTGCCAATAGGGACATCATTCCAGCCTGAGTGCCACATGACTAAAGGTGTTCTAGGGTGGATCTGGTAAGAACACATACCAGAATTGTTGGCCACTATTTTCTTTGGTCATTATGAAGAGTATGACAGTGCATGCGACATATTTGCATTTTTGTCACAAAGGAATTTGTTAAACTCATTTTTCCTCGGCTGTGTTTTGTAAGAGGAGGGCTTAGATGTCAAAGGTCAGGGATTGAAAGGCATCAAAAACATTTAATTCAGTTGCTGCTGGCGCATCATGCCAACTGCTTTGGTTTTTATTACAGAGGAAACCCAATTCAGTTCTGCTGTATTTAATGACAAGTTGGAGGACATAGTAAATTCCTTTTAGCACATTCATGAAGCATGTGAGGAATGATTTGTCACAATCTAACCAAGAGAAAATTATTTTTGCATGTATGACAGCCTTACAGTGTACTGTCTTCTCCCACCCGTGTATCTCATAAGCTTCAGTAGGTTAAAAACAACCCTTAGTAAGGGAAGTTAATAAATCAATGGCATATTTTAATTTGTCCAGATTTATTTGTAAAGATCAAGTATCCTTCCTCGTAAAGTCAACTGAAACTCTGTTTCCTTTCCTCCTTCATGCCTTGTCATCTCTGTGTTGACTTAACAGGAGAAGGATCTACTGAAGAGCTCAGCTCTCAGACTTTACAATCATTGTGTAACTGTTGGGAAGATGAGAAGTCAAAGAACAGTGTCCTCAAAAGTACAGCAAGAGCTGGGTTACTCTGCTGCACAGGAAATGTGAACTGTGCTCAGGGAAAAGCTCCCTTACTGCAGGAAAGCAGCGTGCTCATAGCTTTGACCCCTCTGCGTCTTGGGCACCAAAGTCTGTCTGCTACAGGGCACAGGCAAGGAGCAAGAATTGGAGATGGTGACGGAGGCTGTTGTTCTCGTGGACTTTTACCATTCTCACTGATACATTTAACACGAATGGGCTTTACTGCACTGTAAGCCCCCATTCTTGTTCTTTGTGCTGTGGGGACACAGGATGACGTGCTGCTTTCCTGCAGGCCTTTGCATATTCTGTTTTCACACACACCCTTCTTCCTTCTCTTTCCTAAGAAAAACTTAGAAAAGGAATTCTTCCAAGCCTCCTTCCCACATTGTTTTCCGGAATTCTGATCATTTTTCATTCTTATTAACAACTGAAAATTGCACTTTTATCAGTGAGAACTAGAATGAGAAGTATGACACTGACAGAATTAGAACAGAGTTAAATGTAAATGGCTGTACATGGGCTGGAGTAAGAACTGGAACATGTTACAAAAATATACAGCAGTGTCCTCCAAACAACATCCCAGAATAGTTCTGTACACCTAACTATGCTAATGTTATATGTGGAAATACATTTATTTCTGCAAATCGTTCTTTTATGGTTTATCACATTGCAGGGATTCTCTCACTTAAAACATTCACCGGTTTTATATTCCATTAATTCTGTGTGTAATTTAAAGTACTGGATTCCAAATTAGCCCAATGTCTGTGCCATTAAGAATGGGTAGACTGAGTCCCTGAGACCTGGGGGATTAAGTGGTACATTTTTTCCACAAACATATAAAAATAAGGCAATAATTTTGTGACTTTTAGCTATTGTCAGACATACCTATGGCAGCCCAGAACTCAGAGTGCTTGGGGATCTGCTGCATTGCAGAAACCATCTGGATGTACCTACAATAAGCTTTGGATCTTGTCTCTTCCTGTTGTAAGTTATTTCTCATGCTGATGTTTTGGCTGTATTCAGGATAGATGAACTTTTACATGAAGTGCTAGGGGTACACTGGCACAGTGTCTTCAGCTACTCTGCAGAGCTCCAAGAACTGCTGAAAGCAACTTTCATGTAGACAAGTGATGAGTTCTTCTTTGTTGGAGGGAGGGGCAATAATATTCAAGGGCTCTTCTACCTGTGTGCTAAGGGAAAAGTGATTATTTTCTGTGGAAGTTTAGAAGCATGAAATTGTGTGTGAACTCAGATAGGGATTGTATTTACTGTGAAAGGGACACACAACTGAGGTTTAACTTGATACGCATAACTGCGATTGCATGGCTTTCGTTAAGTTTCCATATTCACTCGTCAAACTTTTAGAACTATCAGTCTCTTGAAGGTGGCGAATTTTTGTATGACGTGTGTGTGTTCAGGAGAAAAAAAATCCAGTTAGTGGTGATAAGTGAGCACTAAGCATTCTTCATGATTAGAAGAAAAAAAAGTGGGAAAATATGTGAAGTGTTTCCATACAATAAATAATCTATTATCTATTAATGTACAAAATCATTTGTACAGCAAATAAGACACTGAAACAAATGCAATAACTGACAAATATATTTACTTTTATAACTGTAATAATTTATTTATGAAATATATCCACATATATATAAAATATATCATATATTTTGGCAAAGACCTCCCTTTCTTTGTTCAAACAAAACCTATTACCACTGTTTTGAGTCCATATAACTTTTTTTTTTTTTTTTACCATTAAGTTCTTTTTATTTTGCAGTTTTTGTTTTAGTCTCCATCTTCTGATAAAATATAATTTAACGTCATCTGGTTACAGTTTAACTTATGCACCCTGGGAAAAGTCTGCATGAAGTTCAGTCAAACAAAAAAACCCCAAACATCTATAATGTCACAGGTAGGGGCTTTTCCGCTCTCTTTTTAAATTATATTACTGAACAAGATTTGCAAAAGGCTTTTTTTTTTTTTTTTTAGCTTACTCACTCTTGCATCCTCCTTTTTATAAAAATAAAAAAATAAGAATTCCATAATTTCTGGAAAAAAATCATTTACATTGAAAAGTGTCCAGGGATGGATATAATCTTATTGCCAAGTTTCCAAGTTGTTCAGTGATGTTTCAGCAAAGAGATAACAATGTGATTTAAAGTACTAGCAAAGATGAATGTATGAACTATGGATGATAATGTACGTAGTGGCTTTGGATAGTATATGGTCCAGTAAATTCTTTTGTGTGAAGTTTCATTTGAAGTTCCACAGTCCTGCCCTTTCATCTCTAAGAAATTCTTTGGGATTAATTATTGGAGTTCTGCTCGTAAATTACAGCACATCCCTAAATAATCGCTGTAAGTGTCTTTGAATGGAACTTCGTAGTGCAGGAATAATTTGTGCATAAATTCGGTAATCTATTGAATACTCAACGTATACTCTTAACTTGCTATAGTTTATAGTAATGTTTATATTAGATGTTCATATTTATTCTGCATAGATAATGTTATTTAAACATCTGCCACAGAGTTACAATATGATGATTCAGGCTTGCATACATTAACAAAGGAAACATTTTGCATCTGTTTATTCTTATTGAGCACTCACATATAGGCAACCTCTAACTCATCACCTTGTCCAATTACTATTGCCCACATAATACTGGATGGATTCTTCAGATATGTAGCAAGCAGTAGGTGAAACAGCATGTTTCTATAGTACTTTTTAAACCAGGTAGAAAAACGTTTCCTGAAACTGTTGCTGAAGTTTGGATCTGCTTTTGAATTTTTCTTCAATGATGATACGTTCCCTGCCAGGTTAGGTGATAAGGATTATCCTTTACTGAGGTTCTCAGGAGGGGAGCATGGAGAGAGCTTCTTCATACAGGTTCACGTGCCTTCAGAATGGCACTGATGAAATGAAAGTGTTGCATACTGCTGAAGTCTCCACTGGCATCAGACTGAAGCATCAATTTTGTCCGTCTCAAGGGAGAGTTGTAGCTCAAGCTCTTGCTTCTGAGCTTCAGCAAGCGAACGTTAAAGCTAAAGAATGAAACAAACAAAACCTGCTGGATTAGTCTGAACTCCCCATATCCTGATAGAACTCTGCTTCATCTTTTTGATTGTACACACAGAGAAAATCCCACCCAGATGCCTAACCAGCTCTGCTTACATAATTGTAACAAAAAAATTCTAGGTACTTCCCCCCACAGCTATAATGCTGGGGGTAATGAGGCTATTTGTATTTATTTCTGAAGTTCCATATTTCTAATGGCTGCTTCATTTCACCCAGAACTGGAAGTATTTGCTTATTGTGACACTGTTTTCATTTCTTACGTAGCAATAGAATTACAGGTAGTGAGCACAGATTTGGAACTGGAATCTTCTGAAACTTGTTACGAGGTCACAGCAACCTCTTCGTATCTGAAACTTAAAGCAGATTTATTTCCCCCCCAAATGCTTTTCCACAGCTTGTTTGGTTGCTGCACCTTGACAGTGTCCGTTTTAGTGGAGCAGTGCAGTGTCACGTGTAGCTTAGGTTGTTACAGTACTAATTGAGGAAAGAGATGATAGACAGGAACAGCTCTTACCCTTAAAAAAAATAAATAAAATAAAAAGGTGGGACTTCTTCCAAAATGTGTGCTGGCTTATAGCCAGAGAATCCGATTTCTGAAAGAGCTGGAGCAGCAAGAGGAAGGTTGTAGTAATTCTGTGTGTAATAAATTTTATTTAATTAAAAAAAAAAAAAAGATCTACTGAGCCAAACCTGCCCGTAATGTTGACATGGAAGAATTCAGGCTCTTGAAAATGCAAACAAAATTTTGGAGAAATATTTCTATTCAAGAGTAAACAGAATGTGGCCACCTGAGCTGTACCTGGCTGTTCAGAATCCTCCAAACTCTGCTACTGAACGAACGCGTGCTCCTCTTCCCTGCATTGGTCCCTCTCTGTTGTTTTCACTGATCCGTGATTTCTGAGGATGAGAGAACTGTTACATTTCCCTGTGTTCTCATCGATTACCCCTACACACCTATTTATAAAGTGACAATGTCAGACTTTTCTTTAGATTACATAAAACTTTGCTTTTTTTTTTTTAATATTCTAAACAAATCCAATATTAAAAACGCTGAGTTGTTCTGTTTAATGTCCAAGCTGGGTAGGAGATCTGCTGTTTCAAAAATCATCATGAAAAGAAAACCACACACACAGTAACTAAAGCATTACTGTGCTTAGTCTGCCTAGGATGGAGTTAATTAACTCTTTACATAGCATCCCATCTGGTGCTGTGCTTTAGACTTGTGATTAAAAGAAGTGTTGGTAGTGCACCACTGTTTTGGTATTGCTGACTGGTGCTTGCATGGCATCAAGGCTTTCTCTTTTTCTTCCTCCATGCCCCCCCCTAGAGTAGGCCAGCAGTGGCAAGAGATTGGGATGGAATAAAACCAGGACAGGTGACCTGAATTAGCCAAAGCAATATTCCATAACATCTAACTTCATGCTCACCAGTAAACAGATGGAAGAAGGGGGAATTAGGTTTTACAGCAGCCATGGCTTGGCAAGTAGCTGGACATCAGTCTGTGCAGGAGGTGGTGATACTCTGCCTGTTGCCTGTTGGTTTTCGGGTTTTTTTTCCCCTTCACCTGTTAAACTGACTTTATCACCATGTTTGAGTTTTCTCCCTTTTGCTCTTACCAACTTTTCCCTGATCCCACATGACAGGGAAGGGAATGAGAGACAGTGTGCATGCTTGGCTGCTACCCAGGGTTAGCCTAGGCTACTAGACACGAGAATGGGATTTAAAATAATAAATTTCTCAGTCAGCTTATTTTGATACATGCCATAATTAACTTGCATGAAATAATCAAATAATGTGGACAGTTAAAAAGAACAGGCGCTCACCTTCTTCTGTCTTGCATTCTTCTGCAAAACTGCATACACTGTTTGTCATGAATATCCAAACAAGAGCACCGAAATGAAGGCTTGGAAGTACTTTGATTCTGGCCTGTAGATCTTTTGCCTCTGAAGCTGCCTCTATAGTTGGAGAGCCCATATGGCACAGTCCTCCTGTTGGGACAACCACAAATATTGTATATTTTAGGAGTCAATTAAGATGTTTTAGGAAACAGAGACAGTGATGCAAACATTAAATAATTGCGGGAAAAAAAAAAAAATCAGACTCCATGCTTAGGTAAGAAGTTCTCCAACCACAACATCTCAAACTCAGAGCTTTCATGAAGTTATAAAGTAGTTAAAACAAAAAACAAGAACAGCTGAAAAGAGGTTTACTGCATCATGTTTAGGAATGTGACCCCTGGAGTCTCAAATGTAAGAATAAGCTAGGTGATCTTCCTTGCATGATCTCACATAGAAAAATCGTGCAGATACATATTCTTTACAGCAGCAGACCAAGAAATAGCAAGAATTAATTCTCTGTATTTCCCTGAGGTCTCGCATGCTTTGTTCGTCTGTGGATTATAGCCAGAAATCTCAGGACAGGACATGCTTCATCGCTCCGTGCTAATGTCTCAAAAATGATTCTCCTACGTGTTGTGAAAGTATCTCAATAGCAGATTCACACCACACAACTGCTGGAGACTCACCAAAGTTTCAGCGCACTCAAGGGCTGGGCTATGCAAACCACAAACCCATAGAGATCCAAGGGTAGAAAAAGGAGTGGAGGTGGGAGAAAAAAAAGAACTGGGGAGAGGAAATAAGAGTGGTTATAGCAGGGTTAGAGAGAGGTTATAGGGCAAGGTATGAATAATCAGTCTGGAAGCACTAACTTCATGTACTTGGACTTCTTTCATTTGCTTTCATAAGAACATCATTAGGCTATTAATTGGGAAGCAGCTAATCTTCCATTTTCCCACACTCATGGTGGGCTGAAAGGTTTAGAAGCATTATTTTTGTAATCTCTGCAATAATTTCTGATGTAACATCAGTTCTGTTGATGCAAATCAGTTATTCAAACCTCTGCACTGCTGCTAGTACGTACTAGTTTGTAACAGTCTGCCTCATCTTCCACAGCCTGGAGCAGAGCACACTCGTCATGCATGGATTTATCCCAGAAAGATACAGAACCAGAAGCAGTGTTTCTGTGTGCTAGCAACCATTAGAAGGTCTTTCAATAGCAGATGCTGCTCTGCTCAACATCTGTGCAGAAGCCATTGTGTATTTTCAGTGCTTTCTTTATCCTATGGCTGTGCCTCAACGCTGGAGAAGATCAAGACTATGCAAATCAATCCTAAGACTCTAAGAGTTGATCACTCTGAGTTGGTTTTGTCCCTATGTCTCATGTGGTCATTTGAGAAGCTGTCTGTTGTCCCCAGGGTTAAGGGCAAGTCTCCCTTTGTAAGTGAACAGTATTAATAACTTCATACTGTCATGCTGTGTGTGTCTATTCTATACTGTTCAGAGTAGGGAATGATAACTGGCTAATGTAGATAACTTCTGCTGTGGCTGTTATATAGTCGTATGTTAGGTAAATGTTTGTTGTTGTCGTCTTTTTTTTTGCTGCTGGCTTTCAGAGACAGAAACAGGGAGTTGTTCCTGTGCTGCTAAGGGTGAGGAATGCTGTATGGAAACTCTCCGGGAAAATTTTGTTATTCAACTTCTTGCTCAGATTTAGGCTGGAGTGAAAGGAGGAATTTTGCTTGGTCTAACCAAATGTGAAACCCCTATTTCATGGCAAACAAGTTGCAAAGGGATACGGAACCTTTCACCGCTCTTACAGATGTCTTTCCACACGGTAATAACAAGAAATAAAATACTGTGGTATTTTATTATTGTTATTTAAGGACGTTCCTCGTTGAGTCCACTTTTCCAACATATGATACTGTTTTTTTTCCTTATTCTAATTATGTAAATGCATCTCTCTGTGGGACCAAGCTGTGGCTTGGCCCGTGTCAGAGGTTTTGCCTTCCCAGCTGGAAAGGCAAAAGGGCACATGTGCTTTCATCCTTCGTTGCTGCAGTTCGCAAGTCATAATCAACTCCAATTTCACATTAATAGCACAGTATGGGAACTACGGGCCCATTACATGTCTGCTGTCTTTCTTAAGAGACAGTGAATTCCAACAGACTGACGGGGTGGCCAATATGGTGTAATTACAAGTGATAAGAACCATGAATCGCAGCCCTAAGCAAAGGAGGAGGCTGATATTTTAGATAACACTTCTGATCTTTCTAATGAAGCGCCTTCTGTTCTATGCAACTTGCAAGCTCGATGCTTAGAGTAGGCTTCGTAGCTAAGAAAACGTGTTCAAGAGCACTTCATTCTCAATGGTCCAGAAATAAATGCAAATGCAACGTTTTCAAGCATAAGAATTTTAACTAGAATGCCCAAACATTTTTGTGAGCTTCTGTGCTCGCTTATTAATCAGAGATGGAAATGTAATCGTTCTCCCAGTATGTCTGTTCTTAATTTCTAAGGCAAAAATTCAATACCAAAGGAGATGAACTTCAACAGCATCCCAGAATCTTTTCAGCAGGATTCAGAAGGAACTACATAATATAGTTGGTGTTTTCTTGCAACTCATAAATCACATCATTTAAGCAAATGCTAGTATGTGCATGGCTATCATTCCAGCAGCTGAAAATGTTACTATTTCAAGTTAGTTCATGCCACTTTCTCAGAAGTGAGTAGAGATGCCAGAGAGGTTCATTTGAACAAATATCAGAAGCATTTGCCTAGCAGCATTACTTAATCTTAGATTGTTACAGGTGATTAGCAAAAGGCTGCCTGTGCAGCAAATTATATGGTGCTGCAATGCTCAGGTTCAAACGGGCTGATGTAGAATCACAATTTCTGTACGCTCAGTAGAAATTATTATCAGTGTTTAATTGCCAGCCAAGGATTTGCCTAGCTAAGAAGTCACTTTGCTTTCCCTTTCAGGTGAGGTATCTCTCTTCTTTAGTCAAAGCTTGCTGGTTTTAGCAGACCCAGGGCAGTCTGTCTCCCCCCAGCAAAGATGAGGGACAGTCGAAGTAGGCAGAGGCACATTTCTTGGCTAGCCTCTTGCTGGGCTTCTGGGGATCCTGAGCAACCAGTTCCCTTGCCCTGGTTATGAGCAGCTCCCTTTGCGAGGGCTAAGAGCCATTTAGGAAATTTTTGAAAATTTCTATTTAAGACCCACAGATTTAAAGAATTAAAGAAAAAAAAATGTCTGCACAAGAAGTATGGCCTGACCTTCAAATCTGTACACATCACTTCTTTTTTATGGAGAACAAAATTCTCCTAAAGCAGTAAAATGGGTTTCCGCACATTAAAGAGCAAATGGGTGCTGTGTCCTTTATGCCTTTCTTCTACCCAAGGAGACCAAGCAAATCCATGCAATTCTGGATCAGCCTGTCCAATTTGGATCTGCAAATCAGACAGATGCAATCTAGACCACTTCTGTACTTGCACCCACAAAACACAACATAAAAGCTCTGCTACTGAAACTCAGCTAACTCTTGAAGCAAGCTTTTGCCTTTAAATCAACAGATACAGGCATATATATATTTTTTTTTAAACACAAGCCCTGAGTGGTGGTGAAACAGCCATTCTAAACCAGAGATACTGGTGCAAGTTTCCACAGAAAGAACTGCCCACTGAATGACCGCTACCTTCCAGCCTCATTGGGAAGAGTACAGTTTGCTTCTGTCCAACTGTCCCTCATTTATACTATGGTGAACGTTCAGAATTCAGGCAGCCAAATCCAAACGGTTTATTTTAATTCTTACAACATGTGGCTGAGTTTCTCATGCTGTGTTATAATTGACCTATGAGCTGCTATTATTTTCTACTTTCCCAGCCACTTAAACACAGTAGATACCTCCAGGGCACTTGAGAGTTTCAGCCAAAACAAAGGGATGAGGGGGTTGCAGCATTCATCTTAGATGCTGTGATTTCAGTATTCAGCAATATATTTTCTGGCATGTATCCAGGCCAGCAAGGCTCCCAACTGTCTCCAATGTTCTCAGATAATCTTAACATGTATGAGATCCCTGTTAGGACCACTGAGAATAAAGAATGCCAAAAGAAAGCAGAAGTTAACATAATACAAGTAAACCAAAATGTATCTAGAATTCGAGATGCTGGGAAAATAACAGATATTTCTATGTTCAATTTCACATAAAGCTACTGCAGTAAGACTGCAGATGAAGAGACAAATGGCTGCTTCTAAAGTTCACTCCAGCTGTCTGCATGAGGTATAATTTGTTTAAATGTGAGTAGTTTACAACAGGATTTCCTCCTGTAATATCTATTCCTCCTCCTCCTCCTCATTTAAGATGTAAATGCAGTGTTCTTCAGAGAAGACTCACACATCTTGGTCTCGTGTCATTCTAATCACGTGCTCTGTCCAGAGGAATTGTACTTTTTCTGATTAGCTTTTTGCAGTTAAAATTATTTTCAGATGAGATAAACAAGTTTTTACACTCTACAGCCACACCTTTATTTCCAGCCTCCTCCTTTTAATCATAGTCACTGTTCCTGTACATCTACATAGGCTGCTGTTATGCAGAAAGATGTAGCCCCAAGACCTTGCTGGATTTGGTTTTACTTTCACTGTTTTTTTTTTTTCCTTTTCAATCTTATACTTTTCATTAATACTTGCTAATTTGGGAAGACCCCGAATTAGTTAATTAGTTATTGCTAACTTAGGCAGCAAGCCAGGATTGCACAGATCTACTTCACCATATAGTCTCATTGATCAGATGAGTTCTTTCATTTCCTTCCTGCTGGGACTTTATGGTACCCACGTAACTACTGTGAGAGAACTGAAGGCAGACTGTTTCCCTGGGCATCTTCCCTTAGCATCCCAGCAGCCTTACAACAACGCAGGCTTGAGCAAAACCCCGCTGTCTTGCCAGCCAAGTGCACACCTGTCTGTTCACCTCAGAGACTCAATTAACCAGCCTTGTCACAGTCAACTGAAAAAAGAAAACGGGCTGCAAGCACAGTGTGTAGTATTTCTAGAAAGTAAGAAATATGATGTGGAGGATGCCTGATCCTTGGCACAGTGTTGCTGAACAGCCAGCCAAGCCACAGCAGGTGACAAGTGCAGCTCTTGTATCTGTTGCTATCAGCTGTGGTTTGGGTTTGGTTGGCAGTCATAGGAAAGTTCTTTCCCAGGATGCTTTCTAGGGAAGGTTTTGTTGGGGGTCTTCACAGGACAAAAGCACAGGAGACCTAGCATGAGTGAAAATGTGATTTCTGTTCAGCAGTAGAACAGAGAGGTAGAACTGGGCTTCAGTAAAACCTTATTTCTAATACGAGAGCTGGTGGCCATGCAGTCCTATTCACAAAATAAACTTCTAATTCAAAAGTGGATGAATTAATCAATACTGTAGTGAATGTATTCTTCATTTCTAAATCATGGGAGAGGACTCACGTTTGATTATGACAAGGTTATATATGATCAGATTTTTCTTTTTTGTGTGAAATTATATAAATGCTTATAATTTCACAACCAAAGACAACTCAGCAATACAACCTGCATCAAAACAGATCTGGAGAATAATTAAATTATAAATGAGCAGCCAAATCAAAACAGATGCTTTTTTATTAAAGGACTTAAGAATGTAAATATTAATTTCGGCACTAGAAATCCTTATCTTGGAGCTGGCAGAAGGATGTTACGTGTTTCCTCTATCAAATATGATCAGAAAAACATCTGAGTTGAATGAAACTTGGAGTGCGTTTCTTCAGACTATTGTTTAACATGAATACCTCTCTCAAAACAGCAGGTCCCACATCCTTCAGTACCTCACACCACTTCTAATCTGCTCCCAGTTTAGTGGCAAGTGCTGTGATTGTTATTTGAAAAAGCTACAAAACTGGTGCAGCGTTTTCTGTTTGTGAGGCCTGAGCTCCCGTTATCCCTTTTCCTTCCTCTGACAGGCAGGGAATGTCATCAGTGAGGGGGCGGCTCTAAAGCAAACAGACTGAGGTAAATCACAATAGTCAAGAATGGCTGAAAAATAAGATAAACAAAGTGGCAAATGGCAGGATTTTCAGGGCAAAACTTGGAGTATTTATTATAGTTTTTGAAGCTCCCACAGAAAACACTCTCCAGTGCGTGCTTCTGCCATTCCCCACAGTGTGTATAGTTAAAACCCACTGCTGGTTTACAAACAAAGCAAGCAAGAACCTAAGGGAAAACAAATAGAGCCTTAAACCTTAAGGCTGATGAAAGTGACTGTGGTTCAGTGGTTCTAGAGAATGCCTATTCTTTGTTTATTCTTAGAGTTATACCAACATGAGCAGCTGTAGTGAAATGTCGAGGCACCAGCTATTGGTGCGTCTCCTCCCTGACCCCATCCTTGCAGGGCTGGGTCCCACAGCGCCATGGGGTTTGGTCTTCAGAGGCAAATAATAATTGCAGGTCTTTCTGAGGGTGCTGCTGTTAGGATATCAGTACTGCAAGTACTGTAAATAAGGTTTTCAGGAAGACTGAGAGGATATATTCTGCCTTTAGATGTGGAGGGCGTGCAAGCTGTGCATGTGTCAAAGACATTTAAGGTGAACAATGCTGAATGCGGGATGAGGAGATCTTAAAATAAATAAATAAATAAATTAGTTTAAGAGCAGTCGGTTAGGAGAAATGATCAGGCCACAAAACAGGAGAGTGTGAATTTGAGGCAGCTGCTGGGATGGGAATTGTTTCAATTGGATGGAAGGCATTCACTAAAAACCAAAGCCATTCCAACTTCTTTAACTCGGGATACGGGAACACTGGATCTAGTTCATCCAAGAGAGCATTATGACCCTTGTTTTCAAACAGAATAGGCATGCAAAAAGCAAGCTGAGCTATTTCCTAGCCTAGAATAATCTTATATTTAAGTAAAAGACTGTGTCCTTATATTGCATTACTGAACTACTCTGAAGGTGTTTTTCCTCAAGGTTAATATTTATCTTGCTGGTTTCAGAATTCTAATTGTGCAAACAACTTGCACTGCTCTCGCTAATGAAGTGCGTGCATTTTCATAAAGGCAAATGAGAGGCAAACTTACTTGTCTGTAAGAATATGCATGAAAGCTGAGGGCAGTCAGCAGAGATGTGAAGTCAGTGTGTGAGAACAGAAGTGTGTAGGGAATTTAATTTGAAACCCTTTGGGCTGTGTTTGTAACAATGGCAAAGAATGAAGATGTCAGGAGGCTTATCTGCCATGAATCGAGGTTAAAGCTGTGCTAACTCACAGTGTGAAGTCAATACATGATTTACATATGCAGGAAAAATAACTGCTTGTATAATCAGCCTAATAATCAAACCAGGTTGTTCATCATAAAGTATAACCATAATAGAAGCAGCTTATTACTGTTTTCAGTGAATTGATCTGAAATACTCTCCCTTTGATGCATTTTGTCACAGTAAAATCTTCCAGCATTTAGAGTCAGAGATTTACCACCTCATTTAAGTTTTCAATAAAACAGTTGTAACTTAAAAAATTAGTTAACGTTCCTCATTTACATCAATTCTTTTTATCTGCTTTATGCCCGATTTATTTCTTTCAGCAATGAGTTTCAGCATAGATGCCATAGTTTTATTTAATTAACGGTTACTGGCTTGCTAAGATTTTTCTTTTTATGTTTTGTCATTTGGACTGCGTTAAGACAAGTGATGCACGTAGATAGGCTAATTTGGAAGTCTTCAAATGCAAGGCAAACTTCATGCACAAAGTAAACTCAATTAAACATAAGATTCATTACTTGATCACTTCTTTTGGCACTTGGTTCTGATGGTGAACCGTGTGTGCTGTTAAACAGAGATCAACTTTGCCTGGCTTGCAGCCACTCTTTTATCGCGATGCCTTTGGCTAGCCAGAACTTTCAGTCTGATCTATTAAGATTATAAGCACATGCTTAATTGTTTTATGGAAGAAGAAATCTTAAACTGCATTCCCTTATTTCCAGTAACATACAGGGCAGTGTGTATATTTACCTAATGATGGAGATAATTCTCAAAAAATAGTGGAATAGCAGTACTTTATCATAAGGGTGAGAAGTTCTTTCCATAAGATTATTCAGGCTTCCTTTCAATAAAACACAATCTAAGTACAGAGGATCAGAGCAGCAAATGCAAAGATAATAGATCCAATTCTTCCTCTCACTTTGTCCATCCAATTCTACTGATTCGGAAATTTATGTAACTGGGAGACAGAACTGTTACATTATGTGAAGTGGTTTTTATAACGTGGCCACAGAATTCATTCAGTTACTCCTCTTTTGAGCATAAAGAAATACAACATAAACTTTTGCTTTGATATGGACTCCTCAAGAAATCTGGTAGTTTGAGCAAGGAAGTGCCCTGAGAAATATTCATCTATGCTAATTCTCCTTAGAAAGTTTCTGGGCTATTGCCACAAATTCTCATTATACTTTATGTCAGAAGGCCACTTTAATATCTGATACTGTGTCCTCATGACAGCACTACTTTCCTACAGTACTTTTCATTGTTTCCTTGTTATTCTGAGCATCTACAGTGTTTCATGTTTACTTACAGTAACATCATTAACTGAAACACAGAACCCCTCTGAAGTGCCTTCCTCAAGATGTGGAATTAAGCATTAAGCTGTAGCTGTATTACATCAGTGGGTACTGTTTAAAAGACAAGTCATTCTTTCTTAAAATGTCTGTAACTATAGATCAAGATATGAATCAAGATAAGCATAATTAGTAACGTGATAAAAAACGCATTGCAAACTAATTCTGAGTAACCAATCTTATCAGTGAGAACAATTTACCAGCTTTTAATTATCTTTATTATGATATGTTAACTGTTGTCTACACCACATAATTGCGTTATTCTTTTCTGATTTAGCAGACTTTCTTTAGGACTGCTTCTGTCTTCAGACTGTCACTGTTCCCAGCATGAAAGTTTACACTGTGTCAGATTAGCACTGGTGTGCTCAGTGGTCTGGACTCACCCCGGTGGTTCACAACAAGCAGAAAGCAACACTCAGAGGTGTGCACAGAAGATCTCTCACTTAATTGGGATTAGCTGCAGTCAAACAGCGCACGTTCTGCCATCACATGCTCTTCTACCACTGTCAACTCGCTCATCTTTCTCAGTGACAGGACAGAAACAGGGCTTGTATTGGATAGGTCTCTGCCTCCAGCACTGTTTTCATTTTTTCAGAGAGGGAGAGACAGTAATTTGTTTTGGATAGAACGCAACAATGCTTAATAGTGTCGTCTGGTGGGGAGAGTAGGGGAAAGAAACCAGAAGAGGAATTTAAGTTTGTGAAGTGTTGAGAAAAGAGTAACCTGAACAAAGAAAATATCAGGGAATTTTTGCCAAGAAATGGTAAAGGATAGGATGTACATCAAACGAAATGAGAAAGGAAAAAAAAATAGTAAAGAAGCAAAAGGTAAAGTAACAATAATATAGTAAAAAGCAATTGTAGTGCTTGATGTGAGAAATAAAACTGAAAAAGGCACATTAGAAGCAAGTAAGGAGGAAGATCAGAATCAACAGCTTTCAGGGTTGGGTACCAGCACAGGCTTCCCAGGGTCACAGCACCAAGTCAGAGCCCACAAAGCATTTGGATAATGCCCTCAGACACAGGGTTGGATTGTTTTAGGCAGTCACAGAATCATAGAATGGCTTGGGTTCGAAGGGACCCCAAGGATCATCAAGCTCCAACCCGCCTGCAGCAGGCAGGGCCACCAACCTCCAGAAGTCCTGTATGGAGCCAGGAACTGGACTCGATCCCTGTCCTTCCCATTTCAAGATGTTTCATTCTATTTAAGAATCGTGCTCCAACAGTTTACTAACTTGTAACCAAGAGAGACGCATCTAGATGGAGATAAGTGCACCTTTAGGAGTAGAGGCACCAGCAATGGACACAAAACACCTTCACACGTTTTGGTCAGGTTGATGGTTAGATGTGAGGATCACAAAGGTCTTTTCCAACCGTAAAGGATTCTTTGAAAGCCTCTTTTTTTTCCACAGATTTTTCTGGTTTCCTATTCAGTGTTTGATCCTCAAAGTTACATATGAGCCATATTTTTATCAGTAAACAATAAAACTCTCAACAGCATGCAAACAGCAACATGAAAACCCTGTTCCTAAACAGATGTACAGTCTGTACAGATCCAACATTTACTTCCATTACGAAGCTGTGTAGCTTGTTTGGTATATCAACAGGCAGGCCTGATGTCTCTGATTCACATTCAGAAATACCTTAACATACCTGAGAGATAGGCTGTTATTTTATGTACAGTTGACTTTGGATTACAAAGCTGTGAATCATAGGCCTGACCACGTAATATCTGAATTATCTTAAATACCTCATTGCTAATGCTGTAAGTAACATCAAAATGCTTTACATCTCATTCTCTATTTCAAGTATTTGTTGAAAGGGTGGATGTCACATAGAGTGCCACAGTCTGGAGAGGCCACAGCTGTGTGCTGGTAGTTGGGCTAGATGATCTATTGGTCTTTCCAACCTTAATGATTCTATGACATGTCACTTTCAGATCAGAACACTCCCCATCAATGAATTAATGCTCACTATTAATGCTACAGGACTGGATACAAATTTTCCTAACGGAATGAAAGCAAACAAATAACTCATTGACCTCTGTGAATGCATTATACGTTCAGGCTGGTGGAATTTCAAAGGACTTGTCATCCTGCATGGCCTCAACATGGGACGCACAAGAGAATTTACAAATTCAGTGCTGTAAATCCTATATAAGTTAACTTATTGTACCGCTACTTTCTCTCCTCTTCTACTCCTTTTGCTATTTTAATCTGATGCTGTGCAGCTGATCCAAAGGAGCACAAGGCTAATAGAAATGCTGCAGTCAGTGCAGCACTCGGGGTGCAGAAGTCACAGGCATGCAGCTCTAAGGGCTCCCATTGCTGAAGCTCATTAAAATGAACTCTAGTTTTAGATTCATCAGCTCTCCTACTGATTTTCTAACGAACTGACTACTTGAGTTTCTACAGGACTGATACGTGTAGCCTGTGAAAATCTTTACAGATCCTTGAGGCTATTTGAGTTACTCAGGCAGGACATACACAATGGCCCAGGAGGACACAAACCCTTTGGCTGTAGGCAAAGCATCGGCCCTCCTGGAGCGTTTCTTTCCGCTGGACGCTGTCTGTAGCGGCTCCTGCCTTACAGGGAGGGCTTCACCCCTCTGCCCTGGGAGAAACTCAGAATTTCCACTTCGTGGGAAATGTCATGTTTTCAAAAACTGGTTTTATTATGAATTGAAACAAAAGCTTGTTTACCGTTCCCATAATTACCCGAGACACTTTTGTAACTCAAAACTTGTAACTTTTGTACAAAACTTTTGTAACTTTAAGCCTGAGGTTTTCAAAAATTCATGTCAAAGCGTTTTCCGCCATGCTTTTTTTGTTTTTCTTAAATCAGAAACAGCACAGCCGCACAAACTGCTATCGCTCCTTTCCCAAACAGTGGTTTACTGGGAACACGTTTCTCCTCCAAAATAGCAGCTCCTTCCCCCACGCCCTCTTTCCCTCAGCGTTAGGATGCGGAGCGACGGCGCGGTGTCAGCGCCGGTCCCGCAGTGTCGGTGCGGGCAGCGCCCGGCGGTGCTGCGGGATCCCGCTGCCGGGCGGCCGCCCCTCGTCCCGCCCTGACCTCGCAGCGCTCGGCGCCGCCTCCCCCCGGCGGCCCCGCAGCCGAGCCCTGCCCTCCCCGGCAGGCGCCCCCCGCCCGTCGCCGCCCCCGCCCCGCAGCCCCTCACCTCCCGGCGACCCGCGCGGGGCTCGGCGCCCTCCGCAGCCCGGCCCGCCATTTCGCGGCCGGCCCTCGCTCACTCACTCGGGGGTGTTGATCCAGATGATGTCGAGGTGGCAGTAGTAGACGCACTCCTTGTCTTTGTAGGTGTAGCAAGTGCAGCGCCGTGCTCGGCGCCGCAGCACCCCGCCGTCCGCCTTTGCCCTGCCGCCGCCCGGCACCGCCGCCGCTCCGCTCTCCTCCCGCTGCTTTTGCCCCAGCGCCGCCGAGCGCGGATCTCCGCCGGCCGGCAGGGAGCGGGGCCGGGGCGGCGAGGACCCTGCACCGCGGGAAGGCAAGAACAGCGCTCAGCGACCCCTCGGCGACCCCCGAGCCCTGCGGCCCCTTCCGCAACGGGACCCCCGAGCACAGCGCTCCCGGCAAACTTTCCGGGCTGTTACGAGCACCGTTGTGCCGTTACTCGGTGCTGCGCGGTGCGGTGCAGCCCCGCAGGTTGGGGAGCACGGCTGGAGCCGCTGGGTTCTTAACCCACGCGCGGCCGAGTGATGTCTTCGGTGCCCAGTTACAGACCGCGCGTCGGACCGGGCTGCTGCCTTTTGAAAGAAGGGCAAAAAAAGCAAGCAAACAAACAAAAACCCCCCAAAACAACGAAGCAGCCTTTCTTTGTGTGAGTGCGTGGAAATGGCAAAGAAAGAAAGAAATTCACGTTACCTGCAGTCGACGTAATTGTAAGTCCAAAGAGGAACAATAAGCCCAGCTCCATGAAACCCAAATTGCACGCCAGTTAACTGCAGGCAACGGCGAATCGCAGAGGCGATTCCAGAGCCGTTCCGGACGGGCTCGGGGCGGCGCGGAGGCAGCGATGTCCTCGGGCTGGCGGCACACGATGCTCCGCAGCCGCTTCCCACGAGGAGGTGCGATCGGCGGCTCTCCCACGTAGTTCTTGTACTTCCAGTGCAGACTTAGTCCTGAAGGGGAGAGCGTTGTCAAAAGAAGGGAAGCTCCATCGCTCGGCTTTTCTCACACACACACACACACCTCCCACCCCACCCCCAAATCCGATCTCGGAAACCGGAGCCGCCGTTTCCCAGCTGCAGCCGCCTCCCGCCAGCGGACAGCTGCGGCCCCGGGGCGGGCGCTGCTGGCACTGCCCGCCCCCGGCCCCGGCCCGTCCGTGCAGGTGAGGCGCAGGCGGCAGCGGCGCGCAGCGCAGCCTCCCTCACCGGCAGCGGGAGGCGCGTCCCTCCTGGCACCGCGAATGGGGCTCCTCGTCCGTCGCTTTTCAAAGGTCTGCAGTTTCAGAAAGCCGGCTTGTGTGATAGCAGCAAGAGCTGGTGATGCAAATCTGAGCTACCGACTTAGGAAATGATGGAAGGGTTTGGTACTGCATGCGTACCTGGCACGCGTGCCTAGAACAAGACTGCTGTATGTGGCTCTGTTATCAGCATATATACCACTCAGCGCTAGTAGGCAAGGTTTAAGGGCTAAGAGAGTCTGTGGCCTTCATTACAGTACTGTTATTATAGCCTACTACAGAGAGCATGTGTTGTAGAGAGCTCCCAGAGAAAGATCAACAAATGTAATTGTCAGTATTTTAAATCAAAACATTCAAGTGTGTTTCAGTACTGCCTGATAGAGCTGCAATCAACACTTCTTTCATGCACCATGCCAGTTCAGTGTGTTCCTTGGAATCTGTTTCATGAATAGGAAAGTCGTTGCAGAATCATTCAGCTTACGTTACTCGAAGGCCTGATGCTGTTCTCTGCCATCTCGCATTCTTTTTCTGGCCCTGCTCCCAACTCCAGCTTCTGCTGTGGGCTATTGAGCAACAGCGCTTACAAAACATCATCGAGATGTCATGTCCTGTCAGTCTGTCAAACTGTGCCTTTGTCAGCTTCTAAAGTTTGAGAGTCCCAGGGGAGAACTTTGGTCTGCTGTGTTCCCAACTAATAACAAAAGCATGATGCTTGTTAAAGGCATTAATAGTTAGAAAGTTCCTTTTTCTTCAGTTTTGCTGACACCGTGGTTCTCTGTGGACAATGGAATGGCTTGGTTAGCCTGACTTTGAAATGACAAGACTGCAATATAGCACTGAAATAGCAGCAGCAATGCAAGCAGCTCACCAAAGTACTGATAACATTCAACCACCGAACAGAACTGGGAAAGTACTTTGGTAATTTTAGTTCTGATAATTTTAAATAGCTTCACTGCAAGTCTCTGATATCCCCAAAACAAATACAGCAAATTCTATGCAAATTCCTGGAGTTAGCATTGCACTGAAGTTCAGGCTTAATCTAGCAAAGTTCTCACTTTCCTTAAAGGATGACTAATTGCAGTGACCTTTATTTTTAGACGTTGTTTTGCTGGATGCTGAGTTTGGGTGTATTAAAGTCATGCTTGCAGTGCATCAGCAGCGTTGTATGGCTGCTACTGTTTTGAAGATACAAAGCATCTCTGAAAACAGAATATTTGTGATGTAAGTTCCATTACGTCTGAAGTAGAAAAATTGCTTCAAGCCAGGTAGTTCTAGGCCTGTTACTCCAATGCTGTTACATAGGATTGATTTTGACAGATGCTTGTGGTTGCATTTGAACTTCTCTGAAAAAAAACAGAAGTTTATTGTGCTGTTACTGTTTAACAATACACCCACCCTCTACACCCAATGGGAAGTACTGGTTGCACGTTGCTGCTGTAATGAGTTGTAATATAATATTCCAAATTCTGGTTTGTACACTTAATGCTTTCTTGTGACACATTTTTTAAATAACAATGTAGAGCTATCACAGTAATAACAAGTTTAAATGGGCGATGTATAACTGCATCATAGCTATGGGTGAACAAATAAGGCAGAAAAGGTGTTGTGTTGTGAACTGATCCGTGCAAATTTTCCAAGAAATACTCATCTATTTGTTAATGATATTTTGGAGGCCTCTTCTCCATGGCTCTATTTTTTCTTCCATGTGTTTTTAAACACTGAAAAGTCAGGGAAAACAACATCAGCACTGATACTGTGTGCAGTGCAAACAAAAGAAGTAATAAAATATATTCTGAAATCAGCTATCAGGGTTCAGAAATTAGGAAGGGCAAAGTTGACCGTATTTAAGCTTTAAAAGAAGATAAGACGTAAGACTTATATGGGAAGAAAGAGACTCTCATCAAAGGAATTGGTTCTTCTGGATGCTGTGGGCCTGATTCTCAGTTATACTGATTATCAAGTTACTTGTTTGTGCTATGTATTACCTATGAAATGGTACTGGGTTTGTACATCTATTTGAGAAATATGCTTCTATTTCATGGAGGAAAAAAATGTTTTGTTTTCTTTGTTTTCCAGGCAGCTATGGAGGCAGATTCCCAAGAGACTGGAAGCAAATTGATCCAACCTATATTATCTTACAACTGTTTGTTTAGATTTAACTTTCCAGATTCCGTTTTCTGTTTCAGTTTCCAAATCTTTAGGATGGATGGGTACTTCCAAAAACCTTGAGAGCTCTAGGCCAATGCATGAACCAATGTATGGACTTAACATACTCTTCACACTTCCTAATCTTCCCATTTCCAACATACTCCTTCGTGCCCCTGTGCAGGGCCAGCACAGCACTACTGCAGCAATGCTCTCTGCACACCAGGGGAATTCCCCTATTCTAGGACACTTCCCCATTCTTAGGCCACCCAAGCAGCTTAAAGGAAGGCGATCAGTAGACCTGTGCTGTTGCTGGGTGCAAATATTGTATGTTTGAGAAGAACTTACAATTGGCTGAAAGGAGAACGTATCTTAGAGATGAGGTCAAGGCTGAAGGAGTCCTGGAATGTGGAACAGCTGTAACAGATGATGGTAGGAAAAGTAAGCTCGGATTCCAGATTTTATATTCGAAAACCCCGGCCTGCCTTTTCAATTAGGAACATAATCTTGGTTTTGTTTGGTATTTCTCTGTCCCTTGTTATCTCTGCTTTATAAATACACTCCAGTGATTGTGAAGCAATCAGAGACCCTAGCAGTAATTCCACAGCATTTAACCTTTGTAGCACAGGTGACTACACAAAACAGTTATGAGTTATAAAGAAGTTCCAGATGTTTTTAAGTAACTTTGGTTACTGAGAGAAACCGCTTGAAAAGCTAACCTTGGAGGAAACATTTACAGTAGAAATAAAGCCTGTATTAAAATACACAGTAGATTATTGGCGGGGGGGAGGCATTTTTGGCACTGGTATCTATTCTTACAGCTTCACAGCAGGTCAAGAGGAAAGCTTGATCAACACAGATATGATAATAAGTAAAAGCAACCAAACTATTTATTGTGCTTGGATGCTGTGTGGGTCTCTTTTTTCACTGTCTTGATTCTTAATCACAATATCCTTTTCTGTTAATGAAAGGAAAGGTCATTTTACTGTGCAAACACTGTGTGTTTAGAAGCACATTCTGCATCATTCACACAACGTGAGCAATATAATAGATTGTAGCTGATGGAAAAAATGTGCAGTGGGTTCTTAAGAAAACATTATCTTCTGCTTATTATTTTAGTTACTTTTCACTTGGGTTCTGTAGCCAGAAAACTGAAGTTAATCTATTCTCCCTCCTGTTAAAGACAGCCCTATTCAGATCCCTTTGATGTCAGTGGAAGGAATCCCATTTTTAGTGGCCTTTGAACCAGATGTAGTAAAAGGCAACTGATCATGTTGTATAGTTTGCAATTGGGTAACTTGCTTAAAGGAGGAGAGTTGTGTTACCTATTTCTGTTTTCCCACTGCTTTAATTATTGTTAATACTTGTGTGCAATCAGAAGTAGATACTTGGTAAACACTGAAGAGGACAAGTGTCCCTGCTCTGACCATATTACAATATTTAGATAAAAGCAGAGTAAGGAAGGAACTATGTGGCTGTTTTTTTCAGCCTCCATAGCAATAGAGCAGTGGTACACATATTTAATGATTTCTGCTTCTTTCAGCTGTTGTGAAATTTAGGAAGGAGTTTGCATAAGATAACATAGCCTGCTGTTGTAATATGCTGGAGACAGAACTTAGATCTCTGGATAAGGAATGCTGCATAAACATTAAGTGCTGTTATCAATGCCCACCACTCTCCCCAGGATCTGAACCTGACCTTACTTCCTGGATCCAAACAATATCTGACTGTGGAAATAATGTGATTTTATAAGAATACAATTTACTGTCTTGTTACCTGCTTCATATAACCAAATTGCTCGTGAATCTCTTATTTTCACACACATTTATTCAAACGTGGGCACATTCCCAAAGAAAGAGAATTCCCTGTTAAAATATGATCAAGCTGAACACTTCTGTGTTTGTAAAGAATAGGGACTGAGAGCTGCCAGCAAGAAGCTGGAGGCTGAAAAGTGGGCTGGTTGTCTTGCCAAAAGAACTTGGCATGTCTACAAAATGAGGAAGGCAGAGGGGCAGACCACTTGTGAGGGCCATCCCATTCCTGGAGATGCACTGGCAGAAGGGGTGATGAGAAGAGGGAGGGAGTGGTGTGTACTTAGAAGGATTTGGGTTCTGGCCTGGTTTTCTTTCCTCAGCAGCCTGATAGGATATTTGTGGTCAGTTGTTTGTGGCGTGAGTGATAGAAAAAAACAAGGAAGGGGAGGTGTAAAAGAAGATGGAGGACAGCAGCTAGAGACTAGGTGTGCCTTGAAGAAACAGCTGGCCTTCAGGCTACTATCCAAAAAGTGAAATTTATATGCTTTTCTAACAACACTTCCTGGAGAGCTCCCCTTTTTGGAGTGCACTTATCTGAAGCCTGTATGGGTGCCTTTGAAAAGGACATATTTTGCTTTCACTGGAAAGCCAAAGGATCAGAAACCCTGAGCCAGCTGTCCTGTATGGAGCAGAGTCTGCAGGGAGAAGCCACTATCAGGGATACACTGGACTGCCAATGGACTGAGGTGGGAGTCTGCCATTGCCATTGCTGTGCTCCTAGCAACTAGGTGAAGCAACAGCATGACGTGAACATTGCCATGATGCTGCTTCTTACAGTTGCCTTTCTTCAGAGGCATAGCTCTGCTGGAGTAACAGCCTAACGCTTGTGTTACCGGTGATGTGGTTCCCAGTCCTTCTGGCTGTGAAGGGACCTTTACAGCATCTGCTGGATTTTGAATTGAGAAATTGGATTTTGCGGATATGTCCATTTATTTGGTCATATTTTATACGTATTTGGTCCATTTATGTGATAACAATTCCTGTTTGCCTTGTTAACTGGTTTTGTTTCGTTTTTTTCTTGGTGTGGTTTAGTGATCAGATGCAGGAACATCCTTTTACAAATCTGTCAGTGAGATAGGTGTCTTACAGCAACCAGCCAAGGTTAATTACATGTATAGTAGAAAAAAATGGGCACACCAGTAACAGAAACCTCCTTTGTTTTATATGATGTATCCAGGTGGATAAGACTGTGAAAATGTGTATAGCAGTCAGTGAACTGTGTGCTAATAATTCATTTACCAGCATGAAAACCAAATGGGATGACCGTAAATACTTTTTTTTTTTTTTTTTAGGGATTTAAATCTCTTTTTCATATTTGTACTATGCAACATTAGTTGGAGACTAATGCTTCTGATGCTGACTTGTAGTGTAGTATAAATAGAAGTTCTGCTGCAGTTGCCAGCTAGTAATGAAGTCATTGTGCTCTTACTGAAACTTCTTGGTAAAACTGATCTTAAATGCAAGTACAGGTCTGACCATTGCTTCTTCTGGAGGGTCAACAGCTGAGTCTCATCAGCCTAGCAACAATCTCGACACCGTGTTTGAATATATAACCTTTCCTCTCCCCAAGTAACTTATCTCTCAGTAAGAAAAGACTTCCAGAGAGAAATAAACAAGTGTCTGCCTGTATGAACTGGTAAAGGGAAAATAAAATGATAAATGAACCTTTATTATTTAAACAGTGTGACATGACAAACTGCAAGTGCTGCTCACACCTAGCCGTCTGAGAGCAGCTTTCTTTGTTGATAAGCTTTGGTTGAACCTGAACCTTTAGTAACCGAAGCTAACTTCGCACATACGTTACACACTGGCATGATATCACAATCCTCCAGATTTTCTTCAGACCATTCATGGGATCATATAAACGTCTGAACACAAAGGCAGTGCCAAGTTGGGCATCAGTGCTGTGAGGATTCTGATGTAGTCACACAGGAGTCCTCAGGTTTGGTGCAGAGGCTGTGTAGGCTAAATCATTGTAATACCTGGAAAGACTGTGCATATGGGTAACGAGCTATGGCATGAAAACTGGGATAATAACTGCAGATCATGTGTGCGGGTTACATGGCCTGGGGCTGGTGCATATTTAAGTAAATGAGGTTAAGGAAGCTATCGCACTGCCAAAGCGTGCCACACTCCAACTCTTTCTGCAGTGCATTTATGGTGCACAGTTACTTTTGTACCTCACAAAACATCCATTTACATGCATGCTGTGGGCCGAGAACGCCTTATGGCACAGTCTGCCGTTCCGAGCCAGGTTTCAGGTCATTATTCAGTTTCCAGAAGCTGTCCTCTGTAAGTGTGAGATGCTGTTGGTAAAAAAAGAGCTGGCAATGATATCCAAGGTAGTTATGACAATGCAATTCATCTGTTGCCATATTGTGTGTCGTCTGGTTTGGTGGAAGAACAAATGGCAGCATCCTTATTGATGGCTGAGAAGGAACATTTGTTTCCAGCAGAGGCTGAAGTCAGCAAAATAAACACGGTGACAAGATGAATATAAGCCTAATGTAGCAAGGGAATTCTTAATGTATTTAACTGTTCTCATTGACATTATTGTACTTATTCTCAAGGGTCTTGACCTCACATTCAGTTTAATAACATATGCCTAATAATAATAACAATGGAATACTTCAGACTTTGCAGAAATTCCATACATTTTGCACATTTAAGTTCTAAGTTGTCTCCTTGATGGGTGAAACATCAGGTTTGGAAGAGGAGAAAAGTGAGCATACCATACAAAGTGCACACAAGTTTTGGATGCAGCTGATAGAGTTTTTCCCCTTTTCACACTTTCCACAGCTGCATTTCACCCTATACTGTCAGAGCTGGTAAAGCAGGTGGTAGTAAACTGAGTTCTAAGGAAGGGATGGGTGCCAAAAGAATGTTCTTTTCCAGTTAGCAGGGATAAACACTGGGACATTAGCTGAAATAGGACAGCAGTGTTTAGTAGGAAAATAGTAAAGGTAATGGGGGAAACCCAGAGACAGGCAATGGAAAAAGAGAAAGTCAATTAATTGATTGTTCACAGAAGTATTGTTTCTGTATAAATACAACCAAAAAGAATAAGTAAAATAATTCAACAAGAAAATTAATGGGATAAGTAGAGAAAAGGAATAAAGAAACAGGGTGGAGGAAGAAGACGAGATGCTAATCTGTTCCCAAGGGTCAAGTATATCCCTCTGACAGTCAACACAGCTACAGTTTTGCTTCTACTTTTGCTGCTAAGTGCTTCTGTAAAGTAAATAGCTAACCAGGCACCAGGCTGTTTAGGTTAGTTGATTGCTATTTGAGCTTCCTAGGTATTATGCTATTTCCCTGGCAAAAATTCTTCAGCCACACATATTTTTGGGCCTTGCTTGTGTTGTTATTAAGGTCAAGAGAAGAGAGGCAGTTGGTGATTATTTCTGAGTAGGGGTACTTTTCATGGTTTTGGACAATGCATTGTGATAAGCATTGAAATAACTGGGTAAACTGGAACAAAAGGCAAGTTCAAAAAGTTATTGACTGAAGAACTTGGGGGGGGGAACAAAGAAGGGCTGGAATTTGTACAACTCTTTAACAGTCTGGCTGTGCTCTTTTGTCAGTGTTTTTATTGACTTTCTCTTCCAAAGAAACAGTGATGCTTCAAGCTGTTCTCTAAAATCTGGATGTACCTTGGTGAGCTGAGACAGAATGCATCACAGCTGGTAGCAAGGGGTAGATGTGTATACACACATCTGAGCTACAGGAACAAAAGAGTTGTGGTAAAGCTTTTCTCACTCTGAAGTGCAATTGTTTCCATGTCTTTGAGTTTTGAATAACAGGGCTTCACGCATTATAAGGGCCATCCAACAAGTAACTGTTCGTAGCCGTGAAATAATTTATTGTTCTGTTGAAAATTTTCTCTCTCACTAGTTTATGTTTTCTCAGACTTGGAACAGAGAATCTGGAGACAGACTTTCTGCCTCTGATATTTGCAATTTTGAGAAGAAAGACCTAATGTCTGTATCAGCTGAAGTGTTATAAAAGTACCTCACTGAGGAAGGCAAAGTACTCATCTTCATTTTGTGATGACTCAGAATCTAGGGACAAAGATTTGATCTATCCATCATGCTGGTAATGAGCAGAAGATCACTATCTTACTATAAGATAGCTATGAGTATTATTGTAGATTCCAGTTAAATAGAATAAAATATGAAATTGGTAATGACTGGCAGTTTTTCGTGCAACAAATAGTTTAATAGGTATCTGATCAGATATATTTCTATCACATACTATTATTTACTATTAGTTACCTGGTGAAGAGTTGCATGGGTTATTAATAAAACATAACTAACTATTGCTTTAATGTGTTTGCTTAGAATAGTTCAAATATTTTATATTTGACATTCTGAAAATTCACTGGGACCTCAAGATTTGCAGAATATAATGAAAATGAAAACAAAGATTGGCATGAAGTATATGTGTGCAATAAAGTTAGTTATGCTTCTGGAAACTGGCCACCCAAGAAGATCTCACAGAGAAAGTGAAGTATTAATAACATTATTAATCTACTGAGTTTATTGCCAGTAAAATAAGTAGAGAAAGCAAGATCAGAGAGAAGTTATAAGGCAGCAACACAAATAACAGAAGAGATTTACACTTGTCAGAGATATTACATTTGTGGTTCCTGTTAGCAAACTGTGAGTATACACAGGCAGAGCAGCTATGCACCATGTCTAGATAGTGCAGTTTGCAATGGGAAAAAGGGCACAGCATCATTTAAACTGAATATGTTTCTCGTAAAACCTTCATGATTATTTATTAAAACCATCAGAAGACATTTTTCCATGGGTTTTGGCAGTGGGGAGGGGAAATTGAGTGTTGGATTAAATGCTTTTCTTCCACCCTTACTCTGCAAAATTCAGGTACCATGGCACTGTGCCATTGTTATTCCTCTGGAAAGATGCATATATATTTTATCAAACAGTTTCTGTCATTTTAAAATATCTCAACCAATTGAGACTGTCATTCCTGAAAAGCTTAGGTCATAGTTTAAACTGTTCCTGAAAAACCACTTCTTTCCAATCCAGCACCAGTCAGGGCAGTGCCACATCATGCACTGTAATTCTCTAGTGTACTTTCTGCATGTACTCATGTCAGTGCTTTGGTAGAAACGTGCCAACCTTTGATTAAGGGATACATATTATTACTAATGCAGAAAGAAAATTCTGCTCTAAGTCTGTGGTTTTCCATTAAGGTTCAGATTCAGTTGCCAGTTTTTGGTGAACACTTTCCTTTTAAGCACTACTTTGGCTTTGTTGTTCTTGCCTTTATGACACTTACCATGGCCTTCTCAGCTTAATAATCAGCATTAGTTTTTCAGTATACGCTTCTCAGTGATAAAGAACAGAATGTAAGAGCATTCAGCTACACAGACCTCCCTGGAAATTACATGAAGCTGCTCAGGTTGTGGTTGGATGATCTTGAAGGTCTTTCCCGACCTGAGCAATTCTATGATTCTATGATGTATTTATTATTTCTTTTATATTTAGATTATAGCATTAACTTGAAAGGCCAAAACAGAAGGATGTGATTGCTAGAGGTACTCCATGTGCATAAGAAGCAGCAATTCCTGCCTCCTCCATTCCTGGTCAAGACAGTAGGTTTGCACAGTTGGGAACTTGAACAGATTAGACCCATCAAAAAAGCCACACACGTCTTAAACTTCCCTGAAAGAGAACCATCATTCACTTTTCAGTTCTTCAGTTGCAGAGGAGGACACAGCTCTTTCCTCTATTGCTTCAACTTTTTTACTCATAGTAAAACTGTTTAGCTTGAAAATTCACATCTGTTTTATACAAACTTCAGCTTTAAATGCTGCTAAGCCATCATTTGCTTCTCCCTGTATGGTTTATAATTGGGATCGCATACTCCCTTCTTCAATCAGGAACTGAGGCCAGGATTCCCCGTCTCAGTAAATATCTCAGAAATCAGTGACAAACTCAGTCTCACGTCTCTGAGCTGGGATCTGTCAGTGGTGACAGCTATTGGTTGCTACCAGTTCGTAGGCTGGCTCAGGAGGAGGAGGGAAGTGCTGGGAATGCAAGTGTCCCCCCTGCACAGGGGCTTGGGCAGAGCAGACCTTTTTTCTTTTTTGACCTTGTTTTTTTGATATATATGTCTATTTGTCAGTAATTTGTTTGTTTTCAAAATCTTCCTTATTTCCCTTTTTCCAAACTAAGTTAAACCCAAGTAAGCATCCTGTTTAAAAGTAAATAAATAAACAGAAGAACTAAGTATGTAATCAAATCTCAAGTGCATTGCTTATACAAATGATCTGTACTAAGTCTCCATGAAAACCCAGAGTACTGATATTTTATGCCCTTAAGATGTAGTTTTTGGTTTTAAAAAGGCCTTTTTTTTTTTTTGCTCAGACTTTAACATACCTCTAAAAATGTTGCTTTATGGATATACTGGTATATTGAGGTTTGTTTTCTAACCTTTCTGCAGTACTACGCTCTCCTTCTGTCCAAGGGCTGTGTTTTTTACCTTATTTTCTCTGTATTTGTTTCTCAGGGCTGTTCATATAAGCTCTTAGGTCTGTAAACTGTGTCCAGGTTGCTTTTCCATTTGGAAACTAAAGATACAACTGTATAAGAAGCTGAATTAATTCTGATTTTTTCATGATGATTTAGGAAATTGCCCTCTCTTTCTGTATTTTACAAGTATTTTTCAATCTGGGCAGATGGTGCTCTTTGGGCCTATTTAGGTTATAACATTTGAGGCAAATTATTCTTGTCCTTTGTGTGAACATTGTCTCAGTGTTTGCATTTTGTCTCTTGGTGCCACTGAAAAATGAAATATGTAATAGCAAGTCTTTCTAGGAAACTCCATCTTTAATTCATATCCATCACTGAAGTACTGATTATTCCTAATCTCAAAGAACTATATTTTAAATAAGCCAGAAGTTGAAAATAAATGTATCTTGCTTAAACCTTTCTATTCTGTTTCAGTGATATTTTGAATGCTGTTTTATTTGAGATGGGTGTTTGGAATTAAAATTCAGTGGTCTTACAGAATAAAGGCTCTGTATTTGGGGCATTTAAAATCTGTGGCTGGTTTTATTTTGCTCTTCATTTTTGCACTCTGGCTGTATTTACATTTTATGCCCAGATGGTTTTCTTTAAAGTCGTAGTATAACTTACATGTAACATCTTGTTGTTTTCTTGATTTATGCCTCTGTGTCTGAAACTTTGTTAGGGCACCTATGGGAAAACTGCTTTTTTAACACTGTGTATGGCTGTTCTCTATCAACAGAAAGTTGGAAACATGGTTTGTGTGAGCTGTGGGACAGTATTATCGTCATGTCCTGCTGAATTTTGTTTCTCCTTGAAAGAACCTAAAGCCTTTCTCACAAATTGGAAGAGCTTTCTTCCTTATCATCTCAAGTGTAGCTCTGGAATTAAGTAAGATGTAATAAAATGCATAGAAGGTGTTAAGGCCTGTGTGTCTGTGATAAAGATGAAACTTATGAGCTGATACTTGTCATGTTGACTATCCATAGGTCCAGTGTGAGGTAGAAGTAGGAATGTTCACTGAGTGTAAAAGCCTGCATATGCAATTGGCTATCACCATTCTGTACGTTATCTATAATACAGGGTCGCACTGTAAATAAATGTCTGTTATATTTTAAATCTAGTCTGCAACCTGATGTGCAATTTAGATGTCCCTTATTGCTCACGGATAATTTTGTTCAGAGAATGAAAGAACCTGTTTTGCAATGGCACCCTAAAAAATAGTACGTATAGAAATCCATCACATGTTGAACTTAGCTAGGAAGTGGGAGTGTTCTCAAAACAAAGTAGTGTGGGCCTCCTCCTTTCTATATCTGGGGAGTTCCTCTGGGCTTTTGATAGTACTTAAAAGGTGGAATATCATTATGGATGAAATTATGCAGCTGGCACAAGGGATTGATTTCTTATCAGTTTTGGCTGGGCCATGTTTTAGCTGCAATAAACACCAAGTATTTTTGTTCCACCGTTGAACAAAATGGGCTCGTAATATTCCCAAAGAGTGACATTAGTGTTTCCTCTTGAAATGCATTGTAGCCAGAGTTCTGTTTCACCCCAGTTTAGGGGAGGAAAAAGTAGAAAAGCATTCTATTTGTATAATCCGAATTAAGTAGGAATTACAAGTACTACTTCAAATTCGTTATTGTAAATATGCCTAAATTTACTGTAAACTGGGAAAAGCTGGGTGACACTGGTAAAGTGAGGATATTAACTAGGTGCACCTTACCAACACATAGAGATCTTCTCAGGGAGGAAAAACTTCTCTGCAGTCCCAAAGAGATTCAGTCTGGTAAAGCAATTATTGGTTACGCAGAAAAAAACACTTATTCTTGTCTGAAAATCTTCCCATGTAAGTTTATTTGCATCCTTTACCCACTTCAGACAATGGTTAGAGAAAACTATTATGCTAAGTTCACTAAATTGGCAAAATATAAGCATTTCTTATTAGAAAACTTGAAAACAGCAGTTTTTCATTAAATCATGATTTTCAAGTAATCTCTTCAGTGCTGTATGTCTACACTCTGTATTCTGAATCACTTTCACATAGAAAATAACAGAACATATAAACTTTACAGATTGAAACATTATCTGATCTGTGGCTTTGAGTGGAAAAACGGGTCTTAATTTCATTGACTGCAGCCTTTATGATTGCCTGGGTCACGCAGTCCTACAGATCATCATTGCTGAAGTAAAATGTTCTCTGAATTAATGTTATGACTTGGTTGATTTAGTGGAAGAATTTAACTCCTTTTGGTCTGACAGAAGGCTATTAGGATTTTATTGCTATTAAGACTTCTTTATATATCTGCTTTTTAGCAGAACAGCAAAGGTTGTAGGCTTAGGAGTCTTTGGAGCAACTTATTTGCTGCTTTCTCTATTTTTGCTCGCAGATGAATGTGTTTAATACAGCCTTGTGGTCTGTTTCAAGTTGAGGTGTTCTGCAAAGCCCTTTGTTAATTTTCCCTGCATTGCATAATTTTGATTCCGCAGTTGATGGAGGAAGGGCAAGTACTTGTAAACCTGTTCCACTTTCCTAAGGTGACTGGCTCATACAGGTGCTGCCTGCAGGTGGCTGCTAATAAATGCCTCTGTGCTCTCTGGGGGACAAAGTTCTTGTCTTGTTGGTCCAGTATTGCTGTGGCGCTCTAAATCCCTTCCTAACACTGTGTGCCGTCACCAAAGGCACAGACATCATGAGCCTACATTTTCTCTAGGTCTGAGCAATGTTCTTGCTAATTCATGTTTGTGGCATTCTTTATTTGGTGCTGATCCTACTCCCATGGTCATTTTTCAGGTTGTTATCTCTGTTGTTTTCAGCACCTGCTCATCTGCTAATCCCCTGAGCTTCTGCCATCTTTCTGCTTTCATAGCAAGGAAAAGCACCAGAAGTCTCCTTGAGGCCATCTGCCCTAGAAATGTAGCTCTCCAGCAGCTGATCAAGAAGTTTTTGTATCTGAACTTTGCTCTGCAGTTACATCCAAGCCCCCTGCAGCATCCCATTTCTGTTGCAGATTCTTGGGCTTTGTTTCCTGCTCTGAATTCCTGTATTCCAGAATGACACTTCCTCTCTTTGGTTGATTGAATAACACACTTATCCTCTAGCAGATAACTATCAGTGTCCTTTCTCTATTATTTTTTCCACATTGACCTGTGACCCAGCCATTTTCTTCCTCTCCCATTTGAATTTAGAAATAAAGAACTAACAAATTAATCAAAACTTGTCCCTTCGCTGCTTTTTCTTCAGTTTTGTAAGTCATGTTAACTCAGCCAGTTGGATGTGTTGATTTAGATATTTTGTGAGTAGACTGGCCACATACCCAAGCCTGAGATATTGCATTTAAATCAGTCTTCAAGAACCAAGTTAGTCTGGTGGCACAGCTATCTGTTCAATGCTTTTGAACAGCTCTTTTTTTAAGAAGTCACTTGTGGAAGTTCCAGGACTTCTCAATAGGGTTTAGGATTTATTAGCTTGGCTCAAACTCCACATAGTCATGATTAGACTCCAACTTGGTCGTTTACTTCAAGCCAACTTCATCTGTTCTGATCTTCCATGTTTCCAGTATTAATCTTAGTTAAAAGCGTTGGGACAGACCCAACTCAGTTCTTCCTGAACCCAGAAATGTGTGGATCTGCCTACCCAGAATTTATATGGGGGGGTGGGAGCAAAGGGAAATGAGAACAGTGGAACAAAGTGAAGAGATGTGACAGTGAGGAATTAACGTGTTCCTGAAAAGCTCTTCCAGAAGATGTCATACCCACGGGGAAGAGACTTACTGAGAAGAACTTGCTAAACTAGTATTTGTTTTTAACAATAATAGGTATTTTTGGCTGTATCCAGTGAAGGTACTATATTAAAATATCTCAGAGATCTAAAATACTCTTAGTGAGAGAAAATAAGAGAATGCTATAAACATGTTCTGCCATTGCTGTAAATATATTAGACACTCATTTCTTATAACTGAAATTAAGCAAAAGGCATGCGCAGCAGTAGTTGCACTCAATTAACTTTCTTGGCTTTCTTTTCAGATGGTATTTGAAGCAAGTCATGTAGCTTGCTACTGTGCTATCACTTACGTAGATTTGGGGAAATAACTGAGAGACCCATTTGAAGGTGGATTAAATACATTCTTTTTTCAACAACATTGTCCAACACACTTAAAAAGAGGGAATTCAACGTCCAAATTAACTGCCTGTTGGAATGCTAGCCCCGAGTCTTCCCAGAAGAATGTGGAATGGATTTAACTTTTCAAGGAGAAAAGATATTTAAAGTGATACAAACTATGTGAAGAGCTTAAGGGTAGTCAACTGAATAGTTTTCTGTTGAGTCGAGCACTCTTTTTCTCATTGTCACGCAGCATGTTCTTATAGTCACGCAGCATGGGATCAAGGGTGATGGAAACATGCATGTGAGGAAGCGTGAAGAAATGACTGTCTCTCTTTGTATATCTTTTTGTGGCTTTTTTAGACTTGGCTTTACTGCTACATAGTTACTGTTGCTACAGTCCAATTTGGAAGCCTTCCATCAGAACTGCTATTTTGAGTACTGGCTTCTCCATGTTTCATATCTTGTTGTTCGTAAATTTGAGATAGCTAGAGCTTAGGATGAGAGGAGAGCGGCAGATACTGTTTACCTGAACTTTAGCAGCATTGTGATGTGGTTTCCCACAGCATCCTTGTATCCGATTCAGGATCTCATCCTAGATAGTTAAAATACTAGATGGATGGATGGAAAAAAATGGTGTGGACCTACTGGAACTTCATGGAATTCAGCAAGGACAAATGCATAGTTCCGGGATGATGCTAAATAATGTCCAAGCGAATAATTCAGTCCACATATCTACTCACGAACCACAAGTTGAACTGACAGCTGCTAGGATCCTTTTTACACTGAGACCAAGTTTCTGCAAGCATCTTTCTGGATTCCCAGTAGCAGAATGTTGATGATTTTGGGGCATAAATATGCATGCTTTGAATCTCTTTGCCTTGTAGCTAGTAAACTAAAAATGCCAAGGATAGTTGCTGCTTCCAAAGACAAGATACCAGCAAATGTATGTATTGTCGAGAATATCTTAGAGATTTACTCTTGACTGCATTATTCAGTAGGCAAAAATAACTGGTAAGATTGTTCTCCTGGCCCTAGTTTTTTTTGCTGTGGCATTGTAATTAAACCAGTATGGTGATGTTTATTTTTTTCCTACTTTTATTTGAGTTTCTTTACACGTTGTGTTCTTGATGAAAACAAAATGGAAGATCAGGCAGAATTCTTAAGATAGAAAGGCAATGCAGTGCAACTACATTTTAGTACGCTAATCCAGCTTGGGTAAGGTTTTGTAATTCATTAGTAACTACTATGTGAATTAATGTAGTGAGAAACAGTGGATGTAGACATTGTCTGATTCTATGAATGATGGAATCATTAGTAGACTTGTAGAAAAGCTGCTTGATCATACTCTCTAGCGACCTCCTGTGTAGAGTTGTACAGTGAGTAGCTCTGTTCTACCCTCACTTAAATATGCCAGAGGAGGGATTTAGTAGATGTAACTGTAGTGGAACGATCCCTGACTCTCTTTTTTTCAGTTCAGTCTTATTGCATGACCTGTTGTTTTCCTAAAACACTTCATCAATTCTTTTCCTTCCTGGAGGGATTTCTTCACTTAAGCACTTTTAAACAGACTTAATAAATTTGAGTTATCTTTTTTCTTTTCATTATGTTGGTACCTTGTCATTTAATTTAACTGGACTGCATTGGTATAACTGAGAGCAGAAGGTTGATTCATTTAATCTTTCTGCATAAGTAATCTATTTCTCCAGTCTTTTTTCCCTGCTTGGAATTTCTTCAAATTTGTCAACATCTTCAGGGTAAGGAGGTTCTCCAAGATCTAATAGCACCTGAATTCTTTTTGAAGTACAGAACATGTTTCCGCAGGCATGTTATTAATTACAGATATTTCCCCAATTCCACTTCTCTGACTGTTGTCCAGACATTCACATCTGCAAATCCACATCTGGAACAAATAATGAGAAAAAAAACCCAAAAAACTGTTGTGTTTTTCATACCAAACATGTAAGAATAATGAACATTTTGCTTTTGTTCATAATTTTAAATCAAAGTTTGCAAATCCTTTTTATATAATGTCTTAAACTCTATAATATTGCACAGGATGAGGCAGCTTTTTGCGCTTTCTTTGGCTGTATTTATTTTCTTGCTTCTGGACATCAAGTGATCTGAGGTCCGAGACCTTTGTATCATTTCCATTTTTAATATTTGCTCCATTTACAGCTGGCATAACCCACAACTAGAACCAACAAAGTTATGCAAAACTTCTTCATAAGAAGAATGAGTATAGAATTGGAATAAAAACACTTGTGGTATGCAGAGGTGGTGATGATTTGTTTTATGTGCTTATACTGCCTTTCATTTGAGGAGCTCAGTGCAAACCATCCTCTGTAAGCAACGAGAACATTAAGAAGCATTGTAGAGTTAATGGTCAAATTACTTTTTAAGAGGTGTTATTTTCCCTGTTCCTCCCTCCAGCCAACACGCATAAGCATGTATGTGCACATCACTATCTAAATTGCTAGCTGTGCCAATCTTGTAATTGCATTTGTACATGCAGGTTCTGAGATTCATGCTATTAAACCCCTTGCTTAGCTTCCCTGTGATTTATTCCTCTTCTCACACTATAGTTTCCTTACATAGGTAGGAAGAACCCTGGCACCTCTTCTGTTTAGCTGATAACCTGTGATGCTGCCAAAACATGCTGCAGAAGTAAGGTTTGTTCTTTTCTTTTTGCTCTGAGCGTTTTGATGGAGAGAGGGAATGTAGTTTCAGTAATGACATGTTTTTACAGAGGACAGTAGGCAGCTCATCTGAATGACCCTGTCATACTCCCTGCTGTGTATTTAAGACAAAATTTTTCGCTTGGGAATGTACAATGAAATGGGAGGTATGTTATCAAGACAAATACGATTATGGTATGTACAGTAAAGAATGATAAATCATAGTCAGTGTCTCTAAAAATCTGTGTAAAGAGAATTGGAAGAGGTACTGTTGTGACCTTAATTTTGCACTGTGTATCCCTCTAATGTCTTTAGCCCAGAGAGGTCCAGTGTAATTCAGGAAGATACAATGAAGTCTGACTCCATAAAGGCTCAGCATTCTACATTTCTGTAGAGTGACTGACCTCATCACCAGCACTACTGGACCTAAGTAGCATTTAAGACATCTGGAAAACAAGACCACAGTAGGTTATGAAACACAGCTCCCATGGCTCTCATCCAACTTTTCATTTTCTTAATGGCATAATAATCTTTGAGAAGAATCAGAGTTTAATATATCTGATCTTGCTCAGACTCTGAAACACTTCCAATTATTGCTGGATTAAGTACATACTCCTAATAATAAATCATGTTGTACTTAGCATTGCTTGTTTTGTCAGTCAGCAAAACAAATACATGCTACAAATGCATATAAACAAAACCTGTGAAGCTTAAAGAAACTAAATTATGGATTGGCGATTAGAATCACCGTTTTGTTTGTCTTTAATTAAAAAAAATAAAAAAGAATTGTTTTTCTTTTCCAAGAAAACAAACACCTTAACATGAGGGACTGTTAATGAGACAGAATAAAATTGTACATTGTCCCTTGGCTCTAGAATACTTTTTGACCACTATGTAAAGCATCCAAAAATGTTTGAGAGTTTCTCCCTTGTTTAACCTACTCTTCTAAACTCAAGCATTACGTAAATAGAGAGCATTCTCAGGCAGTTGTCATGAGTAGTCAGTAGGTGCATGGACATTGACTGTGAGAAAGAGGACCACTTTTTAAAATATTTGAGTACTACTTAAGGTTAAGGGAATTGCTTGTAACCGAACTGTGGAAGACACAGCTCTTACATTATGTGCGTCTACGTGATGTTTATCCAGTTCCACCAAGACACTTTAAATGTACTATTATAATCTCTCAGTATTTTATGGTTTAAAAAATAATATTGACCTTTTTGTCCACATGACTTTTGTGGAATGCTGACGGTAAATGAAAAATACAGACCAGGAGACTTAATATGCAGCCTTAATTCCACACAAATCCTTAAGGTGAAATTAATCACAGAATCAGAGTATATCCAAAGTTGGAAGGGACACACAAGGATCACTGTGTCCAACTCCTGGCTCCACACAGGACCACCTAAAAATCAAACCATATGTCTGACAGTGCTGTCCAAAAGCTTCTTGAACTCTAGCAGTCGTGATGCCATGACTGCTGCCATGGCAAGCCTATTCAGTTCCCACCACCCTCTGGTGCAGACCTTCTTCCTCACCCTCACCTGCCCCCCTCTGACACAGCTCCATGCCATTCCCTCAGACTCTGTTGCTGCCACCAGAGAGCATTGCTCAGCGCTGCCCTCCGTTCTCTGCCCTCCCTTTCCTATGAAGAGCCGTAGGCTACCAAGAGTCGTCCTCTCTGCCTGCTCTTCTCCAGGCCAAACGAACCAGGGGAGCTGAGCCACCCTTCCTATGTCTTGCCCTCCATACCACTCACCATCTTTGCTGCCCTCCTTTTAATGCCCTCTAGTAGTGTTATGTCCTCTTGTTGTGGCGGCACTGCTCACATTGTTTGAGGTGTGGCCCCACCAGCACAGAGAAGAGCGGGGCAATCACTTCCCTCACATGCAGTGCTGGGCCCGGTGTGCCCCACAGCCCCATTGGGCCTTTTGGCTGCCAGGGCACACTCCTGGCTCAAATTCAACTTGCTGTCAGCCAGAGCCTTTTCCACAGGGCTGTTCTCCAGCCCCTTGTCCCCCCAGTCTGTATGTGTAACTAAGTTTGCCCCATCCCAGGTTCAGGATCCGGGGCTTCCTCTTGTTGAACTTCATGCAGTTGGTGACTGCCCAGCCCTCCATTTTGTCAGTCTCTCTAAAAAGGCTTTCTATACATAAGGAGTCAGCATCTCCTTCTAGTTAAGTGTTATCTGCAAATTTACTTCGTATGCATTCAAGTCTTGCATCTACATCATTTATAAAAACACCGAAGAGAAATAGACTTAAAATGGGCTCCTGCAGAACCTCGCAAATGAGTGGTTGCTAGCCTGATGTAATCTCATGTACTGTAACCCTTTGAGCTCCACCCATGAGAGCATTTATTTTTCGCCCATCGTATTACTTTATCTAGCTGTATCCCTGACGTTTTGCCTGGAAAGATACTGTGAAGACACATCAAAAGCTTTGCTAAAATTAAAAAACAAAAAAACAAAAACAACAGCAACCAACCAAATGTGCAGTGGTTTAGCAAAGCTGCTCAACTAAGTGATGATAATTATAGCATGAACCAGGAACACACTTCTGTAAATAAGACACAAGCAATAAACAATACCAGATATACATTGCAGTATGCATTCTGAGTAATGCAAATCAGATGTGCTTAGATACACTTCCATGTGTGTACCCAAGTAGTGCATAAACAGCCGCAGAAGTACTAAATATTTTTGGTGTGGTATTTTGAGGAAGCTACTGACAAAAAAAGGAATTTATTAACAAGAGTCTCTAAGCTCCCTGGCCTATTTGTTACTTGTTCAGATGCTCTTCAGCAGGGCTCTTTACTTAGTATCCAATTTATTTGCTCAAATTAAGCCCATTATTTCCTATCCTCTCAGAACAGATGTGGTATTGTGTTCCCATCTTGTTCATATATCCCTAATTTTCTGATGCTGAACCAGTTTGTGCTATCTTTTCTTATGATATATATGGTTATATATTCAAGGCATTTTTTCGTATCTCTTAATCTCTGGAATTGCCCTGGTTGGTTTGCACCACCTTTGTGGAATTGCATTATGATTTTCCAGACAGACCAATGAAATATCAGTTATTAATGAGATTAATAGGAAAGTTTGAAATAATGAGAACTTGTTCGCTCACATCTAAAGAGGGGTAAAACCTGAAACATTCACACATTTACAGTCTATTTGAGTAGTGGGTGTTGTATATAGATCTTAACGGTGATAGATTTTGCCTTTTAATTTGCATTCTTCAACAGATGAAGTAAAATTATGATGAGAATCATTCACATGAAAAGAAATTTCAGATGTTTTCATATCACAGCAATGATCCATCAGAACTGCTGCTAACTTTGGAGGATGAAGAGACAGATTTTTCTCTGTGCTGGTGCCCTCATGTGGCTTTGATATTCAGCTTCTTGAGAATTAATTAGAAATATCATTGCATAAATGACACATCTTTTGTGTAAAAGGCAGAGAATAATTTTCCTGCATAGCCCTGTAGCAGCCTTGTTCTGTGAGTACAGCACTGCATAGAAAGCCAAAATATGCTGCTCACCATATGGCCAGTTGGGTTTGGATATGCAAACTCCAACTTCTGTAACTTAAGAACATTTCTCACTGTTTTCACACATTGATGTCTGTGATTTAGACCCTGCTCCTGCAGGGGTTGTCATGGCCAGAAAGACTGCTGGAGTCACTGCCTCCTTTTGTGATGCTGTTAAATATGCAACAACAGATCTGTTAATGCTTTTAAAGAGAGATGATTTTTTTTTCATGCTTTCAGTTCTAATGTTAGATCAAATTGCTGAACTTCATATTGAGTGAACGTATCAGCGATTACTGCTGCCAAGAAATAGTTTAAAATATTCTTTTTCATCTAGCTTAAAATCATCCCATTTTTGTTCCAGCTACAGCTGTGATGTGACAAAGTAATTTCTATATTTAATGCTGTGAAATCTACACAGGATAAATGTTTCTTCGCACAACACTTCTGAATTTCTTTAGAATGTTTCAACATTACTGACTGAGAAATTCCATTTTAAAAGACATCATTTAGCCATTATGCAAGAAAAAACTTTCTGCAGCAAATTCATTACACATCCATAAATTATTTTAATGAGAGAATGCTTGCAAAAGCATGAGGTGAATATAGCTAACGTGGAGGCTGCTGGTCTAGTCTGATACAAGTGTTGTCTTGTCCTGTGTTTTCTAAATGTCGTTGTCAAAGGTTTTCTTTACATCTGGGTTGGATTTGACAAGCATAGAGATTTCCTAAAAGACTTCACATTTTTAGGAGACTTTGCAAAGCTTTGAAGCATTAGAAATTCTACTTTGTTAGGTTTTTGGCACAGAACTTTAAATTCTCATTAAAAGCAGAAAAAAAACCAACCCCACATTCTTGTCATCTATGCTATTAACAAAGATATGGAGAAAGTTTGAAAATGAAGATGGAAATATAGCCTTTTTTAAGTCCTGCCTGACAGTATTCCTTAGAACACTGTGACTCGTGTATTTCTGCAAGCATATTCTTCTTTTCCCGCTCTCTACAGATTCAGAATCCAGATGTAACTTTGAGTGATCCCATCAGAATAAAATCTCAAAACTACTGTTACTACACTCCGACTCAACTGGCTGTAAGGCCATTGCAGCTCTAACTGGAAAAGAATGTCTTCTTTTTTGTATTAATCTGTCACCGTTCAGTGATTTCTCGTGTCTCGATAGAAGACTTTGATCCTTAGCTGATTTTTTTTAATGCAAAACATTTGATTGTCATCAGTTTATATGAAGTATAGACATCCTCATTGCAACTTCATAAATATTTATATCAGACTACTGCTATCCAATGGTTCTAGGAAAGAGACAAAATATTCAAGTGGTTCGGTATTAGTTTTCCTCAGCACAATAAAAGAGCAGCTAAAATCTGGTTGGAAACAGATTTGGAGAATACTTTTCACTATAAGGACATGATACTTTGATACTATACCTGGTGTAGCAGTGCAAGGAATCACTTTTCTTGAGTTTACTTATTTATATATGTACATCAGTGTGACTCCTCAGAATTGAAATTGCTTCATTAGTAAGGATGCTTAACATTTTTGAGTGAGGAGTGGCCATAAATACACTTGTTCCCTCATAAAAGGTAGAGCGTTTTCCTTTCATCTTTAGTTTGAGTTAAAACAGAGATATTGGCTGAGCTGAATCTCAGGTATGCATTGCAACCTGTCAGTCACAAGCAGAATCTGTTAAATATGATAAATGAAGGTTTGTCACACCTCTGTTATTTATGGGATGCCTGGTAGTTCAGTTCGGCCTCTGTATTTGAACCGAGTTTACTCCATCTGAACAGCAGGTTTTGTATTCTCAAAGTTTAGGTATCGTGCGTTTGCAGTTAGTACCTTTCTGCATAGTAAGCATGCATTTTTTTTTCCTGTTTATATTTACTGTTGTCACATAAAGCTTTCTGGATTACTTTAGAACCATTTCAACCTCTCTGAAATAAAAACGACAGGGATGACACCCTCATAATTCTAATTTATAGATATTTATATATTTATCACATTCTTCAGCCAGTCAGTGATTGGATTTCCTCCTTCTGAATCACATTTCTGTTCCTTGGTGTTTAATGATGAGGTACTTGAGCAACTTCTTCTGTTTTGTGTATTCTCACAAGATTTTCTGCAGTCTTTACGTTGAAATCTCTTCCTTCTCCCTCTTTTCCTTCTTTCCTCTTTCCCACTCTCCTCTCAATTTAGATTAACATTATTGTATTTCTTTGACCTCGCAATATTCTCTGTACCAAAGATTCACTAAGGAACTCCCCACTGTTTGTGAAATACTAATACTGAGCAGAACAAGAACAGCTTAGGTTTTTCTTTGATCTTTCTAGTCCTGGCAATACCAAACTTAGTGGGACTCGTCAAATTACAGTGTTGTCAACAACTTTCTTGCTAATCATCTCTCAGAGGTTTCCAGAGTAACCCATTAGTTCTCCTGTTAAGTTTTGATGTAGACTTAACCCAGTTATGACTAAAAATGATTAAAGTTCAATATGCTTGAATTTGAGTAGTAATGGTATTTTTGTTAAAAAGAAAAAGAAAAAAAGTTTGTGTAGGCTCTCTTGTAAACCACCCTGAGTTTCTACTAACAATTAGAAACAGGAACTGGCAGTTCATCACTTATGTCCATGTTTATAGTTAAGAAAAGACTTGCTTGTGAAATTGTATGGATAGCATAGTGCTGAGTCTGTACTCCGAGAATAGTGACATTCTTGAGCTCCCATCTCTGCAGTTGGTTCTATAAATTACCCCTAGTAACTAGCACAATATTAGTGATATTTTGATCTTCACGTTTTATTTTTATTAAGATAAAAACAACTCAGCAGTATAAAGACAAAATTCTAACAATATAAAAACAATTTAGAGCTGTTTCAGTCTTCTCCAGCTGTATCACTCTAAATTGAATGGTAATTTTGTACTGCTTCTCTAGTCAACAAAACACCATTTACTGGGCCATACCACTGCTAATGCCATTCATTCTTCAGATATACACCCATGCTTGCTGAGCTCTGAATCCAAGGCTTACCAAGTTAGGTAAGATAGGATGTCATCTTGTCCTCTTGTTGTGTGGTATGTGGAAATACAGCTGATGTTTACAGAAATTGACAATGAAGTATAGCAAGAGAACAGACTGCATTTCTGAGCTGCAAGGTGGGAGGTTTTATAACCTCAGCACTTAGTAAATGAGAAGGAGGAAACTGAAAATGCATAATTCCTTAAATATTCCTAGATTCCTCTCCTTGCAGTTTTGTCACCAATTATTTATGTAATGCTATTGAAAATTCTGTGTTAATTCTGTGTTGTAACATTTTTAAAAGGGGAGAAAACCTTTGTGGCTCATCCTCAGTTCTGAGGTTAAAAAGTTCCTAACTTTTTAACATTAGAAGCAGCAATGTTTTGTCACTATTTTTGTTTTCTGTAACTCTGTACATTTATGAACATACATTGTGTCTAACTGTTAAGTTCTCTATGGATATTTTCAAGAACTGTCCCATTTATAAGATATATGAAAATACAGAACTCTCAGATTTGTTTCTGTTAGCTGATGCCATGGGATGTTTGGCATCCTATTTCACATATGCACTTATTTTTTTCCCCTAATACTAGATCTATTTGTAAGTAGGATCTGTGTAAGCTTAATTGTGCATAACTGAAGAAAAAGCAATTCCAAGTATTCCACATAGGTTTATCTATAAAACTCTGTATGTGATTCACAGTATTAAAACTGGTAAATGTTTAAGTAAATAATTTGACTACAGTGTAGAAGTGAGGGATGCTGATTGGTTTAATCAAGTGAATACACCTGGTCCAATTTGAACTAATTATTTATTCACAAAGAAACCAGTAAATTTGGGGTTTGGTAGCACAATTTATGGTACAGCTTTTTTTTTATATAGTTTCTTCACTGTCCATAAAATAGCATCATTGCAGTTACATCTAAGAGCCTGTCATGTTTTACCACAAGGAGGTACTAACAGCAAACATCCATGTTTTCCAACTAGAAATCAAGAATATTGGAGTAGATATTGGCATAAAAGGCACAGAACACAAACCAAAGCGTGCTTGTGTCATTTGTCACAACGAAGCATTGATATTTGTGCAACAGGGAGAAAGATCAGCGTTTTTGCAGACTCTTTCAGTATCACATACACTTAGGGAATGTATCTTCCCCTTAATGCCAGTTTGTCACTTCCAGAACAACTAGCAGAGACTACAAAAAAGAAAGAGTATATAGGAGTACATCCATATCCTTCCAGGAAATCTTAGCTGCTGCTACTGTTGGTATGTGTATTTACATAAATACACTGCAGGCTTTGAATAATACAACCACTGGCAGCTAGCACTTCTGGGCACTAGATGAGACTGGAAATAAGGTTAACAATGCTAGAAACCCCTCATAAATGCAAGCTTAATATTTGCATTGAAGTATATGATGCAAGCTTCCCCTTTTTGTTTCAAATAAGTTTTATTTTTAAAGTTTTGAGTCCTTGGAATAAAGAACTCTCTTGAGAAGGGAATGTTGCGTGTTGCACAGAGGAATGGCTTTTCTGATCCTAAAGTGCTTCAGAACTACAAACATACCTGGTATTTCCTTATGTAATGGGCCATCAAGCAAGCGTGTTACTAGCAGCCTACTTATATTTCTATAACAAGCCTATCTTCATCATCGCTACTAGTGTCATCATATTCAACTCTGATTTGCTTCCTCATCATCTCTAAACCTCTCTTTTTGTATGTCTTGGAAGCTGTTGCTGAGTAATTATTGAATTCAGGGGACCTGAGTGTTACTGAGGGCTTTTTAAATGTAGAAGGAACTGATTCATGCTGCCTCCTATAGGTGTCTGTCTGCTGGTGGGCTCCATTCTTGGCTGCAGCTCCATGAAGATGAAGGATTTTTTGCGAGTTCTCCTGCTCTGTGCATTCTGTATGGGATAATTTAGACACAGAGACTGACTCGAGATGAGATTCTGCTTTTGATCCCAGTGAGTGCAAACATCTAGCTTGGGAATTTGGAGTTGAGGTTTCCTTGGAAGATGAGCATGTTTTTTCTTCAGTTTGATCTTCTGCTCTTCCTGAGGCCTGAATCATTGAATCTAACGTACCAAAGCTTTGAATCTCTACCTCTACATTTGGTACATTTTCCGGGCTTGTCTCAAGACCTAAGGAAAGAGGACAAGTAGTCTCTGAGTTTGTTCTGGTAGATTGGTCACCTTTGATTGTATTTGTGAGACCAAAAGGACGAGACCAAAAAGAAGATGCCGCTGATTCTGTCTGAACGTTTGTCTGTGACTCCTCTGGAGCTGATCGTTGAAGCACAGGTGGTTGTGTCACTAAACGGCAGAGTTCCACATCACTGCTGACTTCCTGCACGGCTGTACTGACGGAGGACGGAAAGGAATGAGCTGCCATAGGTACTTCCAGAGGTGCAACGTTCTGAAAAGAGAAGTTTGCTCCTGTGTGTTCCCTGATTTTCCCAGAAACGTCCTGTAGAAATTAGGGAGGGGAAGAAATTTACGTTAAAATTTTTCAATCCAAACCAATGCTGTCCTTTAAAAGAGTGTGATAATAACGTCGGGTATGTTGGCAGAAGGCATTTAGCTGTGCAATAACTTGTATCAACTCAGTAGCTAAGGATAGTATCAACCTTTATTCCAACAACTCATTACTGCATACCAAATCACTCATCCCTCTTTTGACAAGAACACTTTTTTCCTCCCAGTATGTGAGGTGTAGTAATAGATGGATGTTTTCCCTAAGGTGGTTTTTTTTTGGTTAGGTGACAAATCATGCTAATAATTTTTGGGTAATGGGGGCTAAACATTTCCAGCTCCATGTGTATGTGTAGGGATAGCATTCTTTTTATTAAGAAATTTGAATATATATATTTCAAAGATGTTTATGCATCACTGAAGGAAAATTTTAGGATGAGTCTTTAAGAAATATGATGTCTGAGGTTGTGAGATATGAAATAGTTTTATTTCCTACACATAAAACACATCGTAAGAGTTAGGCTCCTAAATGTTTATGCTATGTGAGGAACCATTGCTCCTGCTACACAAAACCAGTCTGGCTCAGTAGCATCTGTCTTTGATTGTGGCTAGTCTAGGGAAAAGTAAAACAGGATAAGGATATAGACTATTCCTCCCAGAGGCTCTGCTGACACTGCATACAACAGCATTGTTTGCAGCATGCACAGATGAGCCTAAGGCCCCATCTAGCTAATGCAGCTTTTGGTGGTAGTGAAACTGGAGCCTCACAGATGTACCCAGATGGCTGAAGAAGCCCTGATGCCATGTTGGATGCACACACTTTCCACTGCATGTGTTCTTAGCATTGTCACCACTTTGCCAGTGATCAGCTAATAACTGTCTCCATCACGGGGCACTCTGTGCCACGTCTTCTGGCACCTCCAACAGCAGTGCCCCAAAATAATTTTAATACATTTTTAATGAAAATCTGTGATAAAGTACCCTCAACTTGAATTATATTTAGCAGTTTTAAAGTTCAAGTTTTAATTACCAGTATGTTTTCTTTTCCTCTCATAATAAACACTCATATAAGGTACAACACCTACTTGTTTATCCTCTTTGCCATTTTGCTTAACGTGGGTAAGGTTTTCAATATGGGAAAATATTCCTGAGTTATTTTTTCCTTCTTCCTTCCTTACGCAAAGCAGCTTGTTTGAGGCAGAGCAAGATGAGTCCTTTTGCTGGTGTAGATAATTTCCTATTGAAAAAAGGTTTGAATAAACTTTTACTTTGAGTGTTGTTCCCCCACGTACCAGAATTAGTGAATTTCTCATCATTTCACTCATCTAACTTTCATGTATTTATTGCTTTCTGTAACTTTTTATCCTAAGCTTTATACATTTTCCCAGCTACCTTTTCTCAACTTTCTGTTTTTAATGGTAATCAAGATGTCTTGCAGAGTAATACCTATTCATATCTGCTATGAAAAAGGCACAAGATAATGTCTCTGCTTCAAAGGTGGTCACAACACAAACATTTCCATTCCACTCATTGAAATCAAGGAAGCGGAATATTTTCACTGAGTTACTAAAACCAAGTCAACACACCAGACTCACTTCATATAGCAAACATACAATCTTCTTTGAGAAAATGATAAACACTGATCCTAAACTGTGCAGGCTCCTAATGGGAGGTTATTCTGTGTCATTTATTTTTTAAATGAACTCATAATTTGCAAGTTGACCTATCTAAGTATATGTATAAAAGCCATGTGTTTATATTTTCACTTGCAGAAGATACTGAAAGCCAGAAGCACTTTTGCAGTTCATGTCAGGTACATATCAGAAATACTGCTAACGTTCACCCTTTCCAAACATTCAGTACACTCAAAAATATTTGAAATGCTTACCTTGTACCTTGGACTGAGGAGAATGGCACTTCTTATACTGGTTAAATTTACAGGCTTGTGATGAATAGCCCTTTCTCAAAACATCCAGTGTTCTATTTGGAAAACAGTGTCTCTTGTTCAGGCGGTTCATTTTCAGCTGAGTGTATCCATGTACGTGCCTTCCTCCGTACCTGCATTGCAAGTGGCATTGAAAGGCTAAACAAATATATTTATTTGTTTATTTAAGACTGGCCATGGTAGAATAAGAATAATACCACTACATCAGGCCTTTTTTGTGGGAATTTAGGAATTTACTTCTGTGAAGGAAATGTTAGTTCATGTTAATTCAAAAATCAAGTACTCCAACAATTATTTTATTGGATTTCTCCATGTTAGATTTCAGAATGTCCTTGGCTTGCTGGGAGAAAAAGAGTCAGGAGTTACAGATCTAGAAACATTTTTCTGTATTTGGAGTTGTAAAACAGCATGCTCATAAATACTGAGATGCACAAGAATCACATGAGAGTGCAAAGGTGTTGATGTTTTGGTTTTCTTTTTTGTAACTCTTATGTGCAACCTATTTATCATCAGTGCTGAACAACACGCTTCAGACATTTAGAAAACTCACACTGGATAATGCAACTACGTTGTTATCTCGTCCATCTAGCTCAGTTCATTTTAATGACTGGGACAAAATTATGTGGGAAGTTTCCACTCCTGTATCAATAGAATCAAACATTACACACACAGTGCTAAGTAAATCTAACAGCTTATGTTTGGTGTGTAAGAAAAATATATTACATTTCATTATGAACAGTTTGGCCAGTTAGCTGCTGGTATAGATTGGCTTTCAGATCTCTGTACTCAGTTGAATCTCTGTACTTTTTTGATATGGCCAAATCAATTCTGAGACCAGCAGAAAAGAAATGGGGGCAAAGAAGGGAAGGAAAGAACCTGAAAGTGTAGAAGAATGCCACAAGACAGTTTGGGTCATACGGACCTGAGTATTTTGTTTGTGGTCCGATGGTCCTTCAAAACTGAGCTGCTGTTTATGAAGGTAGACATGGCGAGTAAGTTACCAGCAGTGATTTGTCCTGAAGGAAAAGCTCTGTCTGTTTTTGGTCATAAGATGAAATAAGGATGCATGCACACAAGGTGTGTTTCTTATTGAAGCATTCCATCAGACAATTCTGCTACCTCACACTCCTGAACCATTAGAGGCTCAATCCTCCACCGACACAAACTGCCACTAAGGTCAGAGGAACTGCACTGATTGATACAATGTGCCTTCAAAAGCCTTATGTTCTTTCAGCTGCATATTTAAACTGAATGATCATTTAAACTACAGCTGGCTTTATTCACTTACTGCTAAAACTTGATTTTTTCTTCTGCGTTCTCTCATGAATAAAAGATAGAGATCTGAGGACAGAAGGGTCTGGCATACAGCTTTTAACTGTAACAGGAATAAAACTGAAGTATTTTGCTTCCCTTCAAACAAAACAGAGTGCTGACAATTCAGACAGATAAGTATCAGTTCTAATGCGCAATAACAGTCACCTGGCCAGTCATCATCGTTCTGTGGTGTGTGTCTCTTTTGCTTAGAAAAGTTTGCTCCTGCCAGCAAATAATACATCGATACTTTTGATCATTTTGATAATTTACCTTTGTGGAAGTGCTGCAGTGTGGGAATGGATCTTTCTATGAGATTTATTTTCTCCCCCAGTTTCGACAAGGTTGAACTTTGGGGGCGGCTTTCTGTTTTCTGTGGACACTTTTATACCCATCGCAGCAAAATGATGTTTGTAGCCAGGGAAGATGAAACCATACGAAGCCATATGCCTTACCATTTGGAGGGGATTTTAATTTTTTTCTGTTTGTGGCTCCTCTTGAGTTTATTTGTTACTGGCTTTTCCTTTTTGCAAACTGATGGTTTCTTCTTTTTCTCTGACATGTTTTTGAAAGCACCACCAGGAGCTGCTGAGCATAACTATTAAAAATATTGAAAAAATTGAAAGCACGTTAAAAACTGTGAGTTACATTAACTGAGATAGTAGGAATCTGTGCTCATTAGCTGACACTGAGCAGCACAGTCGTTGATAGTATTCTCTGACATTTTTCCTAGAATTTTCATGTTCGTTTTTAATCACTTTGTCCATCTGACTTTATGAAGTTTAAACAACCCGTTGCTTTTGTGGACCTGTACAGAAATGAGTGCGTGTTCTTTTGCATTCTTCTCCCTATATAAAAAACAAGCTGAGTCGTATAGAGCTGTTCTAGGATCTGTACAGACTAGTCTATCTTCCCTTACTTAAAAGAAAAAGCTTTCAGGCTTTAAACACTCTCAGGGTTTTCGTGCAATTTGATTTTGTTGATGTTTGTCTCTCACCATAAGGAAACATCTATTACATAGCCTGCCTTTGACTCTAAATACCTCCGAGTAAAATAAAGTCTTGAGCTTGAATATCTCATAAGTCCTACTCTAATTCAAATATTAATTTGAAATGAAAGTTGTGAAATACAAATACTGTCACAAAAGAATATAAGAAATACCTCAGGGGGAAAAGCTGAGAAACAGGAAATATGGTCTTCCCACTACACAGCATTTCTACTGAAATTCTCAAGTGAAGGTACATACACAAAATTATGCATGTTTTATGCACCAAACAAATATGACTTATCTTGTAACGGTATAACTGGTAAATTCTGCATCCACAAATGCCTCCAAATGTCCATAAACATGGATATTAGTTTCTTAATTTGTTTCTTAATTCTCTTGTTTTTCTATTAAAATTGTCCTTGTAAGCTGATTACACCCTTTTGAGAAAGGAAACAGGATCCTTAATCTTACCTCCTGCATCTGTTGTCCTTGAGAAAAGGATGAAGGCAGTGTTTTTAAGCTCCTGTTTGTTAAGCTGCAGGCCACAGTCTCGCTAATGGTTTTCATTTTGAAAATAGAAATATCACATTTTGACAGTGTGCACTCATTGCTGGGTTCCTTGTGGATGTGCATGGAGGAATAAGCAGAGTCTGCGTTCCCTTTCTGCTCAGCAGGCAGAGGAAGGCTTTTTGTTAAACAGCACCAGGTTAATCGAGTTTCAGCATTTAGTGAAGGGAAGTTGCTCTTGGTGCTCAGTACTGTAAAACTTTCAGAGTAGGAAGTCAGGCTATTGCTGCGCAGTGCTGGGAATTCTTCGCAGTGAGTGGTGAGAGCGTGGCAATAAAACGTGCCGAAGGAATGGCACAAATAAGTGGAGCTGCCTTTGGATCTCTGAGTCTGCTCCATATCCTCTGATGTTGGTGACACGTCCTTAAGGATGACTGGGCTTCCACCTGTGTCCCACCCCATGACTGTTGACTCTGCATCCTTGCTAGAAGCTTCCCTTTGGCCTGATGCCGTCATCAAAGAGTCACCTCCTGAGCAAAGCTGATGTAAAACTTTTTCCTCTTTGATGTCAGCTGATACGACAAAACCACTCGAATACATAGGAGTAAAGCATATCTTCTTTGGGGTCTGTGCTGATGAAGTAGTTATGCTCATCCACTTCCCTTCTGTTTGTTTTTGATAATTGAGTTTATTTTTGTTCTGCTTGTTTTTCCAAGCCCCTCTCATAATTTCCTCCTTACAAAAGCTGCCATCTACTATTGTTGAGATATTTGTTGTTTCTGAACTGACTGGTGAGCACAATACTGGAGTTTTCCAGTTTGCATGTAAGTTCCATCGCAGCTCTCCTTTGCTGCCTTTTTGTCTCACTTCGAATTTTAGGGGGGACCAAAGCACATCATTGGAATGAGAACAGAGTGATCTGCTGTGGGAAGAGCAGGGTGGGTTGGCTAAGGAATCTGTCACAGAGGTACGAGGTGTCATCTGTTCAGATTGAAGCAGAATCGACAGATCAGGGTTTCTCTGGTCTTGTGGCAGTTTAAGGATATATTTTGGAGAAAAGGCATTTTTCAATGGGTCTGGAGTTAACTGACCAGATTGCAGATGATGGATTTTGGAAGATGCATTAGCAGTGTTGTCACTGAAAAGTGGTACTCCTGTTTTCACAAGACATGTTTTGACATCTTTATCTGTCGTGTTGTGCAAAGCAAAAGTATCGCAATCACTTCCCCTGAGGTCAGGCCTCAAAAATCCCACGGATGAAGCTTTTGAGATCCCTGCTGAATGTGAAAGTGGGTTAATGTCACCATAATGAGCAACTTCAGTGGGGAGTCTGGTTGTTTTTATACAATCCACGTTCTCAGTGCCTCCAGCTGATTCATTAATTCCTGTGCTTAATTTCTGCCCCTCGGTTTTACTGGAGAGTTTCACTGGTGCTGTGGAAGGACATGGAGTGGCAGTGCAACAGGCAGTCCCTGCTTCAGTTACTGCACTGCTTTCACTACAGGGACTAGGGTAGCACTTTGAAATTATGTTTTCTTTCTTCTCCACTTCAACTTTCAGCTTTTTTCTTTCTGATGGTAAATTCTGGGATTTCCCTAAGGATTCTCTGTTGCTGCAGTGGACCCACAGGGGCATCAGGGCATGCCGGACAGTTTCCTGATTCCTGTTATGGTTTCCATAATTGTTTGAAGTGCTTTTATAATCTGATTCAAATGTACTGGATTCTTTCCCAGGACTTGATTCTTCCCATTTGCTACTCAGTACTGGCAAGCAGCCGTCCTTCATTCTGTTCGCGTTGGGTTGACACTGACTATTTTGCAGCCTGTACTCTCGGCTGCTTGGAGCTGGTAACGTGTTGTTGCCACCCGTGTCTTTGTCTGTGTCGCTGCCATGGGGACCTCGGGAAGCTCTGCTCACTGCAGTATGTGCACTCACATTTACTGACTGTGATGTCTCCATGACATCGGTTAAACTGTCTGTGGTTTCCTCTAAGGACGCGTTGTGTGGAATATGGTTACCATTAGCACCAGTTTCTGATTTAACAGCGTTTAATTCTGTTGTCACAAGGGAGGAAAGGCTGTCACTTGCAGAGCTCCTGACATCTTTTTCTTCAGCAGGGTCAGTACTGCTGACTGATTCCTTTGAATCAGGAGCGGAGCCTGCAATATCTGTAATCTTATTCCCCCTTTCTTTGATTTTCCTGGCGTGTTGACTGCTTTTCATTTTTTGGTAGATTTTCTTAAAGGTTTCATCTCCATACATTTGCCATTTTTCTTCCGAGAACATCTTCAGCTTCCTTTGATTGTGTTTCTTGTTTTTAGCGCTGACTGTTTCTCCAGCCCCAAGCCTCGAACTCATCTGCAGCTCTTCCGAGGGAGGATGATCAGCCACGTTACTTAGAGGCAAATCATCCACTGCTGCCTGTCTGACCAGAGCTCGAGGATGGCTGCTGGGAAAATCCACCGAATTTGCAACGAGATTGTTGCTAGGCAGCAAAGCAGCAGCGCCTGTATTTACAGACTGCTTAGTAAGAGACGGCGGTTTTGAGCAGCCTGCGTTGTCATGCACCGCTCTTGTGCCTTCCACAAATGGCAGGGAGTTGCTCCGTGTGACCGGCACAGCATCTATCGTCGTGGAGAACTGCGTGGGGACGGAATGAAAAAACACGGGCTTGCATTTCTCCAGGGGTGCTAAGGTAGATTTTGCTGAACAAAGGGAGAGGTTCTTCTTCCTGTTGGCGTCAGACGTCCTGATGTCAAAATGGAAAGAGTCTTTGTATGTATAAGGCATTGGCAGATCTATGCTTCCCTGTTTAGAAAGGACAGTTTTTCTGGGCCGAACATTGTCTAGCTGAGTGTCATCCACCACGATTTTGTTATGAGAAATAAGTTTTGAAATGTGTTCCTCCAGCCTCTTTTTCTCTAGCATCAAGGCTGTGGCCTTCTCAGCTGGCTCTGCCTTTGCACTGCTTCCGGCCGTGCACCTTGAGCTGCTGAAGGCAGTTTCGTTTTCCAGTTCAGTGCTGTGCTCACAGAGGCTGTGCAGCGGGCTGGAGGAAGCCAACTGTTGTTCTGTGCTATCAGAGCGTGACAGATACCCTGAGTCGGTGCTCTCACACTTCTTTAGCTTGCAGTCAAATGGCTTGTAATCCCACTGTTTTTCTGAAGAGGTTGCTTGCTGCCTTTGCAACTGAATGTGTTTGTTGGCAGCTGGAGTTCTTTGCTCCTGCATCTTCTTTATCTGGCACTGACCGTTTGGCAAGGCTACTGGAAATGCTAAACTTGGAGGTTCTTTCTCAGAAACCTCCTGATCAGTCTTTGAACTAAAAGACTGATGACTTCTTTCTTGATTTTCTGAAACTACTGACGAATTGCTTGTTGCTGGCACTGAAAGGTCATTAAGTTTCTTACTGTCTGTTACAGCGCTGGTCTCCAAAGTCACCTGTTTCATCTGCATCCCCCTGTCTTCATAGCTGCTACCGTGTCCTTTGGTGCCTTGCTGTGACGTGATGCTCTCTGCTGCTTTCTCATTTTGCTCCAGTGTCCCAGTGTTGTCAGAGTCTGAGGGTAGTTTGGTGTTGTTGACGTGTGTTTGAGTTCTTCTGTGTTTGTACAAATTACTTTGAGTTTTAAATGCAATGCCACAAGTGGTGCATGGGAAGGGTCTCTCTCCTGTGTGAGAGCGAATATGTTTCTCAAGGACACTTGGCTTCAAACAGTCTCGACCACAGTGTTTACAGATATATTTCCCAGCGTTTTTTGATTTTCCTGGGCTTCCGACAGGTGCGTTGACAGAAGAATTGGGTGATGATAAAACTGGTAAAGTGCTCACTATGTTCAGTGTTAGAGTTTGCCCAAGTTGTTTCTGAAACACTGACTGGGGCTGATCTGTGCCTTCGGAAGGAACCAGTGGGTTCAGGATCAGAGGTATGTTACTGCTATCCAGGTTTCCACAGCTCCTGCCAGCCACCAGTTGACTGCTTGGCTGAAAGCATCCTGGCTGGACAGGCTGGTACAGGGGAATGGTGAGGGCTTTTAGATACACAGGTTGAGGCAGTGCTTGTTCCTGTGGAGGAACCGCACTGCTTTGGCTGAGAGCTGAAGGACCCTGTGCAGGCTGAAGAGAAGAGGTTGGAAGTGGCTGGTCTGCTAGTGCAGCTGTCAGACCAGGATGCTTCTGTGCCTCCATTTCAAAGGTTGTCTGTCAGGTACTCATGTATCTGTAGGGAAGGGGAAACAAAACCAGCAGGAGTCTTCAGATAGCTAAATAAAATAAACATATTTTTAATAGTATATGTAAGTCAATCACTGGACTTGAAATGCTAGCAAATAATGTAACAAATCAAATATAGGCATTATACCGACTGTAACTGCTATATTTTCCAGTTAAATTGATTCATCTTTCATTGCTAAGCTAGAAATTAAAGAGTTCTGCATAGCATAAAGAAAAATGAAGAATGCACCTAATACCTACAGTACCTACACAAAGCATCAGAAATAAATCTGAGTATCAGATCGGCAAATGCAAGCTCTAGCCCGAACACAGCAAAGCCAGCTGAGCTCTGAGGTAGGCTGAGGTCACTCCATGTGTTATGGAGGCTGGATTGGAAAACCACTGAGGGTAAAACATCTTTGGGCCACTCGTTCCAAACACAGGACATTAAACACGGATGTGTCATCTGAGTTTAACCAGATATGGCTAAAATTGGACCAGTTTTTTTTACACCGATGAGATTTACATAAATATGTGCAAAGTAGAAAAGATGGTATCACAGTGAAATAGCAGGGTAAATTAAAGCTGTTGTTTGTGCAGCCCACATTCAGTTTGACTAATTAAAGGGAATAGGATGGTACGCTGTTTATTTTTAGATGTTTTCAATTCCGGCTGAAAACATTTTATAGACAAAGTTTTTGGATGAAGTAAAGTCATTCTTATGAAAATCTGCCTAAATATATTCAGGGTTGGTACTGGTCCAGATTAGTTTTTTTCCTAAACAAAAAACTATCTTGCTTTTTTTTGTTTTTCCCTCTTAGAAATAAACTGTTTGAAATAAGCTGGCTGACAATTATTTCTGGAAAACATAATAGACATCAGCATCATCTCATTCTAGTTTGGGTTACAATTAGAAAGTGATCTTTGAATGCTTATTCAAATTATTATTATTCTGCCATATTCACAACTGCTTATTTATTGCTTGTTCTGAATATAACTGCTCTTGTGCAAACAATCACAAAAATAAACTCTTAAAATAACATCAGTGGCGAAATGTGAAATACACAATTTGTTGCCTTACTGGCCTGTAGCAGTGTTGCAATGCCCTCCTTACAGAGTTTTAATAGGTAACTATTGCTGGGAAAGAGTAATAAATGCTTACCCCCAAAATGTTCTTTGATTAGTGCCGCACGGCGCACAGTATGGCAGCATTATTCAAAACAAAATCTCCATTGTATGCAGTTACTGGGAACTTTCCATATGATTCAGATAAAGTAGAAATGGAAAACTCAGTACAACTGTTTTCAAGCATTCCTCATTTACTGTTCGATCTCCTGATAGAGAGTAATGGTAAACTGATAGCTGGATGAAAATCCAAGTCCTGCTACTTCATAGCTGAAAATGGTAGCACCTCACACCACATGAAATAACGGGAAAATAACCTTTTATTAATGATCAAGTGGAATAGATAAAGGTCAATGGGTTATGTGCTCAGTGATAAATCTATTTAGCACCTTCATAAATAGACTAGGAATTCAGGTACTTTGCATATGAAATATATGCACCATTGAAACAGGACGACAAAGCAACGCTCTCAGCAATCCTCTGCAAATGTAAAAGTTTTGCGTTGTAGGAAATTACCTTTCATCCCTTTGATTATGTCATCCCTGTCTGTGGCTCACAATGCAAGTATTTGTCTTGAAAATTCAATATACCTGGTTCCTGATACTGCCCTCCTCTAATTCCACACCACCTCTGGAGAGCCCTTGCTGACTGGCATCCCTTGCTTCACTGCCAAAACTTCTTCCTTTTTCTTTCCAATATGCTTTGCTTACTGCAAGAATTGGAAAAGGGAAGGAAAAGACAGCAATGCAGTCCCTGGGATGTGTTTTCAGACTTTCCTTCTGGAAGCAATCTTTTCTCCTTTCTCATGAATTTTGTGAATCAAACCCAACATATCAAGTCTGGAGTTTTCTTGTCCACTCCCTGCTGCTTTATAATAAAGCATAATAAATAATATTTTTGTCCACATAGCTGCTTTATAATAAAGTTGTTGACTGTATTCATAAGGATGTTACGAGATTATGGCTTATTAGTGGAATGAATTTATTATCCATACTCTGCACTGCAGTTAACCCTACATGATAGATTGCTTTAATTTGCAAAATGAGGCTGGAGACATTTCACATCCCTTCTAGGTTCCTAAGCTGCTTTCATATGTAGGCATTACTTACATTACTGTAAATTTGACTGATTGGTAGGAGTGTGATGGCACAACCCATGAAATACCAGGCATTGTATAGAAATAAAGTCTAATATTTGCTGCAAAATGTGTAATAGCATGCAGGATTTATCTGCTCAGTGCAGATAAACTGCAACTGTACTTAACAAAGACAGCAGTAAGTAATACAACATGAGTCACTGGCGTTCATAAACCAGGCCTGCAGTAGTTCTGCCAAGGATATTATATAGGCAGGACTCGAGGAAAAGTGAATGATGTATAGCTAGAAGATCTAACAAACAAACCGTATCAGACAAAACAGATCATAGTGTCTGTGCTCCCCACCCTCCCCTGGAGAAGTGTGAAAATGTGGAATTCATATTTTCACCCCATTAAGCCTCCTCCAGAGTCACAAACTTATCCCTCTTCGAGCATCCTCCTGTGCGTGCACAGCTGATGGTCACCGTGAGGCCAGACTGGAAATGAGTAGGACTTGTAATGGAAAGATGTTTTTAATATTTATTCTCTAGTTCCAAGTGCCAGAATCTGTGTAATTTCACTCAAACTCTTAGGTTTTCTGAGGCTCCCAAAACAGTATAATCCCATAAATCTTTTCAGTGTTCTGCAATGTTCTATGAGGAAAATACCCAAGTGCTTGCAGAATAGTCTTAAGAGTTTTATAATGCATTTCAACCAGCTATGGAAGTGTGCTACAGTCTACAGCAAACAAAATCCACTTCTGTGGCTTGTACTCCATACAGACATTTCTCTGTAGTAATCTGAATTCTGAAAAATGGTGTTTTCACATCCGTTGTTTATATGCAGAAGTTACTGTATTTCTTTGCACACTGATAAAAATAGCTTATCTCAACTTAATGCTACCCCAGCACTCATTCTAGACAGTCCTTGCTTAAAGTAGGAGAACTTCCTTTGCTGCTTATCCTCCAGACTGTTACTGAGCAGCTCCTACACAACCATCTGAGCTCCGTTTGTGGCTCGTAGCATGGAGCTACCAGTATCAAATCCTGAGCATCCTTAGGTAAATAAACGTTTCCAATAAGCAAAACTAAGTGCAGGATTTGGTATGCCCCAAATTTAAAAGATTAATTTCTTAAGCTATCAAAACTTGTCAAGAAAACTCAGTTAAACGCAATTATTTTGTCCCTAGTTTGAACTATACCTTCAGGTATGCACTGTGGGTAGGCCTGGAACACTACAAAGTCAAAAACTGGAGTATTTTCATATGACAAATCAGCATAACAGAACCTGTTTTATTCTGTTAACTGGTAGGAAAAAAAAAAGACTAAATAGATTTCTGTATATTTCTTTATAATTGTTTTCTTCTTCCTAATTCCAAATATAGTTTATAAAACTTGCTTCTTTTCATCAGCAGTGTTATAATAATCTTGGATTGTGCAACCAAGTGATGTTTCTTATCTGCATGGCACACACACTGTCAGTTGTCTGTCAGAGTCAGTAACATTAAATGAACTGGTAGCTGCTTATTTCCTGTGTCTGTCACTTCTTGGTATTCCAGTAAGAGGAGCATTACAGTCCTTAAGTCCAGATGCAGAGTTACCTCCCAGGCTCGATCTACAGGTACAGTCTGTAGATGTAATAGGTTATTTTTTTACCATACAGATGCAGCTTTTCAATACCCTGAACAAACATAATGTACTGCACTATCCTAGGGATCTTTGCATTTTTTAAAGCTTCTGGTGAACCCTACTTTAAATATCACATCATAAAGCGTACGGAAGAGGAATCCTCTTTAGTTTGTAAATAATTCTAGCTTACATACCTGTTACTGAGGCTCACATTTCAGCAGAAGTCTCACACCCGCCAATACTTCAGACAAGCAGAGAGAAACAAGGACAAAGACTTGAAACAGATTAGAAGTAGGAAGTATTTTTTTTTTTTACATCGGTGTCACAGAAACAACCTTCAGAAAACAGGAAGAGATGAAGTAAAAGAAAATGAAGTAGCATTTCAATCTGCTCTTATCCTTTATTCGCAAAGAAGCCCAGAAACAGAAGCAGCTGCCTCTGAGTACAGGCATTTGGTGCATTGCTTTCAGTGGCAGCACTCAGTGAAATATGCTGGTGCAATGGGAGAAATTTCTCTTTGTCTCCCTAAAGATAATTTGCCTGTAGCCTTAAAGGAAAGATATCTCCCAAAATGTGTTGGAAAAGGAAGCAATGGAGGAGAGAGGCTACTTGCTGTGTATGAAAAGCTAAACTCACCCAGGGAGGGTTTTATCCCAGCAGCTCCCAGCGGGGCCTGCAGCAGGGTGGTAACCAGCAGGGAAATGCTGCAAGGATGTTAGAAGCATTTGGGGCCCTCTCAGCATGCCTCTCCAACACGTGAAAAGATGCAGTGAAAGCAGGACAGGGCGCAGTCAAGAGAAATGAAAAGGGCATTCTGAGGATTTCAACTGTTTGTGGGTTAACTTTGGTAAAAGTCCTCCAACAAAATGGTCAGCCGGGGTGACCAGCAAGGAGAGCTGTTCCTTACCTGAGTGCATTGGAATGGCTGCTGCTTCTGCTGCTCTTACACTGAGTAAATCCCAGCCTAGAATACGCAAGATTCGTGCCCAATAATTTCACATCATTAGCATATCTGACCTGTAAAATGTCGTTAGGAGCTCTGCATTCTGGAAGATGTGGTGTTTAATGTTTATAACTTAGTGAGCATCACCAAGATAGCTGCAGCCTGCTGGTGTGGATTGGGCAGGGGTGAAACCATAATATTTATCATTGTTTGTCCAACATCTACTCTAGCAGAAGCACTTTCTTTTAGTGATTGTGTGAATAGGCCAATGCTGGAGATGTAAGTGGATTTTAATTCTACACAGCTCTGTTGATCTCAGGGAGTTTTGCCTGTTGTTTGGGTATTTTTGGTTCTTTTCTGGATTCTATATTAACAGACCTCCAACACTGATGGCAGAGAAATATGTCTGTCTTATCCTTCCTGCCCTTGCCTGTCTTTTAGTTACGTGGTTAGCAGGGCCTAGTATCGTTGCCTAAGGTCCTACTTGTTTCCATCATACCCTGAATTGGTCCTAGTAATGATAAGGGCAATGCTTAAAATCAGTGACTCCAGAAAACTACGTGACATTGTGCACTGCTTTACAACAAACCCACGCTGTCCATACGGATAAAGGGGACTGTGTAAAATAAATAAAATAAAATAAAATAAAATAAAATAAAATAAAATAAAATAAA
>JAPSGF010000017.1:12904743-12914871 GCA_035772895.1 Perdix hodgsoniae | reverse complement strand
AAATAAAATAAAATAAAATAAAATAAAATAAAATAAAATAAAATAAAACTCTTCAGTTTTATTGCTTATATGGAGCCAGGTGTGCTTTATTCCACTGTGAGTCTGGCTATCACTTTAAGCTGAGGTGAACTTACTTAAAAAGGAAGCTTATTTTAGACAGCACTAATAATTCCAGCAATATGCTGGAACTTGGAAGGACTCTAAAACATTAAAGCTCTTAAAATTAATTATTTTGCACACTCGGTAGAGTATCAAATTCTAAATGGTAAACTTGAAAACTAGTTATCCTGAGTCCAAAAAGAAACAGTTAAATATAGCAAGTTACAAGTAAAGCAGGTGGCTGACTGAACTCAGCACCTATCATATGGTTTCAGGCCTTAGCAGAGACTTTTGAAGCTTGGTCTGATATTCCTAACCCTTAAACAACCGAGCCTGGAATCAGACTGATGCCTCCAGGGTGATGATCCCCATGAATATGAATGAACAGACTGCCCTGATGGCTACAAGTGTCAACTGAATGCTTACTGACAACTGGTACGTGCTACATTAATTCTATTTGAAATTAATTTGAAACTAATTATTTTTGTTTTCTCTTTTTAGCCACTCTCTGTAGGTGTTACGAGCTCAGAATCTCTGTGCTAGATCACTTCTGTTCACTTAAGTTCAACCCCTTATCCTGCTCAAGGAGACCCAATTAATTTCCATTGCCAATATACAGCGGTTCAGCTGTGAATAAGGATAAGCCTGCTGTCAGGAACAGGGCTGGGTGGATGTGGTGCTTACAAACTCATGTCAAGCTTAATGCCAGAGAAGTCAGTGTTGATGAAGAGCTCTCTTAGTTGGCTAGACAAACTACTTAAATACAAATATAATAAAGTAATTGTGAACTATAGAGCCAGAAATAAACTTCATGCAGGTGCATCAAACACTGCTTTAATGGAAAATAAATGTTTATGAGTTCGCCCCAATGCTGGAGCTTTCTAGATCTCAATTCAAATTTGCAAATGGAACTGATACCTTTTCTGATTAGCACAGAAATGAGTCCTGCTTGGCCTCACTTGAAAACTGCTTCCTGCCTTTATTCTTTTCTCAGTTTGACTTCATACCTCAAAATGTCTCATAACAGAAGTTCTGACTTCACCTTTTCACTTGTTTTTAAGGGATGTCTCTGGTCTCACAGGACTGCAGGCTGTACCAGCAGCATGCCAGCTGTGTAAAACTTTATTGACAAAGTAGAGAGCTTCAGTTCCACGCAGAATCAGGATGAAAATGTGTAATTTCCTGATCTTCTGAAACTGCCACGATTTTAACTCATTTCTTGCTCAAATTCTGGCTTTTGGAAATCTTGCTGCTCATTAAGAAATCATTATTCCTGAAGTTTTGCCCTGCTTTGTCTGCTGTAAGAGTACAGGGCACCTAGAGAACACACTCACCGAACTTTGAAGGTCTGGTGCTCTTTCTTGTGGACAGACATTTCTGATACTTTACTCCATTATGTTAAATCAGCTTTTTGTGTGTTTTGTTAAGCACAGAATATGGTGTTAAAGGCTTTTAAGAAGAATGTGATCTGCAGCACCTTTTCTTCGTTCTGAAATAGCACCGACTGTTCCGATCATTATTGAATACATGGTTTTCTATATTCCAAAAGGCTGACATTGATAATACCACTGTCAGCTAAAATTTTAATGTATAAATAGATGTTATTTTGGCCCTTTTGGGCTCTCCATACAGTAAGTATCAGTGAATATTTCCTGTTCTACTTCTCATGTTTCTACTCTTCCCAGCTCCAGTAATAAGAACTGCTTTCCAGTTTATTATATGTCTTTATTTCAAATCTGTACCACTGCTTGCTTAAAAATAAAACAATCAAATCTAAACCATCTGTTGGTTTTGTAACACTGTTAGTGACTTCACAATGAAGAAAAAAAGAAAAAAAAAAAAAAGATTGTCCGTGATTAAAAAAAACCTAAAAACCTCAGAGGATTTCCACTCTTTCATCCTTTTATCACATTTGCTCCTATGCATTTTTCTGGTGAATAAAGAGTTAAACCTCCAGCCAGCAGTCTGTAATCAACAGGTTGTTCTAACAGAAAAATAATAACCCCTATCCATCTTTTAAAGTTTAGAAGGTTGGACTAAATGATCAAAAAATACGGATTAAATCCCCTTAAAAAAAGAAGTGGGGCCAGGACTAAAATGAAAGGCTTTCTGATTTAGTAAAAAATCCTCCTTGTTCCTAAGTGAAAGAACCATTACATTAATAACTTAAAAATATACCTCATGACACCCAGAACTTAATTAATCTCTGTCGATACAGAATGATAACAAAACACTTTGCTAACCTTTAGGTGGCCAATTCACAGGCAGGTGGAGAGGTTCAGGTCTCCCTGGAATAGCGTTGGAACAAAAGCAGCATCCTGTTTCCTTTTTTCAGTGTCTTTCTCTTCTCTCTTTTTTTTTTTTTAAGCATTTGAAAATTGAAGGGTGGGTGTTGGGGAGGGGGCGAAGGCAGCCCACGCCTGGGGTGGGAAGAGTTTTAATGGCCGATGCTGGTAATATGGTTTGCCTGCTACAGTGTCTGCACTACTGCAGCTCTGTGTGTGGGCGTAAAGAAATGACACGACTGGGTTTCAAACCATTACACTGAAGATTTGCAAACAGTTAAAAAAAAAAAAAAATACATGCACAAACCCATCGGGCACAAATGAAAAATGGTTACTTTATTTTTTTTAATCTTTTTCTGAGTTGGGGTTGTTGGTTTTTGTGCTTTGGGGTTTTTTTTGTGTTTGTTTTTTTTTTTTTAACTGAAGAGATTTAACCCAGTCGTTGTTTTTTTTTTTCCTCGACCTTTAAAATAAAAAAGGTAAATTAAGTATTTAAAGAAGGTTCTTTTGTTTGATGTAGTGTGAACATTTTGTTATCACTTTTGCTGCTGAACTGAGAGTCCGTATTCCCAAAGGTGTCCAAGGTCCCATAGTAAAGATCTCCAAAGCATGGCTGTATTTCTGCCTCTGCTGAATCCTGGTAGCACCAGGCAGAATGGGGCTGTAGACACAGCAGCTGCCCCACAGCCAGGAAGGCAGGGTGTTTTAAACCATGACTGTTGCCTTGAATGTTCCACAAAACACAGCCAAGGCAAAAAGGGATGTTCTGGCAACCCCTTTTTGTTCAGTACTCTTGCAGTGTGTCAGGCTTGCTGATCCAAATCCAAATCAGACAGAAAACAATCTGAATGTTTGGTGTAAGTACTGAACAAAAAAAAAGGAGGCCAACAGCAAGGAGACAAAGGGATTGTTCTCTGTAATACCACGGGGAAGTAGAGGAAAATGCTATTTAAGCTAAAACACAATTGCTGGCACCAGTGGGAATGAATATAAGTGGATATGAACAAACCATTGTTGGGAAGGAGGGGGAAATTTTCTGTGAGACGAGTGAGAGCAATTTACAGGAGTATTGTTGACCCCCCAGAAATGAAACAGAAACAAAACAGTTTTAGAAAGGAGTTTGAATATTTCAAGGAACCTCTGTGACTCCTCTGCTCCATGGCAGTAAGAGACCAGAACTTGTTACATGCAGTTCTTCATGTACGTATGGGAGAAGGCATCTAGACTGAAAACTGTGTGCTTGTACCCAGAATATATGCATTCTTTAGTGCAGTGTTTCAGATCTGTATTCTTTTAATGTTCAAATGAGCCCCAAATCAAATGGGTGCATTTGGTATTTTGGTGCCATTAAAGACCAAGACAGCCAGACACCCAGGCAAAGGGGGATGGCAAGGAGGGGACACCCACAGTGCCTGTAGTGCACTGTGTCACTGGCAGTTCTTCACCCCATCCTGGGCCACAGAGGATCCAGAGCTGAATACCACATCAGCAGAATTCAGTGTGTGAATAGAGGCAGCAAGACTGAACTCGAGCACTTCAGGCTACTAATTCCATCCTTTAACAAACAGAAAGTACTTAAACAATGAATCACGCTACAGTGAATGAAAAAAGATCTTCGTTTCTAAATCTATCTGATAAAACTGTCAGAGAGATGTTACTGCTAATCCACAGAAGTACAGGCTGATGGGGTATGAAGTGGGGTCTGGACACCAGCCATAGTAGGAGCTTCAGCCTTTCCTTCACGTATAAACTACAGGCTGAGGTCAGCTCCAGTAAATTTTGCTAGAGAAACGTCTGTGGCCTCAAAAAGCACAGAGTTAGGGGGAATAGAAATATGGCTCCTAGCAGTGCTACAGTCATGCAGACTCTGGATATAACTGTACAACATGATGTAGAATGCTGACTGAAATCGCTTGAATCAATTCAGTAAAACTGGTAATTTTCCTAGCACTGTGATTTTTTGTGTGTAAATAAGTAAAAGATAGGTTTTTATCTCCTTCATTTTTTGTGACTTCCTCTAAACTGTAAGGTAATGATGTGCACTGCGTGCTCCATGGGAACGCTCGCGGTCAGACACACAGTGTGCATTATTCATAAGTCCTTTAAATCTTGCTTTTTTAAAATAAAACAAATTAAAAAAACATTGATTGCAACTTTCAGGGCAGTTTGAAAGAGCAGCAAAATGCAAAATGCAGTGCTTGAAGCAGGATCTCTGACAGGCACACACTGCGCACTTTGTCATGGACACTGTGCAGTACTTCTATTTCCATGCCTCTGTGGCATTCATCATTTCTGCCATGGTATTATCAGCCACTGTGCTGCAGATAAAGTGACATCTGAAATGTCTGAATGCACCTAGACCTCCTCTAGGGAATAACCCACATGAACAATTACTACATCATAATTCTATCAGTTGTCACATACAGCAGTGTTTATACGTGTGATCTCCTAAGTTTGAATGTACAGAACATGATTGCCTACATAGCTTCCATTTGACTAAAGGTACACTTAGAGTACACTTAGGTATTTAATGTGATATATTTCCCCACAGAACACAGCTCTATAAATTGATAGAATCTCTTAAAGCAAGTATTAAAAATTTGGAAACATTTGATCATAACAAAAAAATTGAAAGCAGGATTAGTCAGGGCATTCCAGTAAATTGGTGAGCTAATTATGACTCTAATATCAGTAATGAATAATGGCTACTGATGTTCGTGTGGCACTTCTGCATGTTTTTGCTGGACAGCAAGAACTGCCACCCTAAACACGAGTGTGACCCTCACATATGTCAGGCCAGGAAAAAATAGAAGTCCAGGAGAAAAGAACTTAAAGACAAAAATGTGCTTGAACAGCAAAAGGGAAAGACACTGTCATTAGAAGCAAACGTGGTTCTACTTGCCAAAGAAATGCCAGTACAGGAAAAAGAACTAAAACACAAGGCATAAGTAATAGATCCCATAGGGAAGAGAGTCAAGGGCTGCTGAGAAAACGCTGAGGCAATCAGGACCAAAGTGTAGCTGGTTATTCATGCAACCAAAGTGTTTCACTATTTATTGAATTTCTGCTTTCAAGTGCTCCTATGTTTTCCATACCTCAATAGCAGGGCTGTGCATGTAGACACTCACCTGAGGAAAGGTGCATATATACATAGGCTAGTTGTAGCCTCAAATCATCTCCCATTAAAAGTTACAGATCTTATTTTGTATAAAATTATATTTAATGTGCTTTAGGTAAGGTTGTAAGTGCTGAATCATCACACAGGGTTGATTTGGGGCTCCACTTGGTTTATATATTTCTAGTATTAATTCAGCATGAGCAGTTCTAGCAAATGATTGATTTATGCATTAATTCATAAGGATATTTCACAACCCCAAAACAAAACTCAAAACTGAGAGAAACAACAGGTCAGTGAGTTGAGAATTGGTCCCAACGTACCTGGAGATAGGGTGGGAATGAAGAGAGCTTCTTTTACTCCTCTGTGTTCAAGTCATTCTTTTGCTGAGAGCTGAAAGGGTAAAAAGTGGAGGATGTTAATGCTGCGTCTTCTACAAAATAAATGTCTTGCAGGAGGAGTATGAAGAATCTTTCCAGGTTTTTTGGATTGCTGGAATAATGAGCGATAGTATTTTCAGGCATATCACATCATAAAAATGATTAATTACAATTATGATGCTCTTAAAAGCAATGTAGCTTTCAGTGGAACAGTTGCTTCAACTCAGAAAGTCAGGAAGGTTAGCTTTTTTTTTACATATGCACAGACTACTCATACCAATTCCTCCATCTGTTTCTTGTTTGTCATAAAAAACAGATAACTTCAGAACTGCTGATGATATTCAGAAATGTTCTAAAAACCAACAGCTACGTTAACTTAAATGTACTTTGCAGAAAACGAGACTGGAATTTGACAGGGTCATTCATCATTAAAATCAACTTTCAGATCAATGTCAGAAACAATAAAGGAAAACATCAGTAACCAGAACTGTAGAAGGACATCACTGATCCCAGCCCAGTACCACTCACATGGCTAAATCCATGTTCCACACCATTCAGCCAACTCAACTATATTTTTTCTTATTTTCTCCATAAGCTTTTATGTAGTTGTGTTTTTCCTCAGCGTGTTGTCAAGGAAGCCCTACATTCTTGTACCTCAGTATCCAGCTCTTTATTGCTATAAACACAGAGCAATTTAGGATTTTGGACTGATTGATGTACTTTCCAGTATGAAGTGACTCTTCCATAATAGAAGTTTGATAGGTTCAGAGAAACACCTCTTTTAAAGATTTGTTTCTACCAAAATATCAGGGTTTGCCAATTAACTTGACCTCTTATTTACCTCTGCCACAATTCCTCTTGTATTTTGTTGTCTTTGAGCAATTCTGTGTTCCTCTAACAAAAATGTGGGAGGCTACATTTTCAGTGATAATAAGGTTGTACACTACTTATATCCCTTCCTGTGTCATAAACTTACCTTTCTTTTTAATTTTTATATGCCTTTTTGTTGGGATAGGAGGTACTATATAGACACAGAATTTACGATGCACTCCAAGGATCTCCAAGTTCTTCAGCACTCGAATGTGAATCGGTGCCTGCTCAGCCCAGGGCTGGCTTTCTCTAGAACGCAGTAGCCACATCCACACTGCAAAGCACTTGATCTGTCTCAAGTTTGGCACTTACTGCTGACATGACATGACCACTGTCCAAGCAGTTCTTTCTTAGTTGTGTCTTCCTGGCAGAGTACTTTCATCTTTCCCAGTGGTGCGTGTCCTTGCAATGGACACTGCATTTCGGTTGTGGATCGTGCTTAAAGGCATTCCTGTCATTCTCCCCTTCGGGTTTCATGGAGCTGTGCTTTTCTTCTGTTGTCAAGGAAACACCCGTTTTTCCCCCCTTGCTCATTAATGTCTGCATTTTTGTTTCCATAGCTACAAAGGAACCTTCGTGTTTTAAAATAGCGGTAATTGGATTACCTTAATTTTTTTAATTTGTTGGCACCATTAATGGCTCCAATTTTCAACAGCAGACACCAAACCTGTATCAGCAGTTTTTCAGCTACTAATGCTGAGCGTCCCCTTGTCCTCAAATACTGGATACATGCTGAGAAAACTCTTCAGCATCCAACCTCAGGCTCTACACAAGGTACTCCAGTTTAAGTCATTGCGTTCTCAACAGGGATGGGCAATCTCTTGTTATGTTTAAATGTAGTTTTCTACATATACTAATAAGTTATATGCAAAACTGTGGAGATCTTGCTTATTTCTTCTTTTGTTACTAGTTGCTTAATATTCCCTCCATAACTATATTGAAATGCAGCCATTATAATTTAATTGAAGTTTCCCTGATCGTGTCTAATGACCATCTATCTGGCACTGGCTGAATTTCCAAACACCTGTTTGGCACAAAATGCGAGCTGAAATTACTGAAAATAGTCTTTTCAGTTGCTCTGGTTCCTGATAGGAACCTTCTGATAGAAGTTCTGTTGTGAATTTTCAAGGTATTCACCCCAACATTTCATGTATTTCTGCACTTCTGTAAATTTGGCCACCAGAAGAATAATCTGGGAAAAATTTTACAGGCAAATATCTAACGTACCTGGGATGCCAGCAGCATGAGCCAGCAGTGTGCCCTTGTGGCTAAGGCAGCCATCGGGGCTCATTAAAAAGGGTGGCCAGCAGGTCGAGGGAGGTGATCCACCCCATCCACTCTGAGAGTGCAGAAACCCAGAGTGGTGGCACTGCTGGATGGAGCCGTGTGTGATGGATTCAATGGATTTCTGTTCAGCCTGATGCCCAGCCAGCCAGTGGGGATGTGCCCTGGTCAGGGGATACGGGACAAGATGTACTGGGGCTGAGGATGGGAGGAACCTGATACTGCAAAGAAAGAAAGCAAAGGTACAGAATATGCATTTGTGGTGTATTGCAGCCACTTGAGATAGGTAGGTTGAGAGTAACAAATAAATAAAAAGTGTGAGAAGGTGGCATGGTAACAATTTCAGTGCGGCAGGAGCGTACACACAGGCAGAGACAGGCAGACTATCTAGGAGTTTCAGTCTTCAGAAAAAGTGAGTTATGCCCTTCTAAGTAATGCCAGGTCTTAGCTGGGACTCTCAATTCTGTGTGCTTTTCCCATGCTCCTGAATCTTTTATTTTTTTAAGAAAACAAGCTAAAGAGGGTCTCCAACCTAAAAGTAGTTAAGACTAATATAAGAAAGATGTGACAGAAAGGAGCTAGATGCTGATCACTATAAACAAGGAATTCCCATTAACCTAAAATACCAGTTCCTGCTTTTCATCATGGATTTTCTTGCATCCTTGAGGCAAAGAAACAGTATTACCATAGAAACAGTATCCTGTGTCATTGCAGGCCTGTCTGATGCTGTGTGCTGTTATGGAAACAGACATCTTAACTGCTGTCCACATGTCATACATTTCATTTATTGTGCTTGTAAAGAAATGTTATTAAACTATAATTTCAGGATTAATTTTAGTAACAACTAAGTCTCTGAAGTGTTCAGCCATTTGCTGAACACCTCAAGGTTATGAGGTTAAAACAGCATTAAAACAAAATGTGTAGTAAAAGTGCCCTCGCAGCAGTAACCAACCTGCCCAAATGTTAGCATGTGCAAAAAACTGGACTAAGATGGACTGTCCAACCTTCCAATCATCTGTAAAACTACTTCAGGAAAGCAGCTTCTTAACCTACATGATGTGTGCAAGGACATCCTTCCTGCATGTGTGCATAGAAATGAAAGGCAGAAAATTCGGTGAGAAAATGTGACTTCATTGGCTGAACTGGGAAGCATGAATTCTGAAATGTCAATCCCTGCTGAACCATCATTTTGTCTTGGGAAAACCACCCCAGATCCTGATCTTAGGCTTCTTCCTGGGTATTGAGTCCTTAGAGCTTTGAGAAAATCTCCTCAACCTTTCTGTATCCATAACATCTGACATACTTCATATACACACATACAATACACTCCTTATTTCACTAGAGTTCTGCAAGCATCATTATTTCTTAATTTTTTGAATAAAACCATTTAAAAATCTGTGACACAGTTATAAGTTTTTACTTGAGTTTGTGGTCATTCATCATTTAACTTGTCAGTTGTAAATAGCTTCCTGGCCAATTATATTAATTATACTTTTTAATTACTGTAATTCAAGAAGCCTAAGTTGCCCTTCTTTAACTTCATCTTTCATCTCTTTATCTTTTATCTGGTTTTAATCGTAATTATCTGTACCAGGAAGGTGATATGCTGCCTCTTTTCCCTGCAGTTATTACAGCTTGTAATGGGAATATTTCTTAACACTGAAAAACTGAAAAGATGTCAACTACAGATAGGATTTGAATGTGTTTAATGAAAACAGCCAAACGAAATGAATTCTTTGGTAAAATTCAGGTGCCTCAGCTGAGCTTCAAGGGATACAGAAAAACAACATGGAAAATGCCAGTTTTGAAATTTGTCTGATTTTCCTCCTAAGGCCAATGATGCAATGATGCCTCAACAATATTCATATCATTTAAATGGAGCAATGTCTTATGGAGCACTTCTAATTTAGCATCAGTTTGACTCCTTACACACTTTTTCTTCCCTAAACCAAACTACTGAAGATGGCATTCTAGAATTCAGCTTAAAAAAAAAACCCAAACATTAAAACAGTCCATCAAAGCTCCTCCAGAAAAGGCTTTCAAACTGGAACCGTGAGTTCATTGCTTGTATTCATCTCACTTCCCCCCCCCCCCC
>JAPSGF010000017.1:12722385-12904643 GCA_035772895.1 Perdix hodgsoniae | reverse complement strand
CAAAAAAAAACCAAAGTGACCTCAGAGGTCTCCATATTACTTATTCTGATTAACTAAAAAAAGCCTTGTAATTTAATTAATGAATATTACAACCTCTGTTGCAACTACAGGACCAAGACCTTCATGTTCTACCATGCTGAGCGGGACAAGGCACCTGGTTACTCCCATCCCTGAGACGTGCAGTGGCCTGCAGTGATCTCCATAGGCTTCAGCCCTGTGCAGAGCTGGTTGATGGTCCCGGCTCAGAACATCATTTTCCACATTAGATATAAATCTTGATCCCTTATCAAGGACTTACAGGTCAGGGCAAAGCAACCCCTGTCTCAGCACGTGGGAACGCCTGCTGGGAGGCTGCCACCACCCGGGTCCCACCAGCAGCAGTGCACTGACTGAACACTAAACGTAGTACAAAAGGAAGCAAAACGTGCAGTGCTTGTCTTTGCTCCGTGCCTCCAGTTTTTCACGTGCTGATAACATCCCCTCCTGGGAAAGTGTTCCAGAAAGCCCTATTGAAGCCTGCAGCTAGTGAGGTAGGAATTCCTGCCTGGCTCTGAAAAATGAAGGGATCCAGCAGCTGAGTTTTGCCTAAGTCCTAATTGTGAACATTTTTCATGTCTGTGTTCCTCAGGATTATTTGAATAATCATGGGAATAGTTATTGAACTGAAAAGAATATCCACCATCGCTTCAGAAGAAGGGGCTCCCCTTCAGGCAGCTGTAGTTACCGTGTGTCTAAATGCGTTCAGATCCCTTATGTGTGTGTTCATATCCTTTTGAAAGTACTCCTTTAATTCTGAGCATTTCAGCAGGGACTCAGGTATGTATGGTACACTGAGATACATGTTTATAACAGTAACAAACACTGATTTGGAAATAACTGAATTATGTTGTTGGTTTTTTTCCCTTACTTCTTTATCCTAGCACGTCCCAAGGTTCTGTGTTTACTGAAGCTTTGTGGGGGTTTCTTATTAATATCATTTTTCACCCAGACCTCACTACGCCTGCTGATTCCATCGCTGATGTATCTGGCAGCACCAGAACCTGTTTGAGTCCATGTGCACAGGGAAGCATTCAGCTGCTCAGGCAGTATTTGTTTTTTCTGTTCCTATGGTACCCATACCATCACGCATTTGGGAGTCCCTTATTTAGAAGGCACATGGTATTCATATCTTGATTAAAAAGAAAAGCAGCTGTAGCTCCTACTTGCTTCGTTTTACCTTTTTACAGACTTCAATTCCTAGTAATTATTGATGTACAGTATTTAATGTATTGCAGAGCACTGTATCCCCTGAATTAGCCACAGAATATATAATAGAGCAATTCTTGTTTCTGAGCATTAAAACCATACACTGACATTAACCAAGAACTCCAGTTCTGCCATCTTATCTGTCATCATCTTGCTGACAACAACCTATTTCCTAATGACTTAGTGCTGTAGAACTGATGTGGATTTTATTTATTTGTGCAGCAATGTAAATGATTTCTTAATAGAATCTTAAATTTGGAGGAAAATAATAAATTGAGGCAGCTAGTAAGAAAATATATAAATGTATACAATGCAAGAACTGGATTTGAAAAAAATGTAAATGATTGGTTGGTGAGAATACTAGTCATTGCTAAGCCTTCTTGGTACAGATATTTATGCAATTTCTTTGTATTTTTCACTTTGTGGTTATTATGTCTTGGACTCACTGCAGATAAGAGAAAACTTAACATTCCTGGGAGGTGAATGGCATTAATTGAAGTTGGCTCATTCACACAATAGTAAGTTTCCTGCCTTGTGCTTTGGATTTAATTTTTGTTTCATTTGCATTTCTTATTTATTCCTTTAATTGTTGCCTTTGTTGAAGCACGAAGTTGCAGTCAGCTTCCTGGACAGCTCAACTTCAGTATAACTGAAAGCATACAAAGAATTCTCAACTTTTATTTCCAGGTTGCGGATTCTTTAAACCTGATAGAGTGCAAGATGTCTGAGACAAAGAGTTTTTTATATATATATATATATATATATATATTGGATAAAAGAGCACAGTCTGAAGACCATGAGTACATATATAGCTCCATATTTGTGATTAACACGTAATATGTCATGACCACTACTGGTTCTTTGAGGCTTTACATTGGACATTTGCATTCATCACATGCTTAATAGCCTGGTGTGCTTTTATAAGAGATGTTGTGGTCTTTAGAATTAAACAAGGATCGGATATAGGGAAGAAGCACGATTATTTCCAGACAACACCAAACAATCTGAAGTTTTAAAGTCCTTTAAAGCATGTTTTATCTTTCATTGTGCTGTTATTGTGCTTGCTCATGAGTTGTGGGTGATAACGTGATTATCATCTGCCTACTTGATCACATGCACATTTGTGATGCTTGCAAGAAGAAACACCGTCTAGCTGGTAATTGTCATATTACACAGATTCCAAGAGACTGTTTCCTAGACAACAGAGGAGTTGTGGTACATCCACAAGCTGTACACTGCTCCAGTCAAACACCTGGTGGCAGCTGCTGCTCCCACTGATGATACAGACAGGATGCAGCTGTTTCTATAGCCAGAAACAAACTCTTTGATCCATGCAAGTCAAAGATGCTGTTGTTTCATAGGTATGTGTTATGTATTTCTCATACTGTGTTCCTGGCAGCTAAATCTTTTTTTTTTTTTTTTTTTTTTTTGATAAAGATTTGGTGTTAGTGAAATATCAGTTTTAGCCTTTCTAGGTTTCCTGATATAAACTTACTGCCACAGGCAGCAGTGCTGTGAGTTGTGTTTGTGTAGGAGGTGACCAGAGCAGAAGTGTTTGTTAGAGTGTAAAAAGTGAGCAGAGGAAGCAGTGTGACTTACTGCTAAGCCTGGCTGCTCTGCAGACCAGGCAGCTATCCAAAAGGCTGACAGTCATTGGAAGTGATGAACAATTGACAGAGACTTGTTGCCTTGTGAGAGGATGTGCTGCTGTTCTGCTCCTTTGATGTCACTCATACAGGGGGATTAAATGACTCTCTGCAAAACGTGTTGAAGTAATTTATGCAATCTAGTAATTAATCTTGATGTGTTAGTAATTTCTGTTTTCTTGAGTAAATGGCAACATCAGTATGGAGGCAGTCCGGATCCAAACTCCCTCCTTCCCACAAATAAATCTCAGGTGGCTTTCACAAGATCATATGTTATTTTAGAGCCAAGAAATGATTTTTGAAACCAGACTAAACGTGTCTGAGAAGGAAATGAAGGCCATTTTGAACCAGGAAATAAATGTACAATAGTATTGTTAAGAAACTGCATCCCTCTTTTTGACCCTGCCTGTATCGCCACACTTCGGAACAGGGCCACTATTTTACTACAGTCATAAAAGCTTGATGTTACAGACAAATAATACATATTAAGAAACACCAGAAAGAACCCCTGTAATACAATCCCTATTGGAAAACAATTTCTGGATCTGCATATGAATCTGTGGAAAGGAGTTCCTTGTTGGTTTCAGTCACAAGAGCAAAGTTTCTTTCTCCCTTTTTTATGTTATAGACACTCTTCCTGTTGTGTCATCTTTTATTTCCCCAAAAGACAAGAAAAGCTGTGTGAGACACACTTGTGTGTTGTGGTTTGTGCTTCAGTGCATTTCATTTCTGCAAAAATACATACACATGTCTCCATGTACAGAGCACAAACAATGACACTGCATGCATCTGGGTTCGATGCTGCTGAGTGAGCAGTTCACTTTTCTGTCCTTTCTTTCCATTGAATAGGTTTACATGTGATTGAAATTCCCAGCATAAAAAGGTGCTTTGGAAAATTTCTGGCCAGGCAACAAGAGGTTCTGAATCTTGGGAGTCTGACAGGATTCCTGCAGCCCGTCTCACATCCCTGCTTGTCATCGTGGTCAAGGAAAATACTGAAGGTGAACACACGAAGATGCTGGAAGATCGTTATTTATGTACATGTTATCTGAAAACATGTTTCTTCTTCTCTTGTTACAGTACTGATGACACAGTGGAGATCTGGGCACACGTGTTTACTGCTCTTTCGTGTTTCCTGTGTCAGAAATCAGATTGCCCATTACCGGCCTTTCGTCCTTTCACTGGCAGCACAGAACACCAGGGTTGGAGGGGCAGCAGGTTTCTGTGGTGTAAAACCTGCTGAACGACTGCAGGGCCACTTGAGCTGTACTTTCTGAAACGATTGAAACTAGCTAAGATCATTTAACTAAGATCATTGTGTTGTCAGGGCGTTTGTGGCTCTGTGTGTCTGTCTCCTCCAGTTTTTGGCTTCTATCAGTTACGTTGCTGTAACCAGCAGTATCAGCAAACTGCTCCTGCAGAGTCTTTGTAGGTTTAACTTTCTGCCAAATGAACAAAGCATTGTCTAGAGGATACAAAAGGAATCTCTCTCATTATTATCTGGGGATGTTTTATTGCTGTTATGTTTTCACTCAAGAGTTCTGAAGTACTGGAAAAGCTCTGAATGTATCTTTCCGTTTTGTTACCAGCAGGGAATTTCTGTTACATCCCATTTCTGCAGAAAATCATTCTTTGGATTTGAGGCTGGGGAGCCATCTGAGAGTGCCTGGGATGAGAATCAGAGATCTGCCCCCTTCCTCAGGGCAGTGCCCAGAGATGCCGGCACCCGGAGGTGAGTTTGCTTGTGAGGAGGTGAATCCTTTCCTCTGGTGAAGTCTTGTGGAGAAGCTTGTGGAAATTGAGCCCCCTCTTGTGGATTTTCCATACAGAATGTACAAATCAGGTCAACCTTTCTTCTGAATAATAATATATGTTCCTGTTTATTTTCCCTGACAGCTGGCATGTTTACTGCTGTTCCATCTCTTCGTAGGTGGTGATTAATCTCAGCATAATGAAAATGTGTAAAATGATAACCTGTAAAAATTATGACCTGCATTTTATAGGCAGCATGGCACCATCTTTACCAGAATGTGGGGAGTGAGAGGAAGGGGATTTGTTGGCTATTGCTGTTGTCCAGTTTTTCTTCACATGAGGGAAATAGAGCATAGAGAATATCCTACAGGGTAAAAAAAAAAAAGACTCTCCGGGTTAACTGAGAAAATATGGAAACAAATGTAAACACCTGGTTGTCTTACAGTGGTCTGCGCTTTATTTGGGTTGAACTGAGTTGTATGATATTAACAGATACTGAGTCAGTGCCAGTGGGAGAAGAACAAATGTCACTGGAATACTGTGGAATGTCAGGTTAAAAAACAAACCATTATCCCATAGCTTCTCTGAAGAGGTGGCTGCTTACCACTGCATCACCTGAATGCTCACTTGTGGCATACTTAGAGCTCAGTTCTAACCTGGCAAATGTGTCCTCATTTGCAACAACGCTTGCAGAGCATTATGCATTGTGGAGTGGTGACATCTCCCCCTTCCTGTCTCTTTTTAATCCCAGTCAGAAATCCAGAATGATCAAAACGACTTGAACAGAACTCAGAGGAATCGGTTCCAACCCACACTGAGATGCTGCTGTGCTTCCTTTCTGAAAAGGCTGGGACTTACAAGAATTTGTACAACTCATCCAGACAGAGATGTACAAACGCCTTGCAAGGCACTGAGGAGCTGATTCATAAAGCACTGAACAGAGATCTTTGCTAACCAACAGGGCTTTTTTAGAAGCACATGCAGGAAAACTCTGCCAAATGGCCACATTCTGATCTGAATGCAGTGCTGATGTTGAAAGACAGTTTATAGGTAGGGCATTCATTAAGAGTTGTATAATGAAAATAACGTAAGAAGTATGTGTGGAAAAGAAAACACTGCTGATGTGGGTTTCCTGCCAGGCTGACAAACAGTGGGAACTCGCCTGTCGAGCTCCAGAAAAGGGCAGGACCTCTGCATGGTTTTCATTAACGCTGTGTAAGAACGTCAACATCTCAAACACATCAGATCTTCTGCTCTCAGATCAAGAAGCGATGCAGCACTGCTGTAGTGTCAGCTGTATTTCAGAATGTGACAGGAAAATAAAAACACCAGCAATCTGGACCTGCCGGGGCCGGGCAAGACAAGGGTGCAGCTCTGTGCCACAGCCACCCATCAGCGCTCGCTGAGCTCTGCTCGCCGTGTCTGAAGAACCGCAGTTTCTGCACGAGTCCGGGCACTTCCAGCACCGCCGCCGGGATCCGCTGTAGGACATCGCTGATGGAGCTCCACGCGCTTGTTGCCACCACGGATTACGTGGCTTCTTTATTAATCTTGCCCATCACTTCAGCTTGCTTCGAGGATGCGAGGAGAAGCAGCGCAGGGCCGTCAGTGCCGGCTGCGGAGGCGCTTCGTAACAGGGCGAAGAGCGGCCGCGGTTTCGCACCGGCTGTTATAAAACCGCTTACAAAACGGAGCGCCGTTACCCAACAGCGCTGCCGCGCGGCTCCGCTGCGCCCCCTGGCGGCGGCACCGAGCGCGGGGCGGGGCCGCCTCCAGCTGCTGAATTCCGGCCGGGCCAAAGCGGCGGCGTGTTGTGAAACACGCGTGGTAGCGAGCCGCGGCGGCACAACCTGAAACGCTTTAAGACGCATCCGGAAGTCAGTTCTCGGTTAACGGACGGCGCCGCGTCGTACTCTCGAGCCACGCCGCCGATCGCCGGGGGAAACGGCTCAAGAAACGCGGCGGCTGCCGCCCTGCCCGCTGCCGTCAGCGAGACGGGAAAAGTCACTTCAGAGCCGCGAAGCCGCCGGAAGGGCAACGCCCGGGGCGCCCCGCGGTGACACGTGGTGCCGGCGGGGTGCGGCTCGGGCCGCGGCCGTGCCACGCGCATGCGCACTGAGCGGGACGCGGGGCGGCGCCGGACGCCCTCCGCGCGACTCCAAGGGCTCCGCGACCTCCGCGTCACCGCTGCGCCGCGCGCGGATTGGGCGCCGCCGCGACCCGGCCTCGCTGCGCAGGCGCTGCTGCCGCCGGCGGCCCGGCACCGCGGGGTGACCGAGGGGCTCCGCTCCCGGAGAGCCGCGGCCGTTCTGCCCCGCGCCCGCCGCCATGAAGATCTGGACCTCGGAGCACGTGTTCGAGTGAGTGCCGGGCGGGGGTGGCTGGGGGAGCGGGGCGGCGGCTTCTTCCTCCTCTTCCTCGTCTTCCATCGGGTCGGGGCCCGGGGGAGCTTCCCCGCCTCCGGGCCGCCTGCCCCGTTCGGCTCGGTGCCGGTCGCAGCTCGGACGGGGCGGCGGCCGCTCCGCTCCCCCGCGACCTTCCGCTGCTCAGCCTCTCCTCCGCGCCGCCCCTCGCGGGCTGTGCTGGGGCCGCTCCCGGGGAGATCCGGGGGTTTAAAAACCGCTCTGGGTGGCAGTAGCTGAGCCCGCGTTTCTTGGGGAAGGTAACGGCCCGAGAAGTTCAAGCCTTTCGGCGTTATGTCACGGCGAACGCGTTCTTATCACGTTAAAGCGGGTCTCAGGAGGCCCTGTGAGCCGCCTGCTCTGCGCTCGGTTGGCACCACCTGCTGCTGCCCCGCCGCAGCACGGCTGCCTTCTGCTAGAGGAAGGACGTTTGCAGTTAAGAAACGTGAACTGAGCTGCTTTGGAAGCGCGACCTGACTGCCGCGGTGGGTTCAGCTTGAATAGAACTCCGGTTACGGAGCTGCGGCGTTCAGCTTTGTGCTTTGGTTGTGTTCTGGCAGTCATCCCTGGGAAACTGTAACAACAGCTGCCATGCAGAAGTACCCAAACCCGATGAACCCCAGCGTGGTCGGGGTGGATGTCCTGGACAGACACATTGACAGCAGCGGGAAGCTGCACAGCCACAGACTGCTCAGCACGGAGTGGGGAATCCCAGCCATTGTGAAATCGGTGCGTGTGCTGCGGTGCGGCTGGGAAGGGAGCACGGGGAGGGGAAGTTTGGGAGGATGCTGTAATAGAGATGTGTGAGCTTGTAACGAGTCCCAGCAGCTCTGCGTGAGGAAGTTTTTAACAGTGCTACAGGTACTGAATTTCAGGCAGCCAAAAATTAGCAAGCTCTTAGATTGCTTCCAATTGTAAAAATGAGGTCTGTCTCACTGAGTAGTTTTATTTTTAACTAAACTGCAGTCATCGGCGTCTGTTCAATACAGTAACCACTACCTGCGCATTTAAAAGCACTAAAAATAATGGCAGTTGTTTAGCACAATTAATGGTGTGTATCCGTGCCCATCTCCCAGCTCATTGGCACAAGCAGAACGAAGACCTACGTTCAGGAGCACTCCGTCGTTGACCCACTGAAAAAAACAATGGAGCTTAAATCCAGTAACGTGAGTACGCTGCTTCTGGTTGTGCAGTTCAAGTAGATGGCAGCTTATTGTTGTGCCTTATTAATTTGAAGACAAAAGGCATCGTACAAATGATTTGCAAGCTGCATTAGAACACTGTGTTACACCTGTAAGTGATGTGTTTATAGCTGACCAGTTCTTTTCCTCAGAAAGGAGCTGCTGTGGTTTTGGTACTGCTCGGAATCACTCAGATTGGAAAAGACCTTCAAGGTCATCAAGTCCAACCACAAGGCACACAGAACACACTGACGAGCAGATTTCCACTTCTTGGTTTTGTTTGCTCTTCTGGAATGTTGGTTTTTTCCAAGCCCTTTGGTGCAGTGTCCCCATTTCCTGATGGTTTAACATCTGCTTTATGTACTGCCACACCTTTCTCATTCCGTGATACAAACTGGTATTTGTGTATGGTACGTGTTGGTAGCAGATAAATGATCCAAACAATCTGACTGTGAGATCAGGCAAGTGCTGAACTTGGAGATTTATTTATTGAGTTCTACAACCTTAATGCTAATACTTGCAAGAAAAACCTTGTTTAAATCAGATCTGTGCTGGTTTTCTGTCTGCAGTTTTATGTAGTATTTCTGTAATACTTTTACAGAGAGGCAATCTTGTTTTATGTTCTGCAGATTTCATTTACAAACCTCGTGTCAGTAGATGAGAGGCTTGTCTATAAACCACACCCTCATGAACCAGACAAGTGAGTACCTCTTCCTTCTGAGGCTGCCTGAGGGAGAGCAGACTTTGGCTCTGTAAACTGCCTTGGTCTTCCTTATAGAGGACGATGCAGTGGGGTTTGTGTGACCTCTGTTGTGCTGTATTGGCTGAAAAGAGACACTATACTGTCATTTTAGCTATGTTGCTTCTGCAGAGCACTGCTGGGAATGTGAATGTCATGGCACAGCAGAGCCCAGTTCAGATCACTTTCTGAGGGAGTTCTGCTGTGCCCTGCGTGTAACTGAACATATCTGTGTATCTTCAGTTACCAGCTCTGGGTTTTGATCCCTTCATCAGCCCGAGCACAGAACTGCACACTGCACATTTATCTGCCTCTTATTTTATCATTTTGGAGAACATTATTTATTTATTTATTTAAGGCAACTTCAAAGAGTGCTGAATCTCTACTGCTGGAACCAGTGAAGATTTTTGCCTATGGCCATGGGAAAGGCTAAAACCCATTGTTACAGGAGATGTGTTAATACTCTTTTTCCAGTCTATCTTCCCATTTGCCAGAGAACTGCTGGCATTGGAAATAGCTGAGTGCCACAAAGAGTCACTCAGACTTAATGGGGACTCTTGGCTTTTGTTTCATGTGCAGTTAAGCAACTGAGACAGTGGGTTGTGTTACCAGCAAAGGCAGTGACAGTGTCCTTGCTGGGGCGCAGGAAGCCTTTAGGCAATGCACTGTTTTAAATTACTCTGCACAATTTACTTTCTGCTCTGTTTCAGAACCATTTTGACACAAGAAGCAATAATATCTGTGAAAGGTGTCAGTCTCAGTAGTTACCTAGAGGGATTAATGGCAAACACGATTTCGTCCAATGCTAATAAAGTAAGTATGACCTCTGTGAAACGTGTGACCACTGGCTAAATGGCAGTACAAAACTCTGCAGTACTTTTTGGCCTTGTCAGCAGTCTTAGGATACAAGTAGTTCTACTGTCTGTACTGCAGATTCCTGAATGCTTAGCTTTTTGAACTCGCTCTTTTTCTTTTTCCCCTTGCAAATGTGGATAATAAATCCTATTGGCAAGTGCTCTGAATCTTCCCTGGAAAAACATTCCATTCACTTCAGTCTGTCACTCCTTGGCTGCCCTCTTGATGCCACCTGTTAGGTTTGCTATTGAAAAGGTACACATCAAAACTCATCTGAAGCAGTGGAGTAATGAAGTGGTGTCTGAAGGATTGTTCTTTGTGAGTCTTTTGAGAGTTTACCCTTTGAGTTCAGCCTCAAGAATGATAAAACACAAACTGAATAAAGAGCCACTTTGTGCTTTGTAACACAGCACTGCTGACATAAGGAATCTTCTTGGTGCGTGAGCCAGCACATCTTTCTGTGTTAATCAGCTTTCTGAAGCAAAGAATATCACAAAGCTGTGTATTTCTGTACCTTTGCTTGGATCATTGCTACGATTCATACATTAAAACTTATTTTTTTCTAACCTGTAGGGCCGCGAAGCATTGGAATGGGTAATAAATAGACTCAATGCTGAAATTGAGGAGTTCGCAGCTTCAGCAAGAGGAACAATGAGGAATTCAATGGCAGCAGCAGCATTTGTAGAGAAATGATAGTAAATATATTTGTGTTATTAACAAGGTTTAGCAATCTAAAGCTTCTCTCCAAACATAAATATATATATTCTTTATTATTTAAGGGCATACCTATATATTAGGTATGTTTCAAGTTTAATTTGGAGAAAAGCTAAGTTCTTACTAATGAGGCTGATTGGCAAAGCTTAATTATTATATTGGTTCAGCTGGACCGAACTTCAATTGCAGATGAAGAAATAATTTTCAAGTGTAGTTCCTGTATTTACATGAACACTAACTTATAATACTTCTGACATGAAATGGCCTCGTTTAGAGGCGAGGCTGTAAATGTTGGAGGAGACCGGCATGTTTGGTTGACTTCTGTGGAACTTTTGTTTTTGTGTGACTTATGGACTACCTCTTGGGACCAAGCCCAAAATTAAGCAGAAGGTTTGTTCCAACATTGTCCTGCTTGTTAAGCATTGACAGTTGTATGATACAACTCGGTTTAACAGAAAGTTTATTACTTGAAGCTTGAAAAACAGAAGAATGTAGAAAATATTTTTTATATGCTTTTTAACTAGTTTGACTAGTTGAATTAACCTGGTACTCTTATTATTTTTCAGTCGGTATAGGTAAAACATTCAGAAGTGTCTCTTACCTGCTAACACCTGAATTCTGTTCCTAAGTTTGACACTGCTGGGCTGGGCACACAGAAAGCTGAGATAAAGTTTTATCTTAAACTTACGGAATAACTCCATTTCTAAGAGCCCATAAAATAAAGGGGTACAATATGCACATAGCCTTAAAAATTTCATAAGCTGATGGCACTTCTGAGAATAGTAGCTGTTCACTCCAGAATTTCAAAGTATCGTGTAAAGGACTAAAAAATGTTGAAGCTGGGTAGAGATACCTGAGCATAAAAGGAAGTAATATTAGGAACACTAACAATATACTCATTAACTTGATCGTGCTCTGGAAGTAACTTGTTCTTTAAGTTTGATTTGTTGTCCTTTAATTAAACACAGTGTTTTGAGTTCCAGAAGGTCCTTTACATTTTAGGCTTATCTGCTCACAAAATAAGGCTCTTTAAGAGAAAACCTTGAGTTTTCTACACTTTCCTGGTACTACAGATTCTTGGTACTGACCTCAGTGATTGGCTGTGGGAACGTCAAGCTCAGACCCCGGCATTTGATGACACTTAAATAATACACCAGTTTGCAGGTAGTCTGGTTGCCTTCAATATAGGCTGCCTGTCCCATTTAACTCCTTCAGTGTGGAAAAAATAATGGGAAAATACAGTCCCAAGTCATCTGGTCCTTCATTCTGGTGCCAGAGACATTTCCTGCAGTTTTGATTCTAAGCTTACAAGTAATCTCAAGACTCTCTTAACCTTTCAGAACTGTAATGTCATCTATTCCAGCATATTTTATATTGCATGCCATTTCTGTTATATGGAACTGCCCATTGAATAGTATCTGCTATGTAAACAGCTTATTTTAAGTGGGAAACTTAGAGGGGGAAAATGATGAGTTTGGGGGGGGGGGAAAGAGGTATGTATGTATACACCTTTTAAAAGTTTAACTATTCTAAATATTTTTCTAAAACAAATGATTTGAAAATACCTTTATAAACTGAAATAATTGTGGTTTATAGCACAGAAGACTATTGCAGCTGAAATAGCATTTCAACTTAAGTGTATTTGAAACTTCTGCAAAACTGTACTGTAACTTCTGATTTAAAAAATGCAGTGCTTGAAAGTGACTTCAAATATTTGTTCAGCCTTCAGCATCACCTGCCATTTTAAAGTCAATTTTATCTTTTCCTAGTTCTTGTGCACTAAGGGCCTACACAGTACGAATTCAGTTCATCCTTGCACTGAAAAAAAACTTCAGTCTATTTAATTTTAATTTTTGCAAGCATTCAGCAGCAGCTTGGAAGATCATGATTTTCTTTATTCTATTTTATTTATATGCCTGCACTCATTATTCCAAGGGATATTGCTTTCTGTATGTGCTTGATTTTTTATTCTAAATAAAACGTTATCTGTGTTCTGCCTTGTTCCTCAACCTGTGTTCTAGCTATTTCTTTTAATTGCTAGGGTAGTAATGTGGGTGGGGCATGGAGCTGAAGGAACAGTCCAGAGTTAATAGTTTATTTTATTCAGATGTGTATCTTATAGTGTACATTTGTAAGTGACAATAAATCAAACCTATTTGCAGCTGCTGTGGTCTTTCTTGCTCTTTTGTAACTAACCACTTTTTTCCACAAATTCGACACATTCACTAGTGACCAGAGTTCAGTTTGCTAGATATATAGGAAGGTTTTTGCTCTACTTAGTGAGGTCTATATACTGCACTTTAACTGTCAAGGAGTATGTCTCTCTACGTGGAACCTACTACTCACTGTTGTTAAGAGCAGAAGGGTGCTGTTTGAGTCTGTACAGTCATGGAACAGTTTGGTTGTTTACCCAAAATAGTCATAAGAGGAGACATCACCTAAAGAAATTTTGTTTGATTAGGTGTGGTGGGCTCTGCAGCAACTATACAGACTGTGCATTCCATCAGAGAAGGAAGTGTGTGCACTGCTATCAGTATGCATGCATGCTCAGATGATTTCTTTGCTAGCTGTCTGCACAGCTGTGTCATGGCTGGCAATGCTCAGGTGAATGCAGGGTGCTGTGGCTGAATGCTTTGATGCTGCAGTGAATGTGATGTATGATTGTGCAGAGCAGCTGTGCATTCTGCTGGTCAGAACTAATGAGGGAGGTGGGAAAGAAAATGGAATTACAATTGGAGGAACAAAATTTAAAGACTAGAAAGAAAGAAAGGGGGTGGGGGGAGGAGTAGAGGAATATGACAAGAACAAATCAGCAGCGGGGTCTGGTGGATCCTTACTTCTTTCAGCTCACCTGCAGTTGTAGGCTGTTAAATTGGACAAACTTCAAACTCAACTGAATAACTTTTCTAAGAAACAGGAGTAAGCTTTAGATCCAAAGCTCATGGCCTGGAGAAGATGATGACTTATTACACTGTTCACTTGAATTTTTAACTAAGTCAGAAATCATTAGTTACTGTTGCTATTCATTGTTTTAAATGTTTTGAAAAAACAATGTGTAAAACATTTTTACTTGCATATGATATGAGAATTGGTGATGCTAGTAGTGGAATTTTGGTGTTAACTTAGTACTGGAAATTGCACTTTTCTGGTCCTAAGGATTTTTAGTGTAAGTTACACCTAACTTGTTCTTCACTTCTTGATTCACACATGCTGGGGATGGCTAAAGTTGCAAGTTGTTTCAAATTACTTGCAAGGTGTTTTAAGAAGATCTGTCGGGTTTGTAACTTCTCAGTGCTGTGTAGCTGTCCAGCTTCCATGTACCCATCTGCACTGTAAGATTTTATTGAAGACTTGTGTTTGTGCTCTGTCAATCTTGCTGATAGCTAGACATTTCAGTGTTCAGTGAAAGATGCCACTATTCACTATCTAGAATAACAGACTGGTGCCACAGAAAAGGGAAAATTCCTAAATTTACTGTAACGTTGCAATGACTTGTGTCTATGTGTACACTAAATGTAACAGACCTTTCTGTTAATGACTGAAGTCTAAGAAAATAAAAGGCTTTATTTATCCAACACCATTTCTTCTTGCTAACAATGGGTGACAGCACCTGTTCGTTCACATTACAGTTAGCAATTATTCACAGCTTACTGGGGGAGGGGGTGTGAAATTAACCACAGTTGCCTACAACATTGCTGTTTTGTCTGTTGTGGTCTGTGTCTGCAGTTAGAGCACACAGCTGAGTTTCTTTCCAGTAAGGTAAGGTTAAGCTAAATGCCCACTGTCTGCACACCCTTTGCAGTAACAGACACTGGGTTCAAAGGAAAAAAATCAGCGTGCTGCCGAGGTTCAAAAATGAACAGAGGAACCAAAGAATGCTGACAACACAAGTTTGTCTGAAAGCTCTGAGTCATTTTAGAATGCCCGTATTCTTCAGGGTGTGAAGTTTGTTCCTGCACTTGTGCAGGACTTGTAGCAAAATCTAGTAGGTATGTTGTGAAACTAAGAGTAAGAAAACTGTAGTGCTATAATGATGGAAAATATAGCAGTAATAGCAGGGCAGCAAAGTCTGTAGCTGCAGCAAATGAGAACAAGCCCAAATGCAACAGCTATGGATGCATAAACAAAGGAAGAAAATTTGCTTACTTTTAGAAAGCCTTGGATATGCAAGGATCTCCAGCAAGATCCCCCCACCTCCTCTGCCAGCCCTTAAATAAGTGCTGGAAGGGGTGGATCCTTGCTCCAGCCATTGCTTACACCTGAGCTCTCTTGGGTTGGCCCCGCCTTCCCACCAGGTGCTCCATCACTGCTTTAGACCATAACTCAGCATTGCTGCTATAGAAACTGTGTGCCAGAACCTGTACTTGGGCCTTAGTCATATTGTATAGTCACCTTGCATTCTGAATTATCTAGCTGAAGTAGTAAAAGCATTTAACTTTCTTAGCCTGATATTCCATCCAGTTTTATTTTCTCTCTTTTTAATCCTCAGTTTTGAGAGACATTCAGCAAGCTACAGGATTTCCCCTTATTTCTTCTAGGTGGGGGGGAGGGAATGGAGTAAGGTGGTATTGCACAGATGATGTTATTTCCTAGTCTGTAAAGTGAAGTGCAATAATGGTGCTTATTTAACTAGGATCACAAAATCATAGGGGCTGGAAGGGACCTCCAGAGATCATAGAGTCCAGGTCCCCTACATCAGGATCCTAAGTCAGCCTTACCTTTCAAATAAACACAAGCACCTGTAAGACTTAAAACTTCTGAAAAAGTGCCCCAGCCCTTGCTGCCACCTCGATGCTTTTAAAAGTTTTGTTCAACATTATAACAGACTGTGAACAGAAAGTTTTAGGTTATCATGCTATTTTATCATAACATTTAAGTAAAAGCTATTAAGCACATCAAAACATGTACAAAATCATGCACAACACTCTTAGACCTTGAATGTACCTGAATTCTTCTCTGCAGATCTTGGGCTCCTCCAGAGACTATTTATTCCCAGATGGGCAGCTAAGAGTTGGCAGACCCTGCAAAATATTTTCTACTTGAATCCAGGTGTCTGAAAGTTAAAAATAAGTTTGCTCATCTGCTTCATCAAATGTAATAGAAAACAACACAGAAGTGCAACTTTATTTAAGATTAGAGCTGATTTTGGAGCATGTTTTCTGCTTGTGCTCTGTGTTCAGTGCTACGCTTAAACAAAGAGGAGATTTAATAGGAGATGACCTTTATTGTCATCAGCATGCCATGACTCCCAGTAGCTGTAGAGCAGATTAGGGTCATCAGCAGAGAGAACAGCAGAGCATTAGCAGCATAGCCCAATACGGCTTACACAAGCAGAGAAAGGAGATAAATCCACAGCTATCAAAGGTAGGAAGTTTGACTACTGATCTGTATATTTTATACAATAGTAACCATAATTTCATGTTTCTTGACAGTGTTACTTCATAGGAAAATAGGCAATAACCTTATGGAGTTAAGGCATAAAGAATGCAGTGAAGGGGTAATGGCTCTTATAATCTCTTGGAAGTCACGCTGATACTGGCTTTTCTTTCTACTGTAATTTTCCTTCTGTGCAATTATTTTTTCTTTCCTGTACAATGTACTTGAGAAACTTTATAAGATTAGAGATGCAGTCAGTCACAAAGTGATGCAGTTGTTAAATAACAAGGGCTTTTTTTTAAGAAATTACTTAATTTTATTTTCTTACTGTGAGTAAAGGACAGCATCATAAATATGCATCAAGAAAGATTTGTCTGCTCTGCCTTCTCATCTACAAATACCGAACTTTTGACAAAGTTACAACCATGCTGCATGAGCTCTAAAGTTACAGATACATTATGAATATTCAGATGCATTCGTGAACTATTTCAGATCTCATCATTGGCACATACCAGCTCTTTTTTTTCTTTTTTTTTTTTTAACTCTGTTAATTTTTGTCTTGTGTTAAATCCCCACTTTTAATATTTACACAGTAAAACATTATTCCTGTTACCTTCAGTCTGTGTTCAGCAGACACCTGCCGTTAAAAGGTGACCTCGGTGGGAGTGCTATGCCTGGTGATTACAGTAAATCCATTATACATGCATCAGTTATGTAATCACAGCAAAGCCTGGATGTATTCACCTGAGAAAAGGCAGTCTCCTGTTGGTATATCCAACTTCCTTGCTCCATAAAATACTCCTGGGATAACTTTCTGAAGAACTCTGTGCCATCTTCTGCCTATGACTGGAAAAACAACAGGATTTAGCTACTATTTTACAACACAGTCTTGAGATGAGAAGGCAGCAGCTGCAGATCAGCCTCTTGATCCACTCATACTATAATTAGGTGTACCTTTTTGAACTAAAATATAAGCTGTTCCATTTCCTTTTTAATTAATACCTCCATTCTATCTCTGTAGTGTTATTCATCAATTCAAGCTTACCACAACCTAAAAATTACTGCTGTTACAGTTCAAGTTTTATGCCCAGAGGCACAAAATGAAAATAATAAAATAAGACCTCACACTAACTAAAACCAAGCAGAACTGATATCACTGTGTATTTCTTTACCACACCATCAGTTTAGCATACTGCTGGCTTTCAAAAATAAATCCTGTACTTGCTGTGGAGAAAAATTAGTTATTTCTTTGCTATTTTGTTAGCATCATCAGGAAAATCCACAGTTTTGAGTTAGACATTATGAATCAGAAGGAAGGAATCGGACACACCTTCACAGTGAGAGGCTGGGTTTGACTCGCAGCCGCCACGTACATCTGTGCACTTTTTATTTTCATCTCTGGACATAAGTCTGGTGTCTGAATATCCTCTGGTAGCTGAAAAAAAGAAACAAAAACATTTTCATTTCCATTACATTGCACTGCCATTGTTTTATTTCAGAGTTCAGAGGGTACTCTTTGTCAGGCTGTTGTAGATGTTAAAATCTCACTGAACAGGGAGAGCCAAGCCAAGACACAAAAATGGCCTCTACTGTAGATACTCTTCTGGATGTATACTTCTGTACTGCTCCCCTGTGAAGGAGCAATATTCTAAATAATTCTGCAAGCTCTTACTACTCAGCTTTCCTGCACAAAATCAGCAACATCAAGGGAGGTAAGGACTAGAACTGTATGTTTAGTTATTTTCAAAACTGATACTTTCTGAGTTTCATTGTATCTTTTAAAGTTGTTCTGATGTTATTAGAGATCTTCAGTTAAAAATATTTCTGATTTAAAATCAGTCATGTTGTGAATTCACTTGGCTTTTCAGTTTCGTCTCTCACCTGGACCTTCCTGGTCTCACTTTTTGGCCTCCCTGGACCCCTCCAGTGTAAAGACTTCAGCCTCCTTGGAACTCTTAAAAAAAATCCCCTTTTCAGATTCTCTGGATCTCTCCAGTCTCAGCTCTTCATCCTCTGTGGAATTTTCCAGCCTCACTTCTTCATCTTCTCTGGACCTTTCCAGTCTCACATCTTCAACCTCTTCAGACTTCTCCAGTACATCCTCTTCAGTCTCCTTGGAGCTCTCCAGTATCACCTCCTCAGACTCCTGGGAGCACTCCAGTTTCTCCTCATCCATTTCACTGGACCTATCAAGTCTCACCTCCTCAGGCTCCCTGAATCTCTCCGGCGACAGTTCCTCAATCTCCTTAGATCTCTCAAGTCTCACCTCAATACCTTCTCCAGACTCCTCCAGTCCAACTTCTTCATCCTCTTTAGACCTCTCCAGTCTCACTTCTTCACCCACCCTAGATGCCTCTGGTCACACCTCTTCAGCTTCCTTAGATGATTCCTGCGAAATCCCTTCGATCCCAACATACATCTCAGAGCAAATCTCAACCTCTTCAGAATCACTGGATCTCACTGATTTTAACTACTTCATGTGTCAGGGCTCCTCTGAGTTTCCCTCATCAACTGCTGAGGATGTTTCTAACCTCATCTCTGCACCCTTCACAGATGTCTCCAGCGTCTCCTTTCAGGATTCTTCTTCCCTCACTTCCTCGATTCCTTTAGACATTTCTAACCTCACAACTTTAGTTCCCACTGATGTATCCACTCTCACATTTCTAGATGTTGCTAATCGCACCTCTTCAGCTTCTCTCGATCTCTGTATTTAACTCTTTTAATATATCCTTTCTTCTCTCTGCAAACTCACCGTACCCTTCTAAGCCTCCCTCCTTCTTGTGCTTCTTTTTAAGTTATGTTTCCTATGCCTCTAAAAGATTTTATCTGAAGGGAGATTCAGGCTTTACAAATACATTCTAGCATTTAAACAAAACTTGAACAGGGCTTGAAAACAGTTTGTACGACTCTATAATGGTGCCTTGTTTACAGCTTTATAAATATCAATATATACTCTGCAATTTTGTAGAGCTCAATTTCAGTCATTAATGTAATTTCCATTCTGTCTCAGCATGGTACCTCTCCCAAAGATTTAACTTTTAATTCATGCTGACAATTTGTCTTTCAAAACCTACAAATAGTAAATAGAGTTAAATGTGCAAATAATTGCACCCACATCAGGCATCTCCGAAACAGACTGAAATCTGAGTGCACTGCACAGAACTGCAGAGGCATTTCACATGGAGATATACAGAGGGAAGATGTGGTGGGGGGAAAAAAAACAGCTGATTACAAAGAGGAACAGGTGAGAGGCAGACAGGTGTGGGGAGGGAACACAGGGACACACAGCAGGAACTCAGGTGTCCATTTCAGCTACAAGAACTTTTGTTCTGCTGAGCCATGTTTATGGCCTGGGCAGCTCACAAGGCTTAAATTGTTGGTCCAGACAGAAGGAGCTGCTGTAGGAAACCCTGCTTTCAGAGCATCAGCACAACTGCAGTGTGATCTCAGCAGAGACATCAACTGGCAAATAAGGACAGGAAATTCTGCCTTCCCACTCTCCCTTGCTGTTCCTATTAATTACACTAACAAGGTAATCACCTTCTCGTACTGGCTTATGATATCCTGGAGACAGATGACAATGTACCTGGTGAAAAACTGTTTGGGGCTTTTTTCCTGTAAATCTATCCTGTCATCATTACAGTACAGATTGTTAACTGCAGTGGCGCTGGGCTGAGATCTCTAATAAAGAACATTATTCTGTGCTTTAAAGCTTTGCTATCATCAGTAAAATCATCACTGCACACTGATGCGACAGCTCTCCGTGGTCCCAGAGAAGGGGAGCAAAGAGGACCAAAGTCAGCCCAGGACCTGCATGGCTCCTCAGGGGGCTCACAGGGTGTGATGTGGTTTGGTTTTGGAAAGAAGACACAGGGGAGAGGTACAAGTACTTAACTGCAACGATCTGATAAAATAAACAATCCCAGATCTCCTTAGCCCTAATTACTTCAGCATTTGCAAATTACATATAGGAAATGATCTGTCATCCCATCATTTACTGATCAGTGGACCATAGCCTCGAGTTTGCCGTATTTTCTGCTGTTAATCTGGTTGGAGAAAGCGTTTCATAGCACTTGAGACACGTGCAGTAACAGCACATTACAGCCAAAGGAATCCAGCACTGAGGCCATGGATCGGGACAGGCACAGCTTCAACTCCAAACAGAGGCAGCCCGCACCGCCGCCACCAGTGGCCGTACAGGTTTACAGATGGTTTTCATCCTCACACTCTTACACTGAAGATGCTGGGAAGCGGTAGCAAAAAGGAGAGGGAAAGGCAGCTGGCAGAGCTTGGGGGAAAAGGAAAACCCCAGACGCCTTAAAGCCCTGCCATGAACTCCGGGATTACAGGAGAACCTCTCAGCGAAGAGCTAACTCACAACCACCATACGTACTTTACGGCCACGTGTGACGCGTTCCTGGCACGTTACGGGCTCTGAACCACTTCAGGCCACGCACAGACCCTTTCCGGATCCACGAAGCGCGGCCCAACCGGCCGAGGCCGCCCCGCTCCACGCCCCGCCCCGGGTAAAACACGCAGCGAGCCGCCGGTCCGGAGCCACGCTGAACGGGGCGCAACGGCCGCGGCGAGGCGGCTCCCTCTCGCGATACTCCTCGAGAAGAAAGGGCGGGAGTCGCGCGCCCCGTTCAGCCTGCTGATTGGTCGCTACCAGAGAGCGGTAACTGGGACTTAGTGCAACTGGCTGGTTACCATTGGTCACTTCCCTAAGGTAACTCGAATTCTGATTGGAATAAAGATCGCTCTTGGTTGCTGATTGGCTAGGAAGCATCGGGGCGGTCCTTCCCCTTCCGGTGGGCGCTGACCTTGTCGGCAGCGGAGCGTCCGTTCATCCGCAGCGATGGTGGCGTACTGGCGGCAGGCCGGGCTCAGGTAGCGCCGGCGGTGGCTGAGGGCGGGTCGGTGCCGTCAGATTCCCAGCTTTACTTTCCTTCCTTTCCTCCTCCTGTTTTCAGCTACATCCGGTACTCCCAGATCTGCGCTCAGGTTGTCAGAGCGGCGATGAAGCCTCAGTACAAAGCTGAGGCGGAGAGGGCGGCCACAGCGACCGTGAAGACTGTGAAGGCCAAGAAGGAATAGCGGCGCCGAGCGGCGTAAGCGCGGCGCGTCTCGTGCGTGTGGAGGAGCGGCGCGGGGCGCCGTGTGCAGGGCTGGGAGCCGCTGTGCGGGCTCATCTGTGGGCGTTGCGGGGATCGCTGCGCTCTGACGGCGGGGCTGTGCGCCCCTTCGGGCTCTGCGTTGGAGGGTTTGGGTTTTGTTCGGAGTTGCATCCGTGCAAAGGCTGTTTGATAGCTGGAGAGGAGGTGGCTGCTCGTATCTGTGTGTGTGACACAGTGCGTGCAGCCAGCAGCTCGGGTCTCTAATGGGCTCTGCTTGAAGCACTGCATAGCAGGTAATTAGGAAGGGCAGGTTTGAGACTGGGACTGTCATGCTGATGGGACAACAGCCTGTCCCCATAAAGTCAGTGTGTGTGCCTTAGCGTTGCTGTAACTATGCTAGCGGGGAGTATTGTCGCTGAAATGTCTTTCTGTAAGATGCTTGTAACTGACAACTCTGTCCATAAAATATATCTCTGTACCAAGGCCTGCAGCTCACAAAGCTGGCAGGAGCCATGCTTGGTTTTGTACAAATTGTTGTAAGTATGATCAGGAGTGATTGACTGTGTTACACATCCAGAAAAATATAAGGGATGATAACATAAATGTTGGACAGATCTATTCTTGATCTGAGAATAAGCATTGCACTGCTTGAAGTCTACCTGCATGTGTTCTCTTGAATCGAGTAATTTGTATTTTAAATCTCTTGTAGGAACGGCTCTGTGAATGCTGAACAGCAAACTGCAAGCTATAAGCAAGCTCAAGACTGAAGTATAACATCAAGACTGTAAAATTTGCCCATGTACATAAATCAGCTAATAAACTTCATTGCTGAATAAACAAATGAATGTGTGGCAACTGTTGTTCCTTTGGAAACAAGTACTCCCTTCTGCAGAGACACTTACCTTTCGTGTGTGTTAGAATGGATGATTTTTTATCACACTACCATTTGTTGGCAACAGATGTTTATTGTCAAGGCAGATCTCTTTGTGCCTTTCATGCTGATATTTCAGATCTATTAATAAGAGAGATGTAACTGCTGTTCACATTTTTTTTTTGCCTGCTTCATTTCTATAATGAATGAATGCTTTTGTGCTCAGAATAAACGTTTTCAGCCAGTCATGTTGATGCCACTGAAATTTAAGTCAAAACAAAGTACAGTACTTCTCCATGGAGGTGTTGCATGTGATCCACCTCCAAGACTGTCTGAACCATGATCAATGAATCAAGAATTGGAGGTGGCTCCCTGTATGGGTTGGGAAGTGCAAAAGGCTTTGCACTGTACTCTGGACTCTATTACTGTCCCTGTCAGCACTTGGTCACTTTCCCTGTGAGGGAGCAGGCATGGATTCACTAGGAAGCAGTAGGAATGGAGGGGAACGCAGTCATTTCCCCTAACCAGGTGAAGATGGAGTATGTTTCTGCTACTGTGCATCTCAACAGGAAGTATAATATTGTCCCTGTGCATAGGAAAGAATATAATGTACTTCCATGACTAGCTTCAGATTTGTGTTTACCAAGATGCTTCTACTGCTGACTGTAATACAAAAGACTGAAACATGAGGCGTGGCTTTCTTCAGAATATAACAAAATCTCTTCTGAGAGAACAGTAAAACAAGCTTTTTGTTTTTTTTCAAGAAAAAAATCTTAAGAGCATGTTAGTCATTATAAACTATGGTTTTTGACTACTACATTTTTCAAGCGTTGAAGTACTTTACAGAATGCTATATATTTTTATTTCAATTAATATTATAAATGCAGTGTTAAGTAGATGGCTGTGAAAGGCGTATTTTTCTCCTCAAGGTATTTTTCTTATTTAGTGATTGCCATTGAACTTACATCTCTTATTTAGCTGCAAACCATTCCACCTGTTGCTCTACTGAGTGATAGGAAGAAAATTTACAGTAGTTACTACATAGAAGGAGGGAAACAGAAACCAAAACACGCAGAAAATGTTAAACTGTTTGCAATTTGGTGTGCTAGTGTAACTGAAGCTATAGTTTGAAATTGAAATAAACCACAAAATGAGTACAAGCTCTGCAATAATACAAACCAGCAATGTGACAGGACTATTAAAATATATTCTCTTAACGAAAAAAAAAAAAAAGTGAATGCTTAGTCGTTTGTTTTTCCCCTTCATTCTGCTGCTAAAGGAACTGAAATTGTCAGCAGGTCTAGATCCATCTCTAGAGTGCATGATGACATACTGCCTTTATAGGCCCTACAAGTGTGTGTTCCCAACACAGTAGCAAGTTCACAAGCAAAACATAGATTGTGGTTACCTGAAAATAACTAAATAAGTAAAAAAAACAGCTTTTGCAATTGCTTGTGATCTTAGTAACACAAACCCAGGCTGTATATTGTATATCTAGCAGTAATATTCCAGAAGGGAACACATTTACAAGACTGTTATGAGAGAACCTGTCACCATAGTGGATCTTTTCTGGGAGCGATTTAGTGTGGACAGGAAAGTAGAGCCGTACCTGCTGTTCATTTCAAAAGTGTTGTACTGTAATTCTGGAGAGGAAAATAATCTTAAGGAAGGTGTTATTTTTGGTATGCAGCTTGTGGCTAATGCTTTTCCTTTAGTGAATGACAACAGGCTTACTTGGTGAATGTTTTATACTGCCATTGTTTTTATGTTTCCTTTTCTGGGCTAGCTTCCACTTCTTCGTATTCCTCAACATCCGCGGTGGCATCTTGGTACTGCTGGTACTCAGAAACAAGGTCATTGGTGTTTCCCTCTGCTTCTGAAAACTCCATCTCATCCATGCCTTCACCAGTGTACCAATGCAGAAACGCTTTTCTTCTGAACATAGCTGAAAACTGTTCAGAAACCCTGATGAAGAGCTCCTGAATGGCCGTGTTATTGCCAATAAAGGTAGCTGCCATCTTCAGTCCTCGCGGTGGTATGTCACACACAGCCACTTTGACATTATTAGGGATCCACTCCACAAAGTAAGAGCTGTTCTTGGTCTGGACAGACAGTAACTGTTCATCCACTTCTCTGGTAGACATTCGGCCTCTGAAGATGCATGCCACAGTCAAATAACGCCCACGACGGGGGTCGCAGGCTGCCATCATGTTGCGTGCATCAAACATCTGTTGAGTGAGCTCTGGCACTGAGAGGGCTCTGTACTGCTGGCTACCTCGTGCAGTTAGAGGAGCAAAGCCTGGCATAAAGAAATGCAGGCGAGGAAAGGGCACCATGTTAACAGCCAGCTTCCTCAGATCTGCATTCAGCTGACCAGGAAAACGGAGTGAGGTTGTAACACCGCTCATTGTTAGGGACACTAAGTGATTGAGGTCACCATAGGTGGGATTGGTGAGCTTTAAAGTTCTAAAACATATATCATATAGTGCTTCGTTGTCAATGCAAAAGGTTTCATCTGTATTCTCTATTAGTTGATGGATGGAGAGAATGGCATTATAGGGCTCTACCACTGTGTCAGATACTTTGGGTGAAGGAACAACACTGAAAGTGTTCATAATTCTGTCGGGATATTCTTCTCTGATTTTGTTGATGAGGAGTGTGCCCATACCTGAGCCTGTACCACCACCAAGAGAATGGATGAGCTGAAATCCCTGCAGGCAGTCACAGCTCTCACACTCGTTCCTGACCACATCCATAACGTTTTCAATCAGTTCAGCTCCTTCTGTGTAATGGCCCTTAGCCCAGTTGTTTCCAGCGCCTGAATTACCTGTAAGCAGAATTACAGAAAGAACAACCACGTTAACAAGAGTAGGGTTTTTTTTAAGAGAGGTAAAGGCAAGTTTGGACTGTTAGCTTTGGTTGGTTTGCTAACAGCATGCTGTACATACCATGAATAAAATTATCAGGTCGAAATAGGGGGCCAATTTTGCTAGATCGTACGCTGTCCATTGTGCCAGGCTCCAGGTCCACCAGGATAGAACGGGGCACATATTTATGGGCTAGAACAAAAGAAAGTGAACGACTACTGTTAGATATAAGTGACAGGTTTATAATCTATTCAAAAAAATCCAACCCACCTACAGGTTTTGGGGAGGGGATTTCTTTAATTCTATTAATTCTTTGAACCTTCCTGTCGGCCCTGCAAATTGTTGATGCCCTGCGTGCTGTGCACTTACAATAAGCCTCGTTGAAGTACACGTTAATTCGCTCAAGCTGCAGCGATGCATTCCCACGGTAGTTTCCAGCAATATCAATTCCATGCTCATCACTTATCACCTCCCAGAACTGGAAAAAGAAAGAGGTTCAAAGTCATAATTAATTTATTTTTTTCAGTGCAATGCGTACAGCATTGAGCTCTGCTGCTCTTGTGCCGGTGGCTGCACACAGGGAGGGAACTGTGCCTGAAGCAAGGAAGGCTTTGCCATTTGTTAATTAGGCTGTAGAGGGTGGAAGAACAACCTGAGTATGAAAAATGAATGAAATGCAATAGTGCCCATCACAGCGAGGATCCTCATCATCCCCCTGCACTTAATAAGTTCAGGAGAAATGTTTAGTAGCCCTTTTATGCTGCTTGGATTATTGCTCAAACACTTCTAAGGTGGAGGCCTCAGTTCGTTCCTTTCGTAATAAACTATTGCAACTTTAAGCAACCCAGAATTAGTTTAAATAACACCAGTATTCGGTATGAATGTAACAAAAAGCCAGTGTTGGGGCAGGGAGGGGTGTCTGTCATGGACAAGTGGGGCTGTGGCATGGCAAAGCTGTCTCAGCTAAGTATGTTTTATCTTGACATTCATATGGCTGTCCTGTGCTGGGGCTCTTATCTTGGAGCTGCCATAGTGGCAATGTAGACCCACCCAGCTACTATAATGACCCAGCTATTCTAACTTTAAAGGTCTTTTGGTTTAACATCCAGTCCCAGTTTAACTGTACAAACACAACAATGCCAACATGTGCGTGGTATGTTTATGTATGTGTGCTTTTATATAGGTCTTGTTAGACTTAAGTGGCTCCAGGGACAAAGACAACAGAAAAATGATTAACCTTTTAACGTTCAGAATGGTTGCACTTAAACTGTGTCTAGCATTACATTTCCTGGCCATCCATAGCTTCATGTGTCAATAAAAGAAACCAAAGTGAGATTTGTGAGAGCAAGAAATGGAGAAAGAACACAAAGGAGCAACACTTCAACTACCATGCCTCTTCAAAGACACCCCAGTCACTAGTTTTTATTTTTATTTTTTGGTACTATTTCCTACTAGTGAATAATAATAATAATAAAAAAGGTGTTTTAGACATTGCACAGCTAAAAGCAACATTTGTTTTTTTTTTCCTCCCGGTACATAAAGTCAGCAGTGACTGACCTCTCTAAACCACTCTAAACCTACAAAAATGCACTCCAAATGACACAGCTGTCTCTCACAGCAGGCTAGGTAGGCAGGAGTCCTTAACTTAGGAAATCTTAGGAAAGCCTAATTGTTGACTGGTAGCACAGGGCGTTCTGCAGAACAATCCAATCCCATACCAATGATCATAATGTGGCAGTTAGTGCTGTCCACCTGAACTAAAGTACTGCCCTGGCAAATTTGCAGTCCTGAAGTCACTGGCTCCTTCACTTGTCATGGTAACTTGTGGACTGGATTAGTGCCCCTGGGAACACAGTCCCAGCACAGTCTGGAGCATTTACAAGCACTGTTGTACAGTTATTGCAGATGTTTCAACCTTTGCATGAAGAGCAGGTCCATCTTACTGTGTTCTCATCAATGTACTCATCTTTATGGCTGGCGTTTTCTTCATCCTATCCCCGAGCCAAAAAAGTAAGTGTCCCTCCTTCAAAATCCCCATCTGTTAACAACGTTTGACTCGGTAGCAATGATAGCACTTATTCCTAATAAGTAATATTGAAAGACCATACCTTAGCTCCAATTTGGTTTCCACACTGGCCAATCTGAAGGTGCACGATCTCACGCATTTTGTGTAGCTTAAGTGTTGGCAGCTACAGCCTAGCACAGCTTTTCCAGCTGCAGTCCCTAGGAGAAGCCCTCGTTCTGCTGCTGTATCAGCTACACCCAGCACAGTCTGCCCCCCAGGGCCCTTTTATACTGCTGGGACTGTCACTCTGCCAGCAAGGGGAGTAGCTGGCTCCTCACAAGTGGCTCATCAGATGTTTCACAAGGAGGCAAAGCATCTACTCACTATTTAGAAGAGACAATTGTCACATACACACAACACTTAATCCCAGTTCTTTGTGCAGCAGTGTGACTCAAGACTGTGCACACTGCATTTGTGCTTAATTACTTTATGTGTATCACATGTAGAAACACATATTCATGTAGAAAGAGTATGGCCAAACACGAACGGCGCTAAGTACCTCTGCTTCTACCACACTAATTGTGCACATAATGAAAGTCACACACTGCAACACCCATAATAAAAACAATAACAGCTTCTGAGCATTAATTCCCTATAATGACAACATTTGCACGCTGCCTGGCAAACTTGCAGTTCACTATTAAGCATCATTTGCAGCGTACAACTGCATGAAGGAGCGGGACACAGCCAGCAAGAAAAAATACTTTGTAAGACCTGAACATAACAGGGGGCTCCCAGATCCCTGAGTGCTGCTCAGACATATAATAAGAATCCATAATTTTCAGCCAATCTGAGAACTGGGTCAGCCAGTGACTAACTTGCACAGATGCCTTCTCTGTCCCCACTCCTCTCTCCCACCACTAAGAAGGACAATATTTCTTATATTATTTTTCTTATTTTCTTGTATCTGAGGCGTAGCATTGGAATTTTCCAGGAAAATGCTAGAGTGCAATCCCAGTTGCAGTGCAATTAGCTATAATGGCCATAGAGTGAAATGCTTCGCCGCACTTAAGGAAATAATGCAAGCCTGAGTGAAACGTGGCAGGTTGCCTGCTGATAAACAGGGCCAATATCATCGAGCAACAGAAGCCCAGGACGGACTGTCTTCTGGAAACAGAGTACTTTGTTTACGTCAGATGGCTGACACTGCTTTGCAAGTGTTATTTCTGAGGATAGGAGGAAGAACTATAATTAGGAAAGCACTTTTGGTTATTTTGCATGAAAAGATGGCACTGGAAGGTTGGCTTTTTGAAAGTAACTTTTACCACATTATGGGTTACTAATGATAAGGAATCTATGAGCTTTCATTTTGTCACAAGAGAAAAATCAGCTTATTCCAGACTTCCCCACCACAGATGACTTCCACTTTTCCTACCAGCCAATGCAGGAGCAGATAACTACTTCTAGTAAGTTTAGCAACACAGCAGCATCACAAAGAGGAGCTAGGAAATGCTCTGCCAAGCTATAAACTGTCACTAAAAGCAAGATCTATAATTGAGGTAAAGCACTCCAGCAGGTCAAGGCTGCGCCCACCGCCCTTTGGTGCAGAGCCTTTTCCCAACATGCAGCCCGACCCCCCACAGCCCTTCTGTTGGGTTCTGATTGGAGGCTGCCAGGACGCAAGGCAGTAACTAACAGCAAATAAACATTACTTAACGTATCCAACGTGTTAATTTACAATAGCCACAAGTTATGAAGAAGCCAAAGATCCCAGTTCTTTGCCCAAAATGTTAGGCAACAATTTCAGCAGCAGCAGCGCTCGCAGCATCTCACAAGCGGGGAAAAAAAAAGAAGAAGAAAAAAAAAGGAAGTGAAGGAAATATGCAATATACAATCACGAAACATTGTTTTTGTCTCTTGCTAAAAATAGCTCCTGGGAGTCACATGCCTCCTCTGAAGCAATTCCTAATGCAGTCTTTATTACTATTGCATGTGACACAAGGAACCCCAGTGCTTTGTGGTTTTGTGCCTCCGTTCTGGCCCTCCCCAAGGGCGCTTCTATATGGCCCCGCATCTCCTTCACACCAAACCTGTATGAAAAGCACGTTCCTCCGTAGGTTTGGTTTGTTTGCAGGTCTGTCATGCTTCACTGCTGAGAAACCTCAAGCCTGTCAGCTACACGAGTACACTTCCCGGGGACAGCCATTTGCTGCTGCAGATTAGCAGCACGTGTCGCAAGGGACAGAGGAGGACGTGGTGGAAGGGTCGGCTCTGAGCAACTTTTGGCACAGCAGAGATTAGGGGCAGCCTGGCACCGAGCCCAGCTGTTACCAGCCTGTCCCACAGCTCCTGTTATCAGCCTGACTGCACTGCTGCTTCCACCGCCATCAGAGTGGGCCTGAGATACCAAAGCCTGGTGATGGGCGTAAGAAAGGACCACAACAACCTGCATTTGTGGTTACTGGGTTGGTTGGTTGTTGGTTTTGGTTTGTTTGTTTTCTTATTTTTTCACTTTTCACCACTCCAGTACATTACAACAAATACACCCGTGCAAGGAGGCATTCCGGGATGCTTTATTTATTTATTTTTTTAACTTAGTTTGCTTAGAAGGAACCAGTTTTTCCACAGTAGCCGAGAATACGTTTAAAATTCGAAACGAGGAGCCACGAACAACATCCTCAGCGCTGTAACTCACCTCATCCCTGCCCCAGCCGGTCCGTCCCTTGCTTGGGGCTCTCTTTCAGCCCCGGCTCTGCACTGAGTGTCACTCTGAGACACGCCAGGCTTTCAGAGCCCCGTCCTGTCCTGCCGCAGCCCCGCTCGCTGCTCAGCTCTCTCCGCGCTGTTGCTCCCTTCCTTCCCAGCGCCTCCGCTTCTCGGACCATTAAAGGCGCCGTCCCCGCTCCTCTGACAAAAGGCACCGAGAGCAGAGGAGGAGCCGCCAGCGGGCTGCCAAACCTGCGTACAGAGCGCAGCGGGCGATCCGGACACCTCCCCCCTCCCCGACCAGCCCGCAGGGAACCCAGCATCCTCACAGCCCGCGGCTCAGCCCTCGCACACCCACCCACGCTCCAAGCGCTCCCCGCGGAGCCGCCCCGTCTCGTCCCACCCCCATCGCCGGGGTCTCCGCCCCGCCCTTCAACGCCGGCGCTGCGGCCGCGCGGTGCGGGCGGTGCTGCGGTGCTCGGCATGGCCGGCGCGGCGCGTCTCTTGGCGGCCCTCCTGCTGCTGCTCTGCGGCTGCCTCTACCCCTGCCGGGCCGGTCTGTACGTCAGGGAAGGGCAGCACTGCTACAAACCGGCTCCGCGCAGGGCGCCGGGGTTGAGGTGAGTTCTCCCGTTTCTCGCGGGCCGCCGCCCGGCTGCGGGCCGTCCGAGCTGCCCCGCTCCCCTCGCCGTACCGGGGCGCCCGGTAGCTTGGCGAGACGGGCATCGTCGGGGAGCGGCTCCGGGCGGCCCCGAACCCGCGGCTCCGGGATCCGCTGCCCGATCTGCGGCTGTCACGGGGCTGGGGGGGGGGGGAAAGGTCGGCACCGCTCCGCCGTCACGTGAGCCGCGCTCCGGGCCGGGCGCGTTGCGAAACGCCGGGAACTCCTGGGTTGTGGTTTTATTTTTTCCTTTTGTCTTTTAATTCCTTTCCATGAAAATTCCCCTACTCGGAGTTGGCCGGGCAACCAGAGCTCTTTTATTTTACCCTGTCTCCGTACAGAACCTACCCCCGGCCCCACGAGTACCTGGACATCGCCACGCTGCCGCAGAGCTGGGACTGGAGGAACGTCAATGGCGTCAACTACGCCAGCACCACCCGCAACCAGCACATCCCGCAGTACTGCGGGTCCTGCTGGGCCCACGGCAGCACCAGCGCCCTGGCAGGTACTGAGAGCTGTGTTTTCGCCAGCCGGCCTCTTGCCCTCAGTGACCTGTAGCTCTTTGCTGAGCAAAGGGTGCTCAGTTTAAGCTTGGAAAGTAGCTGATAGAAGAGCAGCCAAAGGTCACGTGAGGGGGGAATACTGGGGTGGTTAAAAAGCTGTTTGCAGAGGGATTGTATCTGCAGTGCCTGCCAAGCTGCTGTCTAGAGCAGGAATTCGGTGTTCGGTTGAAGGAAGCTTATAAACAGGAGGGAGACTGATTTTTTATGTGGCCTGATAGCGATAGGATGAGGGGAATGGTTTTAAACTAGAAGAGGGGAGATTCAGGTTAGATGTTAGGGGAAGAATCTTCACTCGGAGCGGTGAGGCTGTGGCGGAGCTGCCCAGAGCTGTGGGTGCCCCGTCCCTGGAGGTTCCCAGGGCCAGGCTGATCTGGTGGGAGCAGCCTCCCCATGGCAGGGGTTGGAATTGGATGGGCTTTAAAGTCCCTTCCATCCTCGGCCCATTCTATTATTCTTCTCAGAGGGTAGAAAAAGATACAGAAGCAGTCAGTGTGTCCCCATCCCTTTGTTGGTAGATCAGCCTGCGCCCCCTGCTAAGGCACCAAAGGGCCCTGCTGTGCTGCTCTGAGATGAGGAAATGAAAGTTGCCACTTATGGAAAGGGCCCTGTTATTCACATGAACCGACTGCCACAGTATACAGACAAAGCTCTGTCAAAGTGTAGCTGAACCTCACATGTCTAATAGGGTTAGAAAAACACTTGTGTCGGTTAAGATTGTTAATGCCCTGTGAGAAGCACCTTGTAAATATTGATCAGGAAGCCCTTCTGCCAGGTAAGCGGCTATTTCAGACAAAATAAGGCAGCAGGGTGGCAATACCCCTCTGAGAGCAGATGGTGAGATGTTTTCACAGCAGCACAGATATACTTCTGAAAGTTTCTTAACTGCTTTAAGCTCGTGACTGCTGTTACCTGGAGGCAGACAGCTGGGCTGCATGGGCTTATGACTAGCATGCTGGTTTCATGATTTGTATTTTGATTTGAATTAAGAGCTCCGGGGCACTTCAAGGGTTCAAACAGATCTTATTATCTGCATCTTTTTGCTGAGCTTTTAATGGAAAAGGCTTGTAATGAAACCCACAACCACTCAGCCTGCCTCGTGCCTTGCTGCAATAGGCTTTTCCAACCACAAATGCTGTTGCTTACAAGTAGTTACAGGTTCAATGAAGGAGGCTGTTCTAACACTAGATGCAGTGCTTAACAGCCCACACGCTCCAGTAACAACTACTTACTGCTTATACTTTTATTTTTTTTATATTGCAGATCGAATCAACATAAAGAGAAAAGGTGCATGGCCTTCTGCCTATCTCTCCGTGCAGAATGTGATTGACTGTGCTAATGCAGGATCCTGTGAAGGTGGAGACCACACGGGTGTGTGGATGTATGCCCATGACCACGGGATTCCAGACGAGACCTGTAACAACTACCAAGCTAAGAACCAAAGTATGATGCCTGTTTGCTTTGTGGAAGGGTTTCAGTCCAAATGTAGAAGATCTCGATCATTTCCTGGGTTTTCCATTTACTCGTTCCTGCCTTTCAGTGTAGTACCTGCTACCTGACTAACAGAGCAGGTTTCTGTGTGTCTTCCACTCTAGCTAGATAGCATAACAGGAATCGTGTCCAAACAAGCTAAACCACCTAAACTGTCTAAATTTAATCTCTTAAATCAGTGATACATAATCTCTAGTGTACCAAAATGCTTAGGAGTATCTCCTCAACCTAAAAAAAGAAATGAAATGTTTGTTCTAGTATTACTGGAATGGTTTCTGTTTTTGTAGAGAAGCACAGTTCATCATCAAAGCACTTGTGCCTATTCCAAAAAGAACAGTAACGTGTGATGATAGAAGCTCCAAGTATAATTTCCCAAAAACAATTAATTCATCAGAGATATGTATCAGTAATTATTCCTTATAGGATCTTCCTCAAATTAAGTGTAAAAGAAAAAAAAGAAATAACCTTAGTATGGTATCATTGATTCACTTGAAGAAAAGCATTCTCTTGTGGTGATAATTTCTTCTACTTTACAGAGTGCAAAAAGTTTAACCAGTGTGGAACATGTGTCACTTTTGGAGAATGCCACGTGATTAAGAACTACACCCTCTGGAAAGTTGCTGACTATGGCGCTGTCAGCGGAAGGGAAAAAATGATGGCAGAAATCTATGCTAATGGACCAATTAGGTAAATAAATACAGACATATTAAAACTAAAAGGTAGAAAAAAGGAAAACGTTTATGTACTAGTAATGCTTGAATTGAAATATCTGGAACTCAGTCTAATGACTGAAGTGAATTTCTGTGCTCTAGCAGATGTAAGCAGCTCTGCACTAATGCGCACTTCAGCTTGGTTGTAGATAAACTGAGCTCTGAAGTCAAAATGCAAAAAAAGGGTGGTTCCCCCCGCCCTTTTTTTTCCCCCTTTTTAGCCAGGCTTCCAACCTGATTCCTGTGTATAAAGATGCTTGCTCTGTTTCATTACAGCTGTGGTATAATGGCTACTGAGAAGCTGGATGCTTACACTGGAGGACTCTATACCGAGTACAACCCCTCACCCACAGTGAATCACATTGTATCTGTGGCTGGCTGGGGTGTAGAAAATGGAACAGAATACTGGATTGTTCGTAACTCATGGGGTGAACCCTGGGTAAGGAAGCATGGGAAGAAAGATGCTTACAGAATTACTTTAGAGGAACAGAATTACTTTATGGGAACTACCTAAGCTGAGGAGTGAGATACTTGGCCAAAGTCACTTAGCTAACATCTACTCAATCTCAACTGCTGCCCTTTGTTGGGCACAAGCCTTTTGCTGCAGACAGCTGCAAATAGGTTGGTTGTAGGCAAAAATCAAGATTTGTATATAGGATTTTTATCTAAAGAGGATGCAAATTCACCACTGCAAATTGCCCCTCAGACAAGACTGGCCTGTGAACTTAGTGCAATGCTTCTTCAGTGAATTCCTGCATTCACTTCTAGATCATTCCCATTTAGAAAACAGAACAGATTCAGTAGCATAATTACAACAGCATAATTATGTTTTTAAAGTCACAATGTCTCTGCTTATACTGATGCAAATTAATTCTCTGCAGGGTGAAAGAGGGTGGCTCAGAATTGTGACAAGTGCATATAAAGGTGGAAGAGGAGCAGAGTACAACCTTGCTGTTGAAGAGGACTGTGCATACGGAGATGTTATCCTTCCTTGATTCTACACTGCCCATCTGCTGTTTTTTTAGTAACTCTGGAATCTTCCCCCCACAACCTTGTTCTGTTTAAAGAATAGCCTAAAACTTCCACAGCACAACTCTATCGTGCTGTTGTGCAAAACTAGCCCAGATAATACAACACTGAGTCTTCAAAGTAAAATAAATACAAAGCTGCCTTCAGATAATAATTTAAAAATTAAAGAAGTAATTTACCTATGAAAACGGTTGTCTGCCTTGTTGCACAGTACTTCAATCATACTGTCTTCCAGAAGCTGTATGCAAATCTTTGTGTGTATATATATATATATACTTTTTTATAAGAACAAATTACGCAGCGTACTAAGACAGAAAAAGTACACAGAGTATTTGGATCTAGAGCTTATACTGAAGTAGCAAATAATTGTATGATATTTGCTTAATACTTTAAGCAGATATAAAAACAAACTTAAGTCTGGACATGATATACTCAAGAACTAAATCCTCCTTGGCCTCCTAGTGAAAAAATGTTGCTGTAAGTCTCCTTGCTTTTATCCAACCAAAGTGATAACAGGATTTAAATCTTTCATTTGTTCTAATTCCTTGCTTTAATTTATGACTAGTTCTGACATTTTGCTTCTAGAAAGGCAAAGTATAAATTGCTACAAGCCAGAGCTCTCCTCCTGCCCACTAATATGAGGAAAGGCTGCAAAATTCTCTTCCCTACAAATGAGTCAATTACTAAGTGGCAATCAGTGCTATATCAAGTGTCACTAACTGGCATTGTTAATTGTATTTAATAAACTGACAACATTGTCTTACACGATTGTATGTCATTTTAAGAGTTTATTAATACTTGTTTATTGCTGTACCTGTCAAGAAGTCTTACATGGCAGGCTAGTTAGCTGAGGTAGCACTGCTTTAACTGAACTTGTGAGAGGGCTGCTCAATGCCACAGTATGTAGCAGCTATGAGGTGTTAATTAATTAATTAAAAAAAACCAACGACCTCAAGTGAAGTTCCATTGCACAACCTGGAGCCTGAGACACAACTTATGAGGAAACTGTTGAGGGATACCAGGGAACAAAGAAACATTCTGATGGTGTACAATACAACTTAGTAATCAACCTCCAAAAACTGCTGCAAATCAAACTAACCTGTGAATTATGCCTCACTCAAACCTACTGGTAAGTTAAAGCTTTTTACTGGTGTAGGCAAGAAGCAAAAAAATTTCCATCATCTGTTACCTCTCGGTGGGTAACTCCTGCAACTTTCCTTGGTTTCATCTGTCAAAGTAAGTCTGCTCATCATCAGAAGGTACGTTAGGGCTGGCAGGGTGGTGAGGACCCACAAATGAATAAGGCTACTTGAGTCAAGGGTGAAATGAAGATTGTGCTGTTCTGATTCTTTTTGATATCTAAGAACATGTTTTAGACTAGTTAGGCCACATTCCAGCAGGCTGGGATACTTCAAAGCCTGTCTTTTTCCTACAGGTAAGAATCTGTATCTAATCAACAGGTGTTGATCACCCACCATTCACCTCTTCAGCCTTAAAGAAGATCTGGAATAGACATCTTAACTCTAGACAAAAAGACAGCCAAGAATGTGGGGAAGTGTGTAGGTTAGTTCCATGTGCCTCTGCTTTATCTTAGTAGTGACTTCAGTGCCACTAAGGACTAATTCTGCCAAACTGCAGTGCCTATTGTAAGTTAAGTCTCATTCCCCAGAATAAGGGAGTGTAACAGTACTGACAATAGCACTGTTAAGTGTTAGCTAATCAAATATCACTTAGGTGAATGCAGAATTCAGGTGTTCAGAGGAAGTGATAATCTTGAACACTGAGAAATGTGAAGAAGTATGATTTGTTTGAACAGCTGGCAAATTTGCAATGGAGGTAGGAACAAACAGCTCTTGGTTATCACTAAGATGGTAGAGGAGGCAGGGCTACCATCTAAAATGAAGATCTGTAGGGCAAGTTGTTTCTGCAGCTGTTAATTCAACTAACAGAGGAAGCCAGGAACCAAATACGTATGATTCTACATAAATATGATGAAGATCTCATGCAAGTTTAAGCGCTTAGATATCTACTCAAAGATGTGCACAGAAAGGAAGGTTTGAAGCTGTGCCTAGAAAACGTGCCAGCAATGTGAGGGAAGGGCTGAAGAGAGGAAAGGTTCCTGGAGAAAGGAGTGAAGAATCTGTACAACCAGCTGCTGTCTCAAGCTGTCACGGCAGCCTGGAGTTTCCATTCCTAAGTCACCGACAGCAGAAAAGAGCAACATGATTTAGTTTTTAAATTTATAAAGCAGTTGGACCTAAAATTTTCACCTTTGCTTTTTAGAAAACAGGTTTTTCAGGAAGCAGATGTGCTTGGAAGGCAGGCTAAGGCTTGTTTGTGCCCCTTTTAAATACTTTACATGGACAGGGAGAAATCCAGGTTGATGATCAGAAACAAAGAGTGGACTGATTTGTAAGAAGTCTCTGGAAAAGAACAGATCTTTATTTAAAGAGACATTAAAATCTTGGGTGTAATCCCGCGCTGTTTAGTATCAAGCAGAACATAGTAGAGAGAAATATTAAAAAAAACCAAGCCACATCACAGTAACAAAGTTTTTGCACACCTATTTTTCAGACAGCAATAGAATTCTGATGTGGTAATGAAACTTACCAGTAACATTTAATGCATCTATTTAACAAAAAATAGATTCTGAAGGATACCACACTCACATCAGATTCACGTGTTAATACAAAATCAACCTTGATTGTTACAACTCCATCCGTGTTACATAAAATGTGGGTTCTTTTCATAGCAGTACGTGTGTAGGATATTTAGAATTCTACTATAATACAAAGGTGAGGGAGAGGCATCATGGATTCTCTGCAGCACAGAACTAAGCACACAGATTTTTTCCTTTTTTAGACTCAGGGGATGAAAGCAGACAGCATTCAAGATTTAATCATCAGAGAAGTATCTGAAAAGTGTTTTTAGTGGAATCTACCTGCCCCGTTCTTCAGGTTTTTACATATATTATACAGGGAGTCAGAGACAAGTTCTGCAAGTAGCTGAAAAGAACACTGACACAAGTCTGCCTCCTGCTGCCCTCTTCAGAATGTTCAGATTTATACTGTTTGTACTATTTAACATTAGAAAATCCTTCAGTATTTTTTCATCTTCCAAATTGCATTAACAATCCTCTGACAGAAGGTCACCATGCAAGTCAATCAAATGCCCTTCAGCCCTTTCTTCTTTTTTTTCTGTTGCTGGATTGCCCAGTTACAGAACCTCACTGGTGGAGAATGTGGCAGAGCAGTGACCCTGTGCTCTGCATTCTTGACTTTTCCACTGCTTAGTTCATCACAATGAAGTTAGATTTGCAGTGAGCTTAAAAGAAGAAATGAAATAAAGTGTTCAGTACATTAACTTACTTGCTTGCACATGGATTTCTCTATTACGTTATTAATCAGAATTTTAAGAACCAGATCACTTTAGTCCAGGAAATGGCTGTACTATGAAAGACGACCTCCTTCCTTTACTTTACTGTAAGACAGCAGTACCTCTTCAGAAACAGCATTTGTCTTTAAGTTCCTCACTTCCACTCAAATTCCTAATTAAAGGAAAATTGCTAAATATAGGTCCATAAAAATGAAATGATCTGTTAAAATATCTGGCAGGCCTTCCTAGTTTTGCAATCCTCCTCCTAAGCGTTATTCACAAATTGCAACAAATACACAAAGAATGACTTACCTATAAACTCAGTCACAGGATCATGTTCACCTTCTGTTTTAATAGTACCTGCAATACTTTCATTCTCCAAGATTGGAAGAAAAAGCTGTACGAAGTCTGAGGTATATGGAGGAGCAATCACATCCAGCACCTGCAATGGCAGACACAATGGGATCATTCTTCCAGGTAGACAAGTGGTAGAGGCAGTATTTAATTCACAATCCTCTCAAAGGCATTCAAGTAGTTACACTTTTAAGACCTTTTTTCTCCATACAAGTTATCAACTGCATGTTCTTGCAGCACTCTACCCATTACTTCAATATTTTCAGAAATCAAAATTCAGTAGACATATATTGCTTAGAATCTGCTTTCTTACTGTCAAGAATTTTTGAATTTGAGGCAAGCTGACTTACTATCCAAACATATACACCAAATATTAAAGCTTATTTCTATATGTTAACAAGGAATTTTTGCTGCTGACCTCTGTAACAAAGTATCTGATGAGAGAGATATCTGTGTCTAACTTCTCCAGGCATTTGCGGATATAGCTGACAACAGGCAGGACGTATCCCCGACTCAGTAAGTGCACCATTCTATCCAAGAGAGTCTTCTTCAGTTCCAGCTGATAAAGAGGGAAGGGTTGGAGGTGGGAAGAAAACCAACAGGTCAGGACTTACTCTCAAAACAGTACTATTTTCATTGCTTTTTTTTCATGGACTCAATACCTACTATGATGCTTGCTAACTGTGATCGTATTCCTAAATTAAACTCTTAAAGCTGCTGTGATAACAACTGTTATTCTAAGCAAGCATACATAATGTGAAGGAACATAAAAAAAGGAATCCTCTGAGAATCACCTGCTCCATTACGTCAAGCTGTGAATGTTCTGTCTCAAAGAGTTTGACAAGAAGTTGTAGAACTTGTGGATGAAGCAGCTGATGGCACGTACTGATCTGCAAACGAGATGAGAAAGTATGCTCATCAAAACTTCGCCTTAAAAACCAATGTGCTGGTCCTAGTAGAAAAGTCTGCACTCATATTCATCATCAGAGGTAAATTCCTTTATAAAAATTATTCCACTACAAAGAGCTGACAAGTCCAAATAGCTGAATAGAAACAGGTTCATCTCTGTATGTTTACTGACTGTGAATTAGATATAATTCTAGTTACGAGGATTAAAAATTGCTTTTGCTCTCAGCAGGACTTATTTGTACATTTTTACCTCATCCAGTAACGCCAGATGAACAGGAGTGTGATCAGTCTGCAGCTGGAAGTAGCGGGGCTCCGACACCGTCCAGTCCACCCACTTTAACACTCCCATTGCCACCACTGGGAACCTGCAGAGGAAGAGATCACTTTAGAAGAGGACCATCCGAACAACTAACCACCACCTTCCAGTATGTTCTAATGATTGCTAGAATTCCATGGTTTAGCTTAGGCCAGAACTAAGAACATTTGAAAAGCTTTGATTGAAAAGTCGTCGTCACATCGAAACGAGTCCTATCAAAACAGAAGGAAAAAAAAAACAAACAAACAGGCTGGAGAAACATTCTTTCCATAAGATACTTCCTACTCAGCACAAAATGCTTAAAGGAATCTACGTAGCTAATATACACTCAAAGTTTGTTCCAGTTTGTTCAATATCTGCTATTTCATAGTGCTAAGAAGACGTACCTATTGCTAAGAAGGCTTCATTAGGAAGACAAAACAATCTGTCATCCTTTCCCAATGGCAGAGCCAAACATGCTCTGCAATGTGAGAGGGGCAATCTGTCAATGTCAGCCAGAATTCATGTCTTCATGAAGGAAGGATTGCAAGAAGTCAAATGTGTAATTTCAAAAGCTGCTTTCAGGCCACATCTCACTTGTTCTGAAGTAAGGATGTTCTCACAGAGCTGCCCACAAAGGCACTTCCCTGTAGCATTACTCATAAATGGTACTTTCCTTCCAACAAAGAGAAGTTAGGACTGGTTTCTCTGCTCACCTGATACACTGATAAAGAGTGCTCAGCTCTGCAACCAACTCTGATGCTCCTTTGTTTTCATTGCAGCACAGATTGTGAACAGTTTCAATGGCTTTTGAAGTTGATTTCAGCTCATCCTTGTTTATGCTCACTCTCTTGTTCTGAAAAGTGCAAAGTTTGAATACAAAGCTCACAAGCATACAGGGAGTTTCTGGTTATTTAAACAAAGAAATTGTTCAAATTGCCATAAGCCTAAGATTACTTTGTATTTCTCAAAAGTTCAAAAGCAAGCTTTAGAAGAAAAAGGTATCAATGAGCTGAAATAAAAGGATATTTGATTTATTTAATTCCTAGATCACTGATAATTTTTCTTCTAAAAACTTGCCTATGAATCCTGAAACATTTTTCATTAAAAATAAATAAAACAAGCCATTTTGAAGTGACCAAGTGTTTATTCAGCACAGTTAGACTGCAGGATGAAAAGAACACGTTATGACCAGCACAGAACTTTACCTTTTTCCACATCTCCACTACACTAGCTGCATATGCCAGTATGTGAATGTATTTATGCTTGTGGTCCTGGTTGATCTTAGCACCTGGTTTAAACAATGACTGCATGAAGAGGTCCAGAAAGGCAGGTACTCGGATCTGAAGAAAATGAACAGTTCATTAGGGGCTGAGAATTATGAAAAAGTACTTTTTTTTTATCTGATATGTCTTCCAGAGAACGAGACATAAAAAATTCCACCTCAGGAGGAAGTTAGGTGGGTTTCTGAAGAGATCCGAAGTTTTGACAACCACACTCAAAAAAAACCCCGAAAAAAGCAAAAAACAAAAGAGCAGAAACTCTGCTCTCAAACAAATACTGCAGAAAGCAGTATTATTCCAGTACCCAAATGCCACCATTTATTACCAGAACTCATGTGAGAACAAGGCAGCAAGAAACCTGAAACATGCCATTCAGGACTGTTCATAACTAATTGCAAAACTGATTCTCTTGTTTGTTTGTTTTAAGGAAGGAATTTAATTCCTTCCTCCTACCTATTAGGAAGTTTGAAAAATTAATTTATTCTGTGTAAAAAGACAGCTTGAAATAATAATAAAAAAACAGCAACTATGCAAGGAGCCAATGCAAAATACAATATCAATAGTAATCCCACATTTTGACATCACTTAAAATGATAGAGATGAGCCAGAGTGTGAGCTTCTATTTTGTGCTGATACATTTAGCACAATAAGGCTTCAGAATTTTGAGTGCTACTGTAATAGAAGAAGTTTATGTAATAGAAGATGTGATGAAGAGACAGCTACTGACCAGTTCTACTGGAGGGGGGTCCATGCTGGTAAACATTTTGAACAAGACAGTAATGTCTGCTGGATTCAGAGCTCCTTTGGACAGCATTGCACCGAGAGCCTGGCAGGCACGAGGGTAGGAGGCTGCAGTACCCAGTGCTAAAGTGATCTGACTGGCATCGTGGCCTCTAGGAGCAACACAGACAGAGCGGGTTATTTTTTTCATTCAGACATCTCAGCTGCAGCCCCGCTTCAACAACAGGGCACATCTGATGCAGCGCAGCCTTTACCATGGCTAATTACAGAAACAGGCCTGTATTTCTCAGTTTTGATTCTAAAACGTGCATCAAATAACAAAAATGATTTATTTTTAACAGCATACCGAGAGCTGACAATTCCACCTCAGATCTCCCAGTACTTGACATTAAACGCATCTCATTCCATGGATTTTAAGTCTGCTGAAAAAAGTGCTCTATTCCAAGTGGCTTCCCTCTGCCACAGTGTGAATAAAAAGCTAAGAATTCTCCTTTTGCTGGCCTAAGGTAAACGTGAACGACTGAAAGAAGCAGTTTTACAAATCATGGTGACTCATATTTGACACTCACTTCTCATGGGCGTATCGCTGAACCTCCTGAGCGATCCGCCTGACAGCAGACCCTCCTTGCTCTTCTTGAGCTAATATAGACATCATAGATTGAGCAAAAAGGTACGTGTGCTCTCCGTGGCACACCATCTTCTGCAAACACACAGCAAAAACGTTATCAGACAACCAGAAATATGTCTCTATCACTATGCTGCCTTAATAGCAGAGCTTTCACTGAAATCTACTAATATGAGAAGGGGAAGCAATCAGTGGTCAAGAAGGAAGAGCAGAAAAGCTGTCCACTGCTGTGCACTGATAGTATACAAGAAATGGCTACGTTGAAAACTTGTGTTTGTTAGACGCCAGAGAGGAAATCCTAGCCTGGTAACCCTCAGTATTATTTGAAAAGTAAGTCAAATAAAAAATATTTAAAAAGTAAGGCAAACATAAAGCCACCTGAGTCATCACACCATTTCACAACACAGAACACGTGCTGTGTTAATTTAGTTAGAAGCTTTCACACTGACATGGACGATAAAACAATTCTTTTGATTAGCCAAGGAACTGATTAGGCTGACCTCAAGATCTTGCATTAACACAAAAGAAGACAATACTGCTTTTTATGGGGGCTGTTCCGAAAGCAATGCCCCCTATTTTATGATGTCAGCCCACCACCTCAGGGACAGATGTTGGTGCTGCGGCAGTGAGGTTGAACCTTCCCACCAATGTCCTGTTATGTGCTGCTGCTGTGTGATGGATGGCAGCAGAGGGGCAGACTGACAGAACAGCATCTGACATGGGAGCAAAGGTGTGCCACTGAACCCCTCATGTGGGAAAATCTGCAAGTACTGATGTTCATCAATGCTTGCTGAGCGTTTATGGAGACCACACAGCGGCTGTGAGCACAGTGATGAGGTGGGTGGTGTTTCAGCAGTGCTGGCAGTGGCAGTGGCCACCTCTGCTGGTGCAGCTTCGTAGGAGCACAGCATGCAGCTCTGGGTCATTGCTGGCAAAAATGCACAGCTAAAGGTGGTAACTGTGCTGCAAATTGGTGTTTTGTGGCTGAGAATTTGCACTAACAAATTGTGTTGTGCTTTTTGTACCTGTGGTAGTTTCCATGGAAATAAATAGGAGGAGTTACTTTCAGAGTGATCTGCATACTTTACACAATCTATTTGATAAACATAGGAAATGTCACACACGCAGCCCAAAACGTTCCTGGCAACAGCACAAACCAATTTCTAGTTTTGAGCTCATATATAACTTTTCTTTGTAAGATTCTGTATGATTTCACAAGACACCAAGACGTCCTACAATCCCACAATGATCTGTACATCCTAACTGGAGAGGAACAAAAAGTACTTTTTGAAACATGAAAAGGAAGAAGGGACTTACAGCGAACTCTGGGAGGTTTTTTTCAAGGTTTTCTTCTCCTCCATCTAAAATTGTTGCCAGAGATGTACGCAGAACTCTAGAAAACACCTCCAGCTGCTGACAGGCTGTTGAAACACTGGTTATTTCTCCTTGATATCCAGCATCAGATATAAGCTGTAACAAAAATAACAAAAAAAGGAAACACAGAAGACACGCATTACTTAATATTTCAGATATCCTAGCAAGTCTAGAACACACAGAATATGAGATTTTCACCTGCATACATTTATTGAGCTTCACGTTCATTAGTTACACCACAAAAAGGGAAGTAAACCATAACGCTCTGTTCTGAAATGGGTACATTCTAGCATTTCCTTTCCCTACCTCAGAGACATAAGAAACTGAAGTGTTCAATTGAAGCACAAATTGATAGAAATTTGTGGTTTGCATAGGAAACTACGTGAACTACACCTTCCATATAAGGTAAGGCCATCTTCTGACATGAGATTTTGTGCTTTTACTTTGTGTGTGCCAACAACATCCATAAGCTGAGATACGAAGATAAGAATTGGTATATTTTGTACTCATGTATACAAATACAGATCTGTACATACATAATAAATACAATAACCACTAACAGGGTTTTATGCACACACACCCCCCTTTTGCCATCTGCAAAAGTCCAGGAGAGGTAGGAAAAAAAAACCAACAACCTGCAAACAAGTATTTCCCAGTACATACAAAATAAATCTCTTGTTATGGCACAGAAGCAAGGAGAATAAGTAAGAGAAATAGACAGCCGTGCTGCTTTTCTCTTAAGCAGCGTACTAAAGTTTCACTGTTAAATTAGAACAAAGGTTTACCTGAAAGCAAATTTACAACCCAATAAACATAAAAATGTCGCTTAGAAAACAGGTGGTGCAGAATTTTCAAACCCAAGTCAGAGCAAAAAAACCTCCAAGAGCAGAACATCAAATTGGAAAATGACATTCACAACCTGTAGGGCAATTTCTCCCACCAATACATACTCATACTGTTGTGACATTTTAGTAAGCAGCACCAACAGGAACACATATGAGTTACAGGTAACACTACAGCCAACATTTGATGCCTGAATAATAAACTTGTTAAGGATATTCTTATATATTGCACTTCAGTGTATTACCTTCACAGTAAAGTTGAGCATTAAACAGTCTGGATGGGCTTCTGCCAACTTGTAGAAGAGATCTCTCCATGTTGTGTGTGCTATCATTTGCTCAAGCCAAGCTGGAGTCTGAAAAGATTAAAGCAACAGAAACAACCGTAAGAATTTCAACTTGTGAAGATCATTAAAGCAAGCATTTTAGTTCTGAAGAATCCAGTGAGTTGCTATAAAGGACTTTATCGTATCCACACATCTGCCCTAAATTACCAAAACCTCTCAGGAGTCCAGTGAAATACAGATGGTTTTCCAAACGTGGTTATTTCTTAACTAAAGAGCTTGGAAGACACCTTTACCCACCACCTACTGGTCCGTCACACAAAGACATCTGCCTAGGCACAAGTGGATACTCACGTAAAGATGACGATACAGATTTCATACATACCTCTCCTTCCTCTGTAAAGATGGAGTCTGCTTTCCGGGGGTCAAAATGCTTGATAAGCAAGCTCTTTAAATGGTTTTCTACAGTCTCCTGAACTTGCACTGGCTCAACACCTGTAGAGAAGGGGGAAAGAAAAAGCTTGGTCGATGCAATCTGATCAAGCTTCTTACATTTTCCAATAACATTCCGTTATGGGATCAAGAATTTAATAGTAATGTATTGTTAGGCAGAAGATGGGAAAAGAGCCATCAGCTCCATTATCTAGCCATGCAGTTACACACATGTCCAGATTCAGAAATTCTCACTCATTTTTCCCAAACGCAGTCTGCACTAAGGAACACGAGCAGGTTACACCATCCATCTTCTCACACTTCCTTCAGCAGGCAGGATAACAGCACCAGTAATCACACAGTCGTTACTGGGTGCTACACCAAAATACCCTAAACACAAAAGGAACTACCAGGACCAGTGCAGCGCTGCAAAGTCACACAAGGATGGGAAGGAATGGTAATGCTCATCCTGAAGACATTTTTCACGTTATGAAGAATGTAGTGATGTACACATACAGGACAACAACCGGAATATGATCCAGTCTCGGGTTTACCACCAATTCCCATAGTTTTGGTGCAAACCTGCAGACCCAAGTTACACAGCATCACCCACTGCACCTGTCTGAATGAGCCACTCTGCCAGCAGGTTCACCGTCTGTGCCACTGCAGTGTAGTTTTCAGACAGAAGTTGGATAACGTTCTCCGGAGAACCTCCTGCTTGGAAATACCTGATGGAAAGATCAGAGAAGAGCTACTAGAAAATTATGGAAAAAGGAAAAAGGAAAATTCTCACATTTCCATATAAAACAGCAGCACTGCACAGGGAGCTGCGCTCACCTTTTCAGCGTGTTAAATATCGACGGCTCCATGATGTAGTCAGGGGTTGAAAACTTCTTCAGGCACTCCTGCTGGACTTCAGCATCATCTTCTCCCTCCCCATCCTCATCATCCTGCTAGTTGCAGGCACAACCACGTCAGCCACCGCCGCTATTCCTGGCGCACCCCCTCTACTCCTACAGCCGGGCGGTGTTTGCCCACGAGGCTCACACGGCGCACTTCAGCACGGGACCGGTTCCCACTAACGCCCTTTTAGCACCCAGGCACCAACCCAGCCCCAGCTCGCTGCCGTTCCCTTCCTTTCGACGCCCCTCCGCGCCCCCCGTCCCGTCGAGGCTCCTCCCGCCCAGCCGCCCGACGCCGCGCCGCCCCTCGGCGCTCACCGCCCCTCCGTCCGCTTCGCTGCCCCACTCCGCCGCGCCCCCCTCGAAATACTCCGCGTCCTCCATGGCTCCGCCGCCGAAAGAACCGCGGCCACAGCCGGAACCAGGCCGCGGCCCGCCCCCGGGCGGAGCGACGCGGGGCGGCGGGGCGGGGCTGCGGGGCGGCGCCGGGGGTCGGGGCGGATCGTTGCGGGGCGGCGGTGGCCGCGCTGGGGCGTCGCGGGTCGATGGGCAGCGCGCAGAGAGAACGGCTTCGGAGGGTAACGAAAATCGCTGGAACAACGTCGGGTGCCTTTGGCTCTGACTGCGCTCCTCTCGTTTCTGTTCGCCGCAGCATCCAAAGAAGTAAAAGCACTTCGGTTTACCCAAGCGGCCCCGGCGGCTTTTGTTACCCTGCCCGTAACCGCAGCACGTTTCCCACGCATCTGACGGTGGTTCCCGTGTGAAACGTCCTCCAGCTGCGGTTCCCAAGGAACGAGGGGCGGTGGGGCACGGAGCGCCGATGTCCGGGCCGGATAAGCGCTCGGTGCGGCACTGCGGCCACAGAGGGAACTGGGGGGAGACGTGGGTGAAGGAAAGGGGGAAATCCTTTCTTTGGGAGTGGGGATGGGAATGGTTCCTCTAAGGGATTATTAACAAATGCACCACGCACTGAATGACAGCGTTTAGAACCCACCCATTTATCCAATTTTGTTACTGGTCTTGTGAGCAAATTGCTAAACAGCTGTGAGATTTCTTACCTAAAGTGCTTAATGTGGAACAGGTGATGAAATCACCACATTTCATTTGGTTTCCTGCCTGGAACAAGAGAGAGATCCCAAACCGAAGGGCTGATCCCAACAAAAACGTTTGCCTTATAGCCACAATTAAAAAAGATATCCATCCTGGAATTCTCTGTACACTCACTCTCTCTGCTCCTTGCCCCCCACAAATTGATGCTAGAAGAACTTGCACTTTGCAGTAGCCCTTTGCAAATCAGGCAATACACTTACCATGAGATAAAGCATTAACTTTCCCATTGAGGAGGAAAGTAGAGCAGCATGAAGTCAGGCCAATGAGTTGTGTCTGAAGCACGGTACTTCAAGCACAACCTTGAGACTCACCGGTAGCAGGGCCATTCCAGGAGCTGAACAGTACAAGGTTTTTCTCTAAGAGAGGAGTATCCAGAGACACAACACGGTAGCTAAGCTGAAGACATAACATCATTCTAATACCCTTCAAATTTCAGCTTGAAAATTAGAGCTCTGTTTATATCCCATGGACTGCCTGAGAGCAGTTTTACAGTGCTCTGAGTACTTTTCAAGATAAGCCAACAGTGGAAATGTTTTCTTGTTTCAAAAGCATGTTCCACAGCTCACTTGCATACTGACAAATGGACACATTAAACTGCACCTACTGAAGCACCTCCCAGTTCCCTAAGTGCACATTTTGTCATTCCTTACTTGGGGATATCCTGCATCCAAAGGAGCACTTGGGGCCGTGGTGTTGGACAGAACCTCTGGTTGCAGGCTCCCCAGTTTTAAATCACAGACAGACTGCAGCAGCACCGGGCCTTCAGATGGACCTTTATAGCCCAGCACAGCTGGCAAAGCTGTGGGAAGCAGAACTCAAGGTTAGCATCCAAACCTTCATTTTAGATGTTGTGCCTTCGAGTGAAAAGTGAGCAGAAATTAAAACTACTGAGATACATACGAATCATCACACACACTTCAGGAAGGACAGCTGGCCTCCTATGGTTCTAGGTCAATACAAAACATCTTTCATTAATACCTCCAAGTTTTACATGAACACATATTTGGTTTCAACACAGTACTCCTCTCCATTTGCCTTTCGATGGAAGCTCTTCTGATGCTGCCATGAGAACACCAATGAAATACCAGATGTTAAGTGGAACGGAGCCCCTCTCCAAGCCGCCTTCCATTCACACGCCTGATGAGGGGATCCAGAACCCTCACACAGCAGCCCTGTTCTCTGTATGACCTCTGCTGGCACTCCAGCATTTCGGTTGTAAGAACGACCACATTCTAAATTCATAACAAATACAGGAAAACTACAAACAGAAACACTATTCTTCACTGAGAATAACGTGTATAAAATTCACCACTTAAAAGCGTTACCAAGTTTGCACACCAGAACAACAGCATGGAGGGAACTCCCAACATTGCTACCTCTGCACTAAGCCTGTTCTTCATCCAAACTGGGGCAGTAATTGATGATGAACAAAAGCATTGCCCTCTCATTTAATATCACAACTGGGCGAATTAAAGTGAAGAGAAACATTCACATTTTAATTCATTCCCATTTGTTCACTGGGACCTCAACCATGGGCAGTTATGTTATGTTATGTTATGTTATGTTATGTTATGTTATGTTATGTTATGTTATGTTATGTTATGTTACGTTATGTTATGTTATGTTACACAAAAAACTTCTGGAGCTGGCATCCATCTTCTCCCTCCAAGTTTTACCGTTCCCCCTGGGCTGAGGGCCATACCTAAAGCCTTTATTTTTTCTTGTCATTGAAAGCTTTTTGAGGCAGAATTCCTACGAGGAAAAAGAAAAAAAGGGGGAAAAGCTGTTGTTCCCACTTTAACATTTTCTGTAAAATAAAAATTAGGTATTTGGTTGGTTACTCTTGTTGCACAGGTATCTGTAAGCACTTGATTGTTTTGTTAACCTAGAGAAGATCTCCCTATTTCTGCTCAGAACCATGCCAGGTTCGTAGAACTCTGAATTTATTTTTAAGAAACCTTATCATCTGTATGTGTTTAATGCAGTGAGAAATGACCACAGTGCCTCACCAAACTGCTCTCCCCAGCAGAAATGTGCATTAAACTGCACCCACTTTGCTCAGCTCAGTGCAATAGAAGTAGTCAGGGTAAAAAAACAGCTTTAACTTCGGATAACGTGAAAAATCAGAACTGCAAACAATTAAAGGGCAGTGCTAAGGGCTGGAATTTCAGCTATCACTGCAGTACAGAAATACCTGAAGCACTTCCACCCAGTCACCACAACACATCACCTCACAGGACTGAGCTCACTGGTTATGACCAGGATTACAACATGTTCCCTCTTGGAATCTGTTCCGTCAGTCAGCAGGTTTCTCAGTGAAAGGTTTTCATCAGCAGAGCTTCAGGACCCCCTTTGCAGCTTATTTTATTTCCAAAGACACTTCAAAGTTCGTTAGAAAGACTTTTTCCCAGTGGACAAGTTTTCAAACTCATCGAGCTGCAGAAGAAGGGTTCGCTTCTGTTCTTAGACTGCAAACAGATGTTTGCTCCTAAGTACTTTTATTGTTACACAAACTATCTGGTTTTTTTTAGGTATGAGGATCTGCTCAGACTTCCACTGACAGCAGTCTGTGGCCCTGATGCTGTTGCTTGCAGTCAGCGGGAATTTTATCACTGAGTTCCACAGAAGAGGTGGTGTAAGTGCTGGCACTGTTAGAAACACGCACAGCCCATCAGATTGGCTTGGGGGAAAGAAGAGAATTTGCTCTCTTGCAGGACGCGTTACATCACTGTCCATCTTACAACGTCGTCATTATTCGTCTTGGACATTTGTGCAGCACCAATCCCAGGCTGTACTGGGATCACCAAGGCACCAGACTGGTACCCCGACAGCACAGGTTTTATCTCCTCATTTGCAGTCAATTTCCTCTGCAATCATACTCGTAACTTTTGTTTTTCCTGGTACATCGTTTTTGACAGCTGAAAATAGAATACAATACAACACATCCCAACCATTTACAGGAGCACTGTGCCACAACTAATTACAAGGTGCTCAGACTTTAAAGCACGGTCGTTAATATTTCTGTGCATAGATTTACTGGGAAAAGCAAATTCTGCTGCAGGTATCGATTATGTGCAACGCACTGAAACAGAACTAGCCTCACTTCCTCCAAAGCTAATGCCACACTCTAGGTTAAACCCTATCCTCAATGCTGCGATTCAAAATACTTCTCAGACAAACAAAGATACGCCCTTAGGGCTCCTATCTGGCAGCTGACCCAGTGCGCAGCCCTGCTTTTGCATCAAAGCCTGCTTCCAACAATTTAAAGAGCTCCAGTTTGAGCCTCTAACAGAGCAGTTTCTTGATGCTTTCAGAAGCTGCTGGCTTTTTTTTTTGTTTGCTTTGTAAGTCTACAGTCAATTTATCTCTCCACATTATTAAAAACCTTCAGGAGAGATCACTAACCTGATGCATCACCTTGGCTGCTGAGTGAGTACTAACGTACAAATTGCTAAAAGTTCTTGCATTGAAATAAGTTACTGCAAATGCACAGTAGCTGATTTTGAAACCACAACATCTCTACAATTTATTATTATTTTTTACAAAATACCCAAAGTGATCAGACCATATTGTAGGTTACTGGCTTGCCAAAGGTTATGTTTTTAAATCAAAACCATTTCTGAGTTACAGAAGTGCCAAAAACAATCTTGAACCAGATTTTTTTTGTTGTTTTTTGTTTTTTTTTTTTGAACCAACCCCCATCCAACGGAACAGTTGTGTAACTTAAAACAGAAACAAGAGTTTGTGTTGGAAACTGTTTAAAAACCAACCCACCAAATCACACTAGAGCAGTAGCCTTGTATGGCAAAGATTTAGCTTAGGGCAATTTAGTGCCAAGATATAGACCCTTTATAATGGAAATACTGACACAACCTCAACTATAGTGATGCAAATGTGCCCTAAAACACTGTATTTGCTTTTATTAATAAAAGTGGTAGTGTTTACATTTGCAGGTATCTTACACTTCAGCATCACAAACGAATACTGAGTAGAATAAGTAAAATTTTGGCTGTAAGGTCAGAAGTTTCCAAACAGATGAATGAGACAGAAGTGAAAGTCCTCAATCATAGAAACAAGAAGTTCAAATAAATAAATAAAACAAAACTAGGAAATATGGGTAAGCATTAGGTTGGAATGGTTCAATTAACTGCAAATTATGGCCACTAAATTAGAGAGACAGGAGAAAACACAGTAACTTATTAAATAGCAAGCATTAAAGCTTTATGGTTTTGTATTAAAAAAAAAAAAAAAGAAGAAGATGAAGCTGTTTAAAATAAGACTTGCATTTACCAGGCCACCAAACTGCATGGACTAATAGAGACTAACAAAGGCAATACTGAGACATTAAGACACATACACACTCCATACTTGTGCAACTCAACTCTATTCAAAACAATTGCCTTTCTCCTCACTTAAAAAAATGCACCCCCTAACCAATTCTGTTCATACGAAGCTTTACAGGAAGGTTTCTTAAGCTGTTACTGCCTTATATAGCTCACTGCTATGATGTACCCTTCTCATTATCAGAAGAAGGTGGTTTAGTTGTTGGTTGGTTTGGATGGAGGGGCTTTGCTTCTCTCAGGTGAGCGGTTACACTCCTTACACCACAACAGGTTCTCCCCTTTTGTAAATTTGCTGTTTACACCAACTCCTCCTCGCAGGCTTAAGAAGATTAAGGGTTGGCACTAAATTAAGCATTTTGGCTCCTGTAACAAAAATTAAGGCTCACAGTGGATTTCCTTTTCACTCTGTGTGTCCCGTTTTTACCTCCCTTAAGCAACAGGCACTGGATACATTCTGAAGTGACTGAGGGCCATTTTGAGCCACGTTCTCCTGCGTTTCTGTCAAGTTCAGGTGACAACTTTCTAAATGCGTGAACAGGAAAGAGAATTTTTCAAAAACAAAGATCAACTGCAGCTAATATTTCTAGATGATTTAGTGTCTTCTGAGAAATCAATAGCAATTTCAAATTATTTGGAGCGACTGGGATATGAACTCCATCAAATCCCAGCTTTCCACATACATGAAAGTGGGCCGGGCGATTCATTTTCATGCACAGGTTCAGCCACAAAAGCAATGCGAACTCGCAATCCTGAACAGCTGCAGTCTGAGCACTGAAGGCATCTGATACCTGAAGCAAATCTAGCTGCACAGACATCACTGACCACACTCTCATTTTAATTTAAACTGGACCTTTTCCCAAAGCAGAATCACAGGATCTCAGATAAAGGGAAACTAGTGTGAAAGGCAAAGAGGCAAGTGTTCGTTTTCCTTCTGTTTTCCTTTCAAAGTCACTGCATTAAGAACCAGATCAGTTTAGGGGTGTAAATGAAAGGGAACAGGGGTGTTTGAGTAATATAAGCTAACACTGTTCTAGATGTGTTATTACAGTTGTAATTTCTGACTCTGTACAAATTGTACACGTAGGTTTAGACACATGAAAAAGTAACACACTCACAGAGACATAAAACACCTAGGTATAAAATATAAAGCAGTGTAGTAGTTACTAAAATTACATGCTCTCTTATTGCTACAGTGATTTTTGCTCTTTTTCTTTTTACTGTACCACATGTTGTTCTAAGCATATAATTTGCATAAATTATTCAAGTTTAAGAAAAATCCACACATCTTCACTTTAAGCTACTTATATAGTTAATATAAAACAAAAAGGTTCTAAAGTATCTCTTTATTAAAAGAGAAATAAAAATGTCATTTGAAACTGGAATTCAGTGGCCAAATCCAAGGGCAGTGCACACCTTGTCATTCTGGTAGTATTATGCCCACGCAGTGTAAGTGGAGGTTGGTGGGGTATTTGGCCCAGTCTAGAGATGGTCACCAGACCTGCATGATGCCCTACGTGTTTGTTATTGTTCTGTTTTTATCTTTAGCAAAAAGGACTATGAATGACCAAAGACTAACATTTATAATTTGTAGCAAAATTTGGTTTATGTAGAAACAAGCCATGTTTTGCATTTGGATAGAGATTTAAATGAATTAAAGCTAAAATTAAAAAAGCATGATGCTGCAACATCTGGTCACTTGTTGAAGACCTCACTTTTAAAGTGGTTAAGTTTGCACAATTTATACTTTTTTCTTTTTTTTTCCTTTTTTATCTTTTTTTTTCTTTTTTTTTCTTTTTTTTTTTTTACTAAACAGCATTTTTCCTTCTTTTATAAACCAGAAAAACTAAACTACAGATAAATTTTCCCTACCCTGAGCTAATGCTGCAGATAGGGTTGACAAAGCTGTACAGCGCAATCAAACATACTTACATCTTAGCTCATTGTACAGGTACAGCCATAATCAAGGCACAAAGATCTTCTACAAGTTATTTTTTTTTCAATAAAGTTGTACAAAATAATACATTTTACAGTCTGTACAAGAATAATAATCCAGCAGTAAAATAAAAAATGAGGGGAGGGAAGAAGAAAAAGAAGGGAAAGACTGTGAGGACTACAGTCCAGATAATGATTTTTATAGCAGACGGGATCATCAGTGGACAAACTGAAAACAGTGTGTGGTTAACTCTTTCTGCGATCACAGGCCATATGCAGTTCAATTCATAAATGTCCATGGTTGTCTTAAGACCACCAAGACTGGTTTTAAAAATACCCTTCTGAAAGGTAGCAGTTGGTTTTTGCACTGTCTAGGTCTGTTGTAGAATTGTCAGTATTTCCGTTCAAAGCCACATTACAGTCAGAGAACCAAACTCAAGTGTCTGTCTTCAAACTTGGTCTGTGACTTGGCACCTTCTTTAGTCTGATGCAGTGAATGGTACAAAGTGGAGATCACGGGTTACATGATTATGCCCACAACAGTGCTAAATTACCTAAAGTATTCTCTCCCCAAATTTTGTTTTATGCTTTAAATTTCAACCCCCAATTCTTTCAGGTGCTCCACATTCAGGGCTTTCAATTAATTAGTTTATTTCTTTTTTTTTTTTTTTTTCCTTTTCTCTCTTTTTTTTTTGTTTTTTTCTTTTTGTTTTTTTTTTTTTTGTTAATAACAGTGTTAGGGAGTCCTCATGGAAATGGCCTTTAAGTGTTAGGGGCCATCTCAAACTGTCCGAGGGGTAAAGAAGCAAGCTTTAGAAGTGCTGCTATTGTCCAGCAAGGAGAAAAAGTTGAGGGGTGCAAATCAACGGGAGATTCAAACAGTTCTCTTCCGTCCCTTGTGGGCAAGGGTGTTTCTTTTCTTTTCTAATAAGGAATAAGGAGTCCAAAACACAGAAAAAAGTGCTGTCCATCACAACAACTCGTATTGGCGAAGGTGCATGCGTTGAATAATGTCCCGACAGTCATTGAAAACCCTCCGGATGTTCTCTGTATCCACTGCACATGTGAAGTGAGGATAGCAATAGTGCCTTCCATCTCCACTTGCTGTGCTGATTCTCTGTTAAAGGTAAAGAGAGCGATACCAGGTTACAATAAAACTGGAGAAAACAAAAAACAGTCTCAGACCTGAGGTGAATGAAAGTTAAGGTAAGTGTGTGAGAGCTGTGCTTTCAAAGGGTGTAGCTAAGAGGCAAAAAGTCCACAATTTCTCATTCTCTCATCTGGAACATGACATTAAAAATGACTGTAATTATATGATGAGAGGTCACCACCTACCAGAGAATTCTACAGTTGAAAGACTACTCAGAAAGTGCTATTTTATGTATGTTCAGTGGATTTAGCCTCAAAACTCATAGCAAATCACTGCACAAAGAAAGTGGGAACGTGCCTCACAGTACAAACCTCTTTAGCCCCATTTTACATTTTAAAAAAGCCTCCCTCAAAATTTTATTTTGTTCCTATATAAAATGAGCTCAGAACTTGACGGCCATACTCACTGTTACAACTGAATTTAATAATACTTAAAACCCCTATGGTTAGTATAGCTTTAGCTGACTAGTAATGGAAAAAAAGTACATGAAAATATATCATTAATATTTTGCTGATAGTGCATCTTTTCATTAGTCCTTGTCTTTAGAAGTGATGAATAAAAGCCTGGCCCCACTAACAGCAGCATATTTCAGTCATTATTCTACACTTGATGTTTCTTATTTCTCACCAATGCTTTTGCTGTTTAATTACAGTCTACATCAACAAACATACCTGCAAGAGCAACTAACAAAGTGCTGAGCTGTAAAATTGTCTGTTTTGTGCAGTGCAGACATCAAATACAAGCTACACAAGAAGTGGCAGCATTTTTCAGTATTAAGAAGTGCCTAAAGCCTGAATTTAAGAAGAATCACGTAAGTAATATTGAATGAAAGAAAATACTTACAAGAAACTCGTCTCTAATAAAATACTTGGCCCTTGTAACTCTGGGATCCTCACCAGGCTCTGGTGTTGCTGATAAATAACAAAATAAGCATCTCATTTAAACACAGTTTTTGCTGATAGCTCCTAAAAACCATAACTTGTCCTGTTTTCTGTTCACTTGTGACAGAAACATTTGTATTTTGCAAACCTGACTAAGAAATAAAACAAAACATAATACTCTAAACAGTAAGATACTAACATTTTTAGAACAAAGTACTGTTAAAGTGTCTCCAATAGCAGATGTCTGGCAGATTAGAACAATGACTGCAAATGTGACTGAAAGGAATACACTCTTGCTACTATTGGGTCTCACACCAATAGCAGTAGCTTGGGAACAGTACTAATGAGGTTACAGATAAATTGTAATGCTAACTGTATATATTTCATTCACTATTGGTCTTTTCGTGTACAGAGGTATATATTTACACAGTTCTGTGAGGAAGGCCCTTCATTATAGGCTTCCTATTAAAAAAAGGTTCAGACTGCTGACTTGTGGCAACCATCTCAGACAGCAGGTCAAAGTTGGTCCTTTAGGTGTCAGAGATTGCTGCAGCATCTCTCTGGCACTACTGGTATAAGCTGTACTGTACTCTACCAGCAAAGGAACAGGATTTTGGCAGCATGATGAAATAATGTATTAAACATATAAAAGGATTGTCACATTATAAAAACCTAAAATAGCATAGAATAGTTCATTTGGAAAGGGCCTACAAAGATCATCTATCTAGTCCAACTACCTAACCCCTTCAGAGCTAAAGCATGTTAGAGCACTATCCAAATGCCTCTGACTACAGGCAGGCATGAGGCATCAGCCACCTCTTTGGGAGACCTGCTCAGGTGCTTGATCACTCTCCTGCTAAAGAAATTTTCCCCAGTGTTCAGCTGTAATCTCCTCTATCAATTTGTGCTGTTCCCTTGTGTTCTAATTCTACTGTTACTGCTTGGCTGAGAAAAAAACAAGAATTATTTATTCTTATGATTTTCAAATTTTACCCAAAATTAATAAAAACACAGCAAATGAGATTAATGACAAAATTATAAATTGCTGATAAAACTTAAAAATCTTACCATCATCTGGTGTAGTGTAGCGAGCAAATTCTGGAAAGTAGTCTTCAATTTTAGATTTCCCTGCCAAAACTTTCTCTGCTAGCAAATCTTGTTTATTCAGGAAAAGAATTACTGAAATGGTCCGTAGCCACCTATAAGAAATTGAAGCTGGATAACTTGAGATGGCACAGCTAGGATCATTTAGTAAAAAGGAACATGATCTAGTTCTGAAGACAACATGTCATTATGAACCAATAACTGTGAAATGTGATTTTAACACATGAATTCAGCAGTGCCATTCAGACTGCACATACTCTGAGGTTTGGTTTATGTGGTTCCAATACAGGCAATGAGATTTACCCTCTGCCTCCAAACACAACAAATAAGTGAGTTTACAGTAGTACAGTAGTACAGTAATACAGCAACTACCAGTTTGTAACTCTCCAAAGTGTTCTTCAAGAAGCTGAGTGCATGAGACATTAACATAACAAGGCAGCAGCTGTGAGCAAAGGCTGGCTTAAACAGGGCCAAGAGAAGCAAATAATATAGGCTACTCTCTAACAAGTCTTCATCAGAATCACTAGTTTATTTTATATTAACAATGAAATTCAACTCACAGACCTGTTGTTCCAAATACTCTTGAAGAGATTTAGTGCTTCTTGAAGCCGATTGGTCTGATTGTCCTCTCGTATAACCATGTTGTAGCTACTGCTGGCCACCACAAATATGATAGCAGTCACATCTAAATCAAGAAATACTCATCAGTTAATATGAACTTTAAGAATAAACATCCAAGAATTTAAGAATTCACAAAAAAGCTGCTGAAGTTTCTGTTTCATTAGGAGATAAGGCCAGAATGCTATTATTTACATAAGTAATATGTACCAAAAATCTAAAAAGGTCTGGAGATATTCATAGGAATACAGAATTCAGATTTCTGTGTTTCTGTGTGGCTGTGCTGCTCCATGCCACTACAGTGACTTCTAAGATCATCTGCCTCAGACATCAACAGCAGAAGAGATGAGTCAGATCATGAGGTAACAGGAAGAGGAAGGAGCAGAGGTAAAAACCAAACAGATCTGTTATAAATAGCACAGAAGAAAATACTGCACAGTAGTCTCACATATATCAACAGTATTCAGCTGATACTCCCGTGACAGTAACTGCAGGGAAGAGAGTTCTAAACTGCATTCTACCTCATCTCTTCTGTAGGATCTCACTATAACTTGTCTAAAAGAGACAGACATCTGCATAGCTTCATAAATGCTTTGTCCAAAGAACAAAGAAAAAGAGGAAAATATTTTCATCAACACTAGCTTTAAGAAAACTTGTGCAGAGAAAGATTTCACATCTTCATAGAGATACAGAGGTGAAATAAACAGCTTTAGTGAATGTTTGGGCAACACTTCAGGATACATAACCACCTCATTTTAACGTATGAATGTTAGGAATAGAGTCTCCTACAATAAGCTGGACTACCAGTGTTAAGATTCCAGGGCTCACAGAATGCCTGGAAAAAAAAGCCAATTAACCCTATTAAATGAAGAGAGGAAAGCTGAAGAAGATGAATGGGCTACGTTAAGTTATCAAACTTTAATTCCTTCCTTCCTACATTCTCTTTTCCTACATCTCCCAGATTGGAGTTACAAAAGCTTACATGACAAATAAATAAATAAATAAATAAATAAAAATAAAAAAATTCCATCCAGTATGACTGTTCAGAGAATTCCTTAGCAAGCTACCTGGAAAAGATGGCTTTCACAAGGTAAGAATATAAGACCAACATTAAAATGACGTGGGTGACTATTTTATAAAAACAAATTCTAATCATACCATTAAAACACTGGATCCATTTTCGGCGTTCATCTCGTTGCCCTCCAACATCAAACATACTAGGAAAAAAAAACATACTGAGTCACAGTGCTTCTCAGGCAGGTGAAAACAGCACATGTAAGAAATTTTAGGATTTCCATATCACAGAAAATAAAAGAAATCAAGCATTATGAGAACCTTAACAGGTTGACATACGCAAGCAGGGCTTTCATTACAAAATAGTACTGTCTGCTCTCACTAATGCCTACAGATAAAGAGGAAGAAGTTCTGGTGTATGCACGCTGCAGGTTCATTTTCATCCTTACAAAGACAATACTGAAAGAGGCCCTGCAACAAGTCATCTGAAGGTATTACTTCCAATTTATCTCAGTTCTTCTGCACTGTATTAAAGAATAGGGAAAAAAAAAACACAAAAGGACACTTACTGAAAATTTACTTTGTCCACTTGAAACTTGGTTTCAAAAATTCCTGATGTCAAAACTCTGCATCTGAGAAGATCCTAGAGCAGAAAGGGAAAGTAACTGATTCAACATATACTTTATAATTCTTCATATATCTAGCAAGAGAAAGAAAACTTTTTACTTAGTGCTCACAGTGTGCTACAGAGAATAGAGCATTACAAAGCTGCACTCTGATCTCAAAAATGCCTACACAAATATCCCTGTGCTCAACTTTAAAAGCACAGACAGTTTCACAATCAGGATGCCAGTGTCTAGCATGGAAGAGAACACTTACAGGTCACTTACAGTAAATGTCAAAATTCAGATCAGTGGCACAATCATCACTGCAGATCCACATTCACTGATTTCAGTGGGACTGCAGTGCACAACAGGATCTTTAAGCAACTTCCAACCCATTCCCAACCTCAAAAGACAGATCTCTCCCCCCAGCTACTCGGTGTTTGGCTTTTAAAAGAAGTGCCCAGGTCTCCAAATTTTCCATTGTTTTTTTCCCTAAAAGAATCAGCAACTCAACCACCTAAATCTTATAAGATAAAATTTGAAATTTCCTGAAGAAATAAAAACGGTAACAATAATTTGAGAGCTATCAAAAATTGTAATGACTATAAGTGCTGCAAAATCCTATCATGTACGTTGCTCTGAAAGTAATGCCTCTATTTATTTCCAGGGAAACTACGGGAGATACAAAGAGCAAAATAACATTATTTGATAAATTCTCAGCTACAAAACACTATTTTTTTAACCTCGTTATCACCATCAGCTATGTGTATTTGCCAGCGATAAAAAAAAGCATGCATGCTATGCTTGTATAAATCTGTACCAGAGGAAGTGAGCACTGTTTCAAAGGTGCTATGCTGGCACTGTTGCTAGGAAAACATTGCCCACACAGTCCATCTTTCATCAATCTGAACAGATGGAAGTCAGATAGTACCAAATCCAAACTATATGGTGGGTGTGGTAGGACAGTCCAGCCATGACTGACAGCACACTCCACGGTCCTCAGACTGGTATGAAGCCTGGCATTACTGTGTTGTAAAATAAAGGCTGTCTTCTTCTCTGACCTGGCTCTGGAAGTACGAGTCTTCAGCTTAAGTCAGTGTTGTACTGCACTGGTCAGAGTTGCTGGTTTGTCTGGGTTCCAGGGAATCCAGAAGGATCACCGCTTTCCTATCCCAAAAGACAGTGCACATCACTTTGCCCCCTGATGGCTGCATCTTGATCATTTTCTTTGAAGGAGAATTTACATGTAATCACTCCACAGACTGCCATTTTGACTTCATCTTGTGGTGACAACACATCTCATAGTTGGTAATGATGATCCAGAAAACTGTCACCTTCAGCCTCACGTTGGCTCAACAGACCCTGGTAAACTTGCATATGGTGTTCCTTCTGTCCATGTGAGCATTTGTAGGGCTCACCTGGTCCTACTGTTTCCAATGCACTTAAGTTGTTATTCAACTCTGTAAACAGCTGCCTGATTATTATCTGCACGGATGAGCTGACTTAAACACTCTTCGTTTCATGGTGTGACAACTGTGCATGGCCATCCAGGACATGGCTTGCCTTTCATGCTGCTGTTGCCACTGCTGAGATGTACCACCCACCATCTCATTGTGCTCACATCCAATGTTTGGTCTCCATAAATGTTCAGAAAGCGCTGATGAATATCAGTGGGTGCCATTTCTTCTGCAGAGAGGAATTAAACTCCACAATTGCTCCATCCCCACTTCCACATCAGACAACATTCTGTCCAATTGCCTCTCTGCTGCCACCCGTCACATGGCAACAAAATGTAACAATGGTGGTGGGAAGGTTCAAACTGCCACAGCACCAGCATCTGCCTCTGATGTTGTGGACAAACATCAAAAAACAAGAGGCATTACTTTCAGAGCAGCCCTATTTAAAAAATATGAAAACACACAGTTGTGTTTTATTTGTGTGCACTGAAAAGCAGTGACAGCCATAATGCAGTGCCTAGCAGGTAATTAACACTGATGAACCTATTCTGCATAAGCATCAGACACAGTCCAACGGTAACTTACTACAGAACACCACTCTGAATTCACTTACAGGTTTTATAACTTAGGACTTAAAGCTTGGTGTTCTTCACAGCAGACCCAAATAGCAGCCAAACTGTAACATTTGGAGTATGTAGACAAGATCATGAACAGATTGTAAAAAAAAATGTATGTGCACAATACCAGCTCTGTTCTTACCATGTAGGGATCAAACTGGTTAGTCAAAGTCAAAACCACACAAAATCCAAAGGTTATACAACACTGTTAAATCATTAAACAAAGTGGCTACATTTTAACATCAGTAGTAAATTATGTTGTCTGGCTATTTTAATACTCATACTGAGATACACATACTGTTCTAGCTTGATCCCTGGGTTTCAAATAGTTTGAAAATTCTAATGCTGTAAGACACAGAAACAAGTTTGGAAAAGTGCATTCTCTGGAGTTCTGCACCACTAGAAATCAAAACAAGTGTGATAGGAAAACAGCCAAACAAAAACCACTGCCTACCTCAGGAAAGAAAATGTAAGAAAGCAATTTAATTATTAACTGCACTCAGTAGTCATTAGAACAAACATGTAACGTCCCAGAGGAAAATGCACATGGCCCTGTTTTACTATAAGCATGCATGGAGTTTGGATGCTGTCAGTTGTCCCAAAGAAGGGCCATAAATAGTTGTTCTCACTGTTACCAATGCAATACTTGCATACTTACCCATAAGTAATTACTCCAAGTAAATAATAAGAAATGTACTTAGTATAAGACTCAAACAACGAAGTAATTTTTACTGGAATACTGAATATGTACAGTACATGGTAATGACTACATTAGTGCCAGAAAGAGCAACTGGAAAATTAATGAGAGAGAGATCCTACAAGACAGAGGGTGCAGATACACTGTGTAATCCCTTAACGGGACTTCCCTTACCTGGTCAGATGGTGTATACTCATTTTGTTTGACTATATCAATCTTGTCTAGAAAACTGGAAAAAAAAGAAAAAAAATTTTTTAATACTCAGGAAATTTAGATAGATATGGGAGTTCCCTTATATCAGTAGGTAAGCTTTAATGCATTCAGGTGCACCCAGTGCTGAATACAAGGAAAACGCTCAGCGCTCCCATGGCAGCACTGGGAGCACACAGCCTGCAGCAGCCAGCAGAGGGCTGCAGCCACAGCAGCACACAGCAGGCGCAGCCCTGAGCCCCCAGCAGCACCCAGCACTGCTGCCTTTGGCTAATTCTGTCCCATCACTTGAGCAATGTAAGCTGTCCTGCTGGCGTTACACAATGACTCCAATTAATTACCTACATGTAATAATCCTGAAAATAACATTTATATTTATACTATCACTGTGTCGTTTTGTAAATGAAATCCCTAAACTGATTTTGTTACAAGTTCAGTTAAGTGTGAGAGAACACTGCTTGTGTGTCAACTGTAGGGAAAAGTTTCTCAGTTTACCTTCTGGAGAAGCAGTACTAATAGCTACAGATATTTACCTAAAGTAGACATAGAAAGATTTATTTTCTTGCAATTTCTTAGAATTTGAATAGAAGAAGCTATCAAGTCTTTTTTATCTTTTAACCAAAAAACTGTAACCTCCCAGTTACCTTCCACCTTAACTCAGAGTAAAAATCTCAAGGAACCCATGGGTGAAGTTTGACTGTGGTGTTGGCACAGGACTCAGAAGCCACAGACCAGCCTTGATGCTTCCAGGCACCTGCATCACCTTCCCCATGCCGAGTGAGCAGCAGTACGATGCAGGCCCCAGACACCTTTCATTTTCATATAAACAGGAGATCAGCTGGAAATGCTTCCACAGTTAACTTCACTGATAACATTAATCAGTCTTCAAACCAATATTTGTTAGTTTTCTTTAAAATTCCCGTGCATTAATTTTGCCCTTATGAAGCAGAAATGACAGCGAAAGATGAGTTTTCCCTTCTGATCTCTATACATAGAGAGCAACGCTGAGCGTGCACTAACTACAGTCGTGAGCAACAATTTAAAGGGGGAAAAAGGTGACTGAGTCCCAGATTCACACATCAGAAACCAAAGCACCATGAAAATTAGTCAGGGTTTTTCAGCCCTCAGTTTCAGGCCCTACTGCCCAGCTGGCTTTCTAACACACAAGATGCAGTGCAGGGGAAGAAGGAAAAAGGACTGCATGTTTTAACAGCGGCTTCAGAGCAAAGGCGTTTATGCCAGGAGCTACATTACCTTCTTATTTCAGAGACCAAGGAAAAGCAACTTTTGATTAGCCTGAATTACAGAATTTATGACATATCAAAATGTACTGTAGCAAACATGCTATTAAAAAAGAAAGTATAGAGTTCAATTTCTGTTCTGAAAGGAAACATAGAGATGAACAAAGATAAAACTGATGACCAAGTGTGTACTGCACCATTTGCAAGCTGGAGTTTTTCCTTATCTCTTCAAAGCTGACAAATAATACCTTTTCCTTTTTACCCCAAAAGGAAAGTAAAGCTTTTTGTTTGGCACACAGGAGACGTTAAATATGGTTGACAGTCATGAAGTCCAACAAGCAGAAATGCTTTCATCTTACAAAGTACTTTTTTAACACCAGTTTCAGAATCACGTGGAGATTTCAGAAGTTGGATGATGCCTGAAAAATGCTCAGAACACATCACATTCATAAACATGCAAAGCTGATCACTACAGCTTCCAGACTTCTTGTACTGAGCTCACCTACGTGTAACCCTTCATGAAAGGTTCCACAAAAGGTGGGTTTTTCTTCTGTTTTTAAACATGCTGCTAATCAGCTTAGTGGATTTTGGAAACTAACAGAAAACAACAACAAGACATTGCTACAACCTGGAACTGAAAGTACAAACCTCTTACTGTTGTTTATGCAGACTATTTTTAGGCCAATGATTTCCTTGAAAAACATCAGCCGTGCAGGAGAGCAGTACTGTACTTGAGATGAAATCCAACAGCAACATCCACGCCAGGTAAAACAAGTTGAAATGGAATAAACATATCTTCTTCACCCCAGAAATGTGCTCTAACACTCAGTAACATCTGATGCTTATAACAATACAAGTTCAAAAAGAACGTCTTTCTCTGTGTGATAGTTACCAGAGAACCTACACGGCTCCTAAGTGGCATTCGAAGGAAACCAAGCAAAGCAATAATGCTAAGTGAACATTTCCTCCTGCACATATTCCTTTTTGTTTAACGAAATCTGCTCTATCAACTTTAGAATGCGCTAAAGACATTAAAAAGTTGATTTTTTTTAATTTTTTTTTTTTTTTTTTGCTCAAACATTAAAAAGAAGCATCGTTCTCTCAGTTGAGCAACTGGAACAATAAATATGTTCTAAAATAAGCAGCAGGAGTGGAGCACAAGAGTTCAGAAAAGTTCAATACACTCTGTTCAGAGAAGTCTATTCATTGTTAGTCAAGACCAAATAACTTATCCAGTAAATGAAACTAATAATCAAGCGAGGTGAGAACAAAAGCTTAATTCAAAATGAAAACAAATTCAGCATCATTAATTTTTATTTTTAGCTCTTATTATGCTCTACCCCAAACAGAAGTACTACCTTGTGTGCTGAGTTCACTGCTGTCAGACTGTGCTAAGCCCATTGGAGAAATGCCCATCTACTGTGTCAGCAATGAATTGCAGAGTGAGAAACGTTAAGTGACCTTGGTGAAATAACTCAAACAAAACTACCACACCATGAAACCAAATTTTATATCAAGAGTAAGTTTTGCACCAAGATACAAAGTCAGATTTTTCTTCTGTGTTTTTTTTTCCAGAAATTCTATGGGAAAGCTGTTTTGCAGAACACAAATCATTCATTCAGCATTGCTGCCAATTCTCACTTAGGGCCAGACTCTGAACGTGACTAAATAACAGTTACTGCCCTGCAAAACCGACACTCAGTATAGGTGCTTCTGTCTGTACTACTTATTAAAAGAAAATAAAATTACTGCTGTGCTGCTAAGAGATTGTTAATAAAAGAGATTCTAGGTCATTTGTGGCCAGCAGCACAGGTGATGAAGCATTGCTAGGACAGCAGCAGATGCGTTCCTGGGATATTCAAATGCAAGGTATTAATAAAAAACGTAACCAATCTGAAATTAAAACCACTTTTTATTTTTGGATCCTTTTCCTCAGCTCGGGGAGAAAAACAGCCATATGAAACGTTGGACACACATCTTTGTAAGAATCCAGTTTTGTTAATTATATGGGATGTGCTCAGAAAGCAGGACTCACACAGACACACACAGAAACTTCCTTTAGCTCCCTCTCAATGTAATTAAGCCATTCGCATACCACCAATTATTTCAAATTTTTAGCAAGTTTGTTATGCCAAAACTGTGTCCCAATTTTCCCTTCAATATATATGCAAATTTCAGATTAATTACGGAGCTTTTCTCATATCGGAACAATTGCCCTGCTTTTGCTTTATTCCTCTTTGGGGGAAGCTTCCTGAACCACCAATGCTGCTGCAAGACCAAGAACTGCAGTGTGCGCTGGAAAAGCACGTAACACATGAAAACCTTTGCCTCAGCTTGAAGAAGCAAACTGCACCACTTGGGGAAGAATGGGGAGGGGGAAATCAGAGCACTTTTCCTTGTGCATTTCCTGACAGTCTTCTCAATACACAATAACCTGACATTCCAGTCTTCATGATTCAATGAAATGGTTGACAGGCAAAAACAAGGTTTGCTCTCTCAGGATGAAGTTTTGTTTTCAGTCTACAGTAACACCATAAATGTCTCTTCCAACTGACCACACACCTATATTTGAAAAGCTGCATTTCCATCAGCTTCTTTCTTTTCTGTCAACAGAATCTGAATTTGTATACAATATGGGTCTTATCCAACATACTAAGATCCCATCTTTAGTAGATGCTGAACATAAATTCAAAATTTCAAAGGCGACTAAATAGAACATTTGTTTGTAAGTTACTTCCCCCAGCAGCAGTATGGAATGCTGTATTTGTGAAGTTTCTCGCCTCTGACAGCCTTGAGATACTTTACAGACAGTAAATCACTTTCACAGGTCCTGCCAGCCTTATTTCCCACTGCATTTTCTGCCTCTACCATTGCCTCTACCATCCTAGATTCATCTTATCTTACAGATAGAGGAAAAGGATGGGAAAAAATAAAATAAAATAAAAATGGAGGCACACGTGGAGTCTGCTGGTTGCCCGGAGTCCCTCAAGTCAGTGGAAATGGAATTTTCATTTCCTATGAGTCATGCATTTCTATCAAGATATTACTAAGAATTACCCACTCAGACCTACCCTGATCACCTTCAAAGCAGCCTTCGCAATTCACGCTTCTACTTCTGCAAATAAATTAATATTTGTTTGCTGATCTTCCTCAAGAACCAACTGTACAAATGAGGGGCAGGTTTGTATTACTTATTTACACTCTATCAGGGGCTCCAGAACTGATTCCAAGCTCTCTCGGAAAGCTGAAGTTTAACTCAATATTAATAGGGCTTATAAAACAAGAGCACGTTTTTAATTTCTCAGAATAGATCATGCTTAGTTCTACTGTGCTCCCTTTTTAGACTCTGCCATACTCCATTATGTAACTTAAGGAATGGCTTTCTAAAAGCTAAACCGTCTGATAAAGCCTCCTTCAGCTTTTTGTCTGTGCAGAAGCCAGTCACAGGATCAGCACAAAGATGCAATGCACTCTCTAAAACGGGTATTCAGGCTCAGCAATATATCATGTACGTACTGTAACTTTAACACGGTTAAAAATAAAAAATAAAATACAGAGGGGTTTTCCAAACCCTGGAAAGTCAGCTCTGTTACAGTGTGAAACCACGGCTGCCCATCGGGCCAACGCACTGACAGCAAATCCAGGGCACAGCGTCTACTTTCCATTGCAAGCGTGCATATCCACATCGACGGCCCTCAGCTCTTTCTGCTCCTGCTGTTCTTGGGAGCAAGCAGGAGATTAGAGGGGGAATAGTCCTTCTTAAATCAATGATAAAGACTCCTGTAACATTTCAGCTGGTTTAGTTTGTAAGAGATGCAGAAAAGCAGGCCAAGTTTCAGGCACGACATAAATAAAATAAGCAAACATTTGGTCTGCTGGTATTTACAGTATCCTGCAAACACGGACTGTCCATGGAACCAAACCTGCCACATTCTCTCTCAAAGCGCAGTTAAAATTAAAACTGAGGCATGAGTAGACTTTTGTTTTGTTTTTAAGGCTACATTGGTGTTTTCTATTACTTGCAAAGCTGGAAGTTCTACTGCCAACACGATCACAGAAGACACGTTACAGACGTGTTCCTGTGTCATTTAAATCGTTCAGAAAGGCACTCCTCCTTTTCCCCCAAACAAAACTGGCTATGGAAATAAAAGAAAAAGGTGTATCAAAACCCTTGGGTTACTTCAGCTAGTTCCCCCCAACATTAAGAAATAACTCAAGAGAAGCACATTCGGACAGCACTGTAACAAATCCAACTGGTGGAACTACAAGAGCTCTGTACCACACATCCAAACCCTCAGATACACCGCTCTACTACAATGCTGTCAGTTCTCAGACGTGAGGACATCGCCCAAAGCAGCGTTCATCTCATGCACCGACTCAGATACACAGTACAAGACTGAAGCAGCTATAAACCCAAAAGGCAACCCGTCATGAAAACGTTCCCCCAAAGCTGCAGCTCTGTTTTTATCTCCAGCTGGAAGCCAACCGCTCGCCGTGACCTCCTGGCAGCGGCGGAGGCCGAGCGGGTGAGGCTGAGGCTGCCGTGTGCACGTGGCCGGCCGTGCCGCGTTCCAGCCGCTTGGAGGCGGAGGGGCACCGTGGCTCTCGTTTTGTAGCAAATAATGAGAAAGCCGAAAAGTATGACTCCATATATTTGGAATCATCTTGTGGTAATCAAGGTTACAGTTCCTTATATGGCGTGGAGAACATGAAGCGCGCATTGAAAAATAGAATATTGAAACGATGGAGTGTAAAGAAGTGCAACTGATGCAAAAAGCCCTGAACGTGCCCAACCAACCAACCCGCAGAGCCCCGTATTTCTGTGCTGCCACGAAACACAAACCTTGCTGGTTGTGCTCCCCGCTTCCCAAACTGCTTCGTTAGAAGCACTGCGCTCTCCCGAGGCCGTGAGGCATGAATGGATTTCGGGTACGTGGGGCTGGATGCAAACCCGCCTTCCAAAAATCGCTAGTGACTGAAAAGCACAAATGGGGAAAAGGCAGGAGAAAAGGAAAACCTATTTAAAGAAATGGTGGTTGTCTCTTTTTTTCTCCCTGCCCGTCTAAAGTTAGTCTGGCTCAGAGGATGCACTAACTTTCCCAATCAGTTTTACATTACAGCACGAGGCCAGAAATAGCTCCCAGCCGCCTTGGCCTCCAGCATGGTTGCCATGACAATGGAACCACAGCTCTATAAATAGCTCGGCAGCACCAAATCTTGTGAGACACATCTGGAAGGGGGCCAGCCCGGCCCCAGCTCTGCAAATAAAAATAGGCACAGGCACTTTCAAAGGCTGGAAAGGTACAATGCACCTCGCTGGGGCAGGGAGCGAGCCCGACTGCTTGTTAGCACAGGGTTTATTTGATGGCTGATTTAGAGAAGCATAAAAGTTACTTTATTGCACGCTAAACTGTCAGCCTTCCTCTAACATCTAGTTCTCCTCCTTTTCCTCCTAGCCTGCAGCAAAGCCATACCACTTTTGAAGCCGTAACAATGAAGCATTTTGCCCACAAGACCATTAAAATAAGGAAAAACAGAAGGAAAAAAGAGATCTACAAAAGTCTCCCCACTAACTACCGCTGTAGGTTTTTAGCTTCACATATTTAAGCGTTTATGTGAGTGCGACAGAGCCCGGCTGGGGCCCCGGGAGAGCCGAGGCATCGTTCAGCTCCAGTGGGTGCCCCGGCTTCCACCCTGCACCAACCCACACCTCAGCACCAACACAGCTGCGCCTGCAACCCAGGTCAGACCTGAGCCCTGCCTGGATCAGCGAGGCACAGCACAAAGCCTGCTGCTCCACGGCTCTGCTCGACAAAACTGCCTTTTCAACAAGCATTTTCCTTCCCTCAGTGGGTGAGAAAATGTTGTATTTTTAGCACAGACTCTTCATCAACCCATTCAATTACATCCAAATTATCTGTGTGGGAACAGAATGTTATGTCAAAAATGTTATTCAGTATATTTGTCAATATTACCCAACAGTAGACATTTGTATAATCAGGAGACTCAATATTTTCTGCAGCATATGAAAGCAACAGTTCAGGAATAAGACTGAAGTTGCACGGCTTTGCCTTCAGATATGGGAAATAGCACTCCGTGTGATACAACACAGCAAACGTGACTCTCCAAACGTACATTCTTAGCTGCTCTATCAAAAGCCAATACAGACTACAGGCGGCAATCACAGTACTGCAGCCATAACCAGCACTAAAGCCACGATGAAATATCTTCCGTATGCCATGAAGACCCCAGAGCACACCTTCAACACAAACTGCACCATCAGCCTTCAGGATTCCTTTAGGTCCCTCCACAGCTATTTTCATTTCCAAAAATTGTAGAGTAGTTCCCATGCAGGCTTAAACCTGGATGTAAACTTCCCTCCCCTCCTCCTTTCACCACTTGCAGCTCACTCATTCGCCATCTGAACAACGTATGCTTCAGAAAAAAGCAGTTTTCACAGAAATATTTTAGGAAAGTGCGCTTTCTATCATGCGGTGTAATGCAATTCTGAAGGTATTTTTTTTTATGAAGGTACTTCAAGATCATTTAAGAGCCGATAATCAACAGAAAGGTTTTATTTGAATAATATAAAAAACCCTTACACACATATATTTCTTGCTTCAGAAAGCAAAGTCACACATGCATACAAGACCTGACTTGCACAACACACGCACTCCCAGCTCGGTGCAGCAAAGCTGGCCGGCCCGCAGCCACCAGGAGGGCCTCAGCTCCTGGGCTCAGCCTCCCCTCTGCAGTGGCTTTGGAAGGATGCCTTCCCCATTGCTGCTGCTTTATGCTCCCCCGACGGAGGGCATGTTTTAATCCAAACACCACTGATCACTGGTTTTCCAAGCAAAATCCTCTCCCCAGGCTTCCCCTACCGATGCACAAAACAAGGCCCAACACTCCAGGTTTTTCCAGCTGCCTTCACTTGGACTTTTAATACTTGTAAAAAGGTACTTTCGCACCCTCACAACCACCAAAACCAGGCTGATTAAAAACAACTTCCTACCATATGCCTCCAAGGCACACCCCACAATACAAGCCTGTATATGTTAAATAACTCCAGAACAGCCCCTCACCCCACCCCAGAAACCGTGCCAGGAGGAAACTTAAGCTGATCTAAGGCTAAGGTTGGGTCCAGAAATGAAAGGTAACGGTATGAATGAGATCACTGTGCTGTGATTTGATTCCAGGGCAGCCTGTGGCGGGGAGGAACGTGGTGCAATCCTTGTTAAAAGATGACAAAAATGACATGGGAAAAGAAGCAGCAATTAAACATTCACACAACTATATTTCTTAGCTTGCTTCCCTTTCTACTCCTTCTCTCCATAACTTCTCTTCCCAGATTGTTGCGGGCCAAAGCAATGAGAGATTCAGAGCTGACTAATGATCCTGTTTGTTGCAAAACACTACAAATCTATTGCTTCAGATATGGGTACACAATCTCTTCTCTACAATTTAAAACAAATTTGTTTGCTTGTCATACTTAATTCTACTTGTGAATTAGTGTTAAATAAAAAATAAAATAATAATAATAATAATAAAATAAAAATAATAAAAAATAAAAATAATAAAATAAAATAATAAAAAATAAAATAATAAAAATAAAAAAATAAAAAAATTAAAATAATAAAAAATAATAAAATAAAATAGTGTTAAATAAAAAATAATCAGAAGTCAAATAACAGACATTTCTGAATAATTTGTGTATTATTGGAAGCAGAATGAAGGTAAATGCCACGTTCAGCCAGGGAAAACCAAAGCCACAGTATTAGGGTTCTCAGGAGTGATAGATGTGAGAACAGCCGAGGCAATCTGTGCTTCCCGGCTCCCAATGCTACAAAGCTGCTTCTGTGACTTACCTGAAGAAATTTCTCTCTTTCCTGACATTTAAAATAGTTTTAACCATGCATGACTCTCAAAGATTGTCATCTTAAAGAATCAAACTCCTAGGCACTCTATCAAGTTCTGTAGCTTTTACAGTTATTTCAGTAGGAGCCACAAACAAAGACTACAATTTTTTATTTCATACAAGGAGTGAAAAAGGTTATATCCAATGATAAGAAAATAGAAAATTGTTTCCATAGTCTTTACAATAACTAAAGCCATGTCCGCACTCTAAACATACTTTTGTTATGCCCGCTTTCTGAAAGGTAGAAAAAATCTATGGCTACAAACAAAGTTGATGATTTTCTGTTGTAAAATGTTTCGAACTCTAGACTAAGGTCACAGACCAAGTCTGCATACAACAGAAGATGCCAACACAACAGTATCACATGTTGCATTACTCTTGTGATTGAACTTGGAGGGAAACCTTAAATTTAATAATTAATAAATAAATTTAAAAAAAAACACAACAAAACAGTCTGGTATGGTGTAGAACAGATCACTCACATAGGTTTGAAAATAGTTTATGGTAACTTAGACTAAGAAGACTGTTTAGGTAAAATCATTTAGACAAAAAATATTTCTGAACATAATTACAGAGTGCCTCTAGTGAAAATAATTTCTTTCAAAGTCCCCCAACATCACTGAGTTGCTTCAATTTCAGATTTCATTTTTAATATGAAAAAAATTATGAACTGTAGTTCTCTGCCCCACTGAATTGCTCTAAGCAATTAAGACAGGTGAACCCAATGGGATATCCTTTCATTGTGTTTCAACAAATTATTTATATGAACCTTGTCCTTGTGGTCTTTAGCTCCCTCCAGGGCCATTGAATCAGTAGAACTGCATTCAGCTGCTAAAGACCATCACATACACATAATTTAAAAATTGAATTATTATGACAAAATTAGTGACATCAGAATTTTCAGTAAACATTACTGAACAAAACAAAACAAAATTACAGGATTTTTGGTAACAAATTTATTTTACACAAAATATGGAGCTTGAATCGTTTGGATTCTAGACAGAATCACAGATTTGTAGGTTGTAAGGGACCGTGAAACATGCAAAATTCAAAAAAGTGGGAGGGCTTCACAGTATGTGAGGTGACTTCCCAGTATGAGATACAGGCATATATGATTCAGATGCTGCAAGATCTAATACACTAATAGAGCATGCTGGTTTTCCCATTTGAAGAAATGGAGAGATCTACAAAAAGACAAATCAAATCAGACAGTACCTACGTTTTTTCACTTGTGCGTATGGTCAGCGTAACACTACAGCTGTACTACTCAGACTAAGCACTGACAATGCAGAACCAGGCACTTCCCCAACTGGTTTCTAAAAATAGGCATCACCATTTTTAACAGAAATTTTAGAAAAGGAGGTAGGGGGACATGATTTGCTCTTACATGACAGCAAAGGAATTCTGCTCCCAGGATCGAGTTTCCGCAGGAACCAGGGAAGCAGTTGTAAGGCAGAGGATGAATATGGGCCCCAGATGAGCCCAGAACAATAGGAGGGCCGGCAATTGCTCTGCTTTGAGTGTGGTGAGAGGGATGACTTTATTGCCTTACTGAAATATACTTGTACAAAGGTCTTCAGAGAAATAGTTCACTTCTAGTTAATGTACGAGAATATAAATCCAAAAATTCTGCCTACTTAAGCACCATCACAACTGAGAGATTCTTCCTCTGTATTTTAGGTTCTTGTGCAAAAATGCAGTAATTTTGACAGTTATCTTGCTCATTGAAAGCTCAACTCTTTCATCTCTTTGATGCCAGCATCACACGTGACGATTGCCCCGGGCACTCCTGGCTGGTATGGCAGGCAGCTTCTTCACAGAGCTACCTGTCAATACCTGCTCTGAGCTGACAGTTTAAGTAATTCACAGCAGCTCACATTTCAGTTTTTCCTTTTTCTCAGGGGCAAACCTTCTTTTTTTTTTTCTTCTTCTTCTTCTTTTTTTTAATACATTCTTCTTTTTCAAACTTGGGAAAAACAACTTCAGGCCTCTGTAAAAGGAGGCAGACAAACTGGCATCAAGCATTACAGCGTCTGTAAAGAGCACACCTCTCAGTAGCAAAGGGAGCTGAAATATAAAGTTACTCTTCTTTTCTCATGAAAACACTCAATCATGGAATTTAATACCACACATACGTTTAAAAATTCATTTTAAAATGAGAAACTGATACAGAACTGCAACAGCAATTTCATACTTTTAACCCTAAGGACTACAGGCTACCGTGAAAATCATTCCCCCCAAGTATTTTTGTTCCTGCAATCTTCGGCCATACAATAAAATGAAGAAGTCAGATTTGAGTGGTTCTCTCACTGGTACACACTGCATTCAGGCAGATAAAAGGAAGAAGAAATCAAACTGGAAGCCAAATTTAAAGAAAAACAATAACGACGAAGATACCACTTCTGTGGGAAAGCCTTTCACAGGGAGTGACCACATTTCTGAAGAACTCCAGCTCACATTTATTTTCATATAAATTCAACACATCATTATTGTTCTTAAGCTTCAAATTAAGTGGACATCTCACAGAATATCTGGCTTTAAAAAGGCTCAGGAACTGCCTGACACGATACGCCACTAGAGAATGATTTAAATAAAATGTTGTGGCCCCTTCCCTCTTCCCACAGACTTGCTAACTTTACTTAACTTATCCTAAAGCAGAATTGTAATAAAAAAAAAAATATGAACTCCTTCAAATCTCATCTCCCCAAACTGCAGGATAACTGCAAGACTGTGCAAATGGTATTAAATGTTTTACGCATTAAAATGTCTGTAAAGCACAAAGTAGAATATTCCTTATTTTTACAAAATGTATTTTAACACTTTCAAACGTTTTTTAACGTGAACTTCTCCAGGCCATGTGCTTTTCAGACTAAAGTAGCAGAGAATGTAAAATTGAAGTGTGTGCAGGAAAACTAAAAGCCCTGACATGGCACAACCTTGGCCTATTTTCTCCCTTAGCCAAAAGCTATGTCTGCTGGTTTTGGCATTGAGAGGATTTCTATTGTAGTTTACTGACTGCTCACGTATCAGGAGCTGCAAAAAGAGTAACAAAGATAGGACTGGAATAAGAGTGCAGAGATGGGGGGGGTGCACATGTGCAAAAAAAGCTGCTGGTGAGTGCTCAGGGAAAAGGAGGAGAAGGGAAAATCTGGATGGACTTAAAAAATACCTTCTTTTCCTCCTAACTTAAGACAATGTTATAACGAGGAATTGATAATACAGCTGCTTCAGGTAAAGTTTGTTCTTATAAACTAGCTCTATTGAATGCAGTTATTACAGCTATATAATGCTGTTTTAATTACCTAAATGATTACTACACATATTCCTCATAGAACATAACTATTTAAGCACTACAACTCTAAAAACCATCAATAGCAGAACGATTACCCTAATCTTGAAACAGAACCTTACAGTGAGAGAACATGGAAGGCTGAGCAGGTGCTAAGGGTGCTGGTTTGAGGACACCTGTGAACCGCAGCTGCAGTCTCAGCACCCAGATGGAATCCTCTTGGACAGGCTTCTGGGGGGCCAAGGAGTCAGAAGGACCAGGCTCTGAGTTTTTATATCCTCACCTCTGAAGTTGTTCTCTGCAAATTCAGGCAGTGCAGGAACAAAATTCATCCTCCCATGCTCTGTGGTATACCACACAAAATTCTGCTAAATTACTACCGATCTCCCAGCATTAGCCACTCTTTTCTCAGGAAGTGGGAGCAATGGGGATGGGGAGGATTTGAGCCACTCTGGTCAATAATCAATACAAAACAGTGCTGTGAAACCTACCTATGCACGTAGTGTGAAACAAATGCATCGAAGAGGTGGAAAATAATCTCAGCAAGCATTAATTCTGAGACTCCACTGATGCTGCGCATGCTGACATCATTAACTACTTTATTCCACTGGAAAGAAAGGCTCACAAAGCTCTGAGTAACAACTCACTTCAGCACCATGGGGGGGTCGCCCCTCCCCAGCTCAGCTCAGCCCTGACACCACGGGGCAGCAGCAACCTGGGGAAAGGAAGGCCAAGCTGCAAGCCCACATTGGGCATCCATGTTCCGCACATCATCATCAAAGCTCATCCCAGATCCCACAGGACAGCTTAAAGCCATTTCAGTAGAGAACACGCACATACCTTGGCAATCACTTTGTCTGCAGAGGGCAGTGTCTCATGTTTGCATTTTAAATGGCTGAAATCTTAAACCTAAATTATTTATTACCAGATTAAAAATTTTCTCTTCTACATGAAAGGAACGTTTCTCAGGGGAAGAAGTGAACAAAAGCAGATACTAAAAACCATGGGCTAAATTGTTGCAGTGGGAGAGATGAGAAGGGACTAAAAAGGTATTTCTCCTCCCCACACGGAGTGTGTGTTCCCACATCAACATACGTGAGGGGCTGTGAACCCAGCTGGGGCTTTGGCTGTGCACAATATTCGACTCCATTATTTTGCATAAAAGACATTCAAACAAGAATCCTCTTATAACGTCTTATTGCAAAGAAGCACTAAAAGACTTTGCAGTCTTGGCTCAAATATCCGCCCAAAGCTTAGAGGGCATCTTACACTTACAGCCTGCAAATCAGGCAATAAATATACAATTCAAAACTGTGCTAGGAAGCACAGGCACATAATAGTGGTACTGAAATGATCACAACACAGCTATAGGCTATGCTGGCTCACCTACAGCTCTGATACCTGTCACTAGAAGCTATGCAACTTGAAATGCAGAAGACAATTGCAGGATTTCCATTTGTTCTGCATTACTATAATTAGAGTTCCGGCTCGCGGCTTACACTAAGAACAGCAGCAAGGACTGGGAGGTGGAAGAGACTGAAATCAGGTGGGGCAGAATGGGAGAAAGTCTAGAGAGAAAGCTCACTGTTTCTGGAGAAAAATGTGTGTGTTCTTACATGACTTACACTGCATCACCTGCTCACACATGGTCATAATGTTCAGGGACTGTGTCTGTGTGAAATGCAGCTTTCATCACACTGCAGCATTATAACTCCACTTCCTCTACCCAGCAGCGAATTACCAGATACACCACAAGAAAGGGTACCTAAGTGCAGCAACTGATATGTTACACAATAGCTAATAACATGCAACTACTAAAAATAGCCATTTCCTTTTCTTTCTTCTATATTTTTCAGCAAGACATTTTTGCCATGTCTTGAACGCTGGCCGCCCTGTGCTGATTGTTTTGGCCAGAACTAGTGGCAGGTGCAGAGCTCTCAACACTTCTCCCCTACCCCATGCCACCCATGTTTAGACCCTACAGCTTCAGCCTATAAAACTACAGTTACCTTCTTTGTATGAATCACAGGAAGGCCAAGGTGCAGAATGCCAACAAGCAAATGAGAAAATGTAGAAAGATTGTAACACTGATAAGTCATGCTAGAATTTACAGTTCATCTACATACAGCTTCTAAGGGAACACATCTGGAGTACTTCTGCAGACAAGCATCTCATGCACTTAAAAAGATTCCCTCCTTTGATTGAGTCTACTTCAATTAGAGAGACCTATGTCTTATTAACACATCTTAAGATTTTCTGCTTCTCTGTTTAAAGACAATAGAATGGGGGGGGAGGAGGGAAGGTTGATATAATTGACACTGGGGTCACTAACTTTCTCGACTGTGGCTCCAAACACCAACCCTTTATAAACAAGAGAAAAACAACCATCCTAACCCCGAAGTGCTCTGCAGCTCCCTTCTGTTACCTACCTTACTTTTTCTAAGTGCAAGTCACACACGTTTAGTCGAGTTACAGTCAAAGAGCATCCCAAGGAAGAAAAAAATAATCAGCAGCTGACATGATGACAGAAGAATGATATTTTTCTAATGTATGGTGGATTTCCAGGAAGGGACTGTTCAGGGAAAATGTGCAAGTACAAACATATCTGTGTCTAACTCCATTTTAGTTTTCTGCACATCCAACATTACACCATGGATGTTAGGAACACATGTGAAACAACTCAGATTTTAGAACATACACTATTTAAATAAGGATACTAGAACCCTAATCCATGCTCTGTAATCCATGTATGCATAAAACCAGCAAGCGCTTGTATAGATCTGGATAATTACAGAGTTCTGTTTCAAAAAAAAAACCAAAGTTTCATACAATATAAACACAGTAATTGTCACTTTATCTCACAATCTACACTGTGATTTTCATTACATACAACAAAGGAACTACTCATGAGAACCAAACGAAGAGGGTAAACTGCACCCCTCACAATAACAGTCACAATCCTGTTCGTTACTGTTTGTTTTTAAAGGTATTTGTTGAATAATTACAAACAACTCTTGCAGTCTGATGAAAGAATGAAAATGTACTGGGTGCAGCACAAACCTTTCATCTGTCTTGAGGGAAATCAGTTTCATACTCTTTACCAATACACGACTTTATCAGAAAACCAGAGCGCACAGGTTTGGGATAATTAGCAGTACCTTCTTAAACAGCCCAGAAAAAAGCTCTGAGGGAAACAAACACATTTCACATCATTAGGAGCTGAAATGGAAGTACAGTACCAGCCCCTGCTCACAACCGCAGAAATCCTACCTATTTTTAGTTCACAATTCCAATAAGAAAACAGCTGGGAGTCTAATAAAAATATCTTGGTGACAAATTTAATGGACTGAATGCTAAAGTTACTATTTTAAAATAAAGTTCCTAATTATCTTTCAAAACAAGAAGCAATTAAGCAGTGGTGGAGCTACAGCTTCACAAGAATCTGGTAAGGCTTGGCTCCAATCAGACTGAAACTGGGAAATGGTTCAACACCTTTCTGATCCTATGAACTGGTTGAGGGCCAGGATTCTATTTTTAGGGTGGATTTTTATATATTTATTTACTTATTTTAATGAAAGCCATTCTGCTCTGACCCATCCAGCCTTGCTGTGCCCTGCTCTTCTCTGCCTGTCCCCAGTCACCCTCCCTACAGGCAAAGGACATCCTCACAGCTGCACTTAGCATCCCACACACAACAGGAGAAAGTTGGGAGGAAAACACGGAGCTCATGGTACCTGAAGAGAGCTTGGGAAAATGAAAAATGCTCTTTGCTAACAAAATGAATGGATCCTAGAGTAGCTCAGCTCCATGGAACGCAGGCAGACAGTGAAGCACTCCAGAGGCAATGGCCAAGGGTAAAGGATCTCGCCTAGGAAAGCCCTCTGAAAGGGAATCCACAACACGGAGCATATGGATATTTGTACATTTACAGAAGGCTTCACATAAATCACAATAACATGAGTTACAACCTGACACGTTCTTCTCTTATCTGACATGTTCTTCTCCAAAGCTCTCTAAATAGGTCTCTAAACAGCACAACATTTTAAATACTGGATCCCTTCATAAAACACTGTGATAACAACAAACACATTATACCTGTAATCTCATGTAAAACACAAGACCACCCCCCCCCCCCCCCCATACACACAGCACATTTTAGTTTCAAAGCAAATTCTCCATTTAGCAGGATCCTAGTGTCGGCCCAGTTGGGGAACGTATCATCCATGCTGCTAAGACAGGAGGAAAGATCTCCACGTTTGTCCTCTCACACCTTCAGCAAAACCATTTAACTGTACCAAAGACTCTTGATGATACCACAATACTTCATCATTATCATAACAGCCTGAACAATAACATCCTTCAGTCATTTGATTTCATTTAATACTTCCCACTCTCCAAAATCATCCAAGGATTCACTGATAGGAGCTTCTATATTCTTCCTGAAGAAGAAAAGCTGCACCAATGGGGAAATTAAGCTGCATCAAGTCTGCTCTTTGGTAACAGAGCACATGGATGCTAAAGCAGCTGGGCTCAGAGGAAGAGGTGAGTGGTGAAGTGCTCCAGTAGCTGTGGTGGGCAGAGGCCATTAAGGGCAAAGCCAGGAAAAGAACTGAGACTTAACGCCTTAACTGCAACATCTGTGCTTCACCGTGCACACTGTGACTGGCAGAGCAAATGAAAAGATCACAATACAGCAACAGTCAGCAGACTCAACAGGATAAAGCTCAGCTCACTGTTGAGGCTCTGTGTGAGGAACAAATACCAAAGACAAACATCCAAGCTCTTTACAAAGAGAAGGGTTCACCTCCCAGACGTGAGGCTTACAAGGAGCCTAACTCTTTCTGACAGTCACTGATCTCACAACACAAATAAGCGTAACTCAGCTGAGATGCCTTAATAGCAGATGTGGTGGACAGTGCAATGCAGACAAGGTCTTTAGCAACTTTGTGAGCATTACCCGCATTGGCAATGTATTAACAAAGCAGTGAACGCTATTCACATGTAAATCTCTATTTTCATTTATTTATAAAAATCACATGGGCCTAAGCAGGTTTTGTTGATTTTATTATAGAGACAGAAATCTCTCCCTCAGGCCCACACAAAGCCATGCCCCCTCTTGTCCCAGCTGCAGCCCCTGCTGCTTGTTGTACTGGAGCTATAGCTTATGAACACACTTTGGGGGCAGGGGAACCCTGCAGGGTATCCAAGGCACTTAACAGCCTTGACAGAAATGGGCAGCCAACATGCTTCAAGTGTAAATTACTGTCCACATACTGAAAACCCCTCACTTGCATAATGAGTGCACTGTAATTTAGCCTCATCTGCAGATACCCTTCTTGAAGACTTCATTGGTGTATTAGAACACAAATATCATTCTTTGCTAACTATATTTAAGTATAACTGACTTTAACATGTTTCAGATACAAAAATCAATGTACAGCATGTAGCAGGGTAATCAGTTCAAAAGCAGCATTTTAAATCTCAAAAGCTATCAGTGAGAGCCTGCCGACAAAATTGCTCTTAGTCACACTTGAAATCAGTCAGCGATTTCTTGGAGTTCATTTAGGACTCAGTCACATACTGTAAGAAATACTTCATAAGATTTAAAAGGAATTTGATTTAGTTTGCAGCACAGGCAGTGCAATAATCAGCACTATAACAACACCATGGTTTTTAAAATTCACCTCCAGTTTGATAAACTCATTCACCTAACTCGAGCTTAATTCACGTTCTCACTCTCTGACAGCCCCTTTTGCAGTAAAGGCTTTACAACCACATTCTCTGCATGCAAGCACACGGCCTCAATAAACTTCTCAGCCCACTGCTACAGTTCTACCCAAAGCAACGCAGGCTCCGTTGACTGGGGTCTATCAAAGATAAAAAATTCAGCTACACCTGCAAATGCAGGCAGGCACTCAGACAAAAGAAGTTGAAATTAAAAACCTCAGTGAAGGAACAGCTTCAGCATGTTATGAGAACTCCCATGCTCCATGAGAGGGAAGCAGAGATTGTGTCAGTCAGCAGCACCAAGCACCCCTCACTGGTGCCACAGGGACATACCTGCAGTGTTTCAGCCCACAGAATAATGAAGAATCAAACCTGGTGCTTTCACACTGGACCAACAAACGTACTGGCCTAATTTCAAACCTGTAGCACAAATTTTCTCTAGGAACACTGTTACTTTTAATTTATTTTATTCCTAAGCAAGTCTTAAATCAGGTCTTACAATATCTTTTTAGGTCCATCTAATAGCAGTATTCTCTTCTGATCTTGAAGTATTCCTTTTCTGCAGCAACACAGCCCAAGCTCCTGCTGCTCCAGCCCACTGCAGCCATCCCCTCACTGACGGGCAGCCACAGCTGGAGGAGTCTCCTTCCAGGCCCCTGCTCTGCACAAAGGTGGGCAGTGAAAGCATGGGGTGAAGGGGTCCTCAAGAAGTAAGAGTTTTAGAACTCACTTGGAGTGGCTGCTGCTGTTTTTGCACCACTACAGCAATCCTGTATGACTCCCAGTGGAATAAAGGTGGCCATTCAAGATGTTGCTTGCTCTGTTTTTTAATACAGCTACTTACATTTTATAGTAAAACAACCACATTTTCAAAATTAAAGATTAAAACTTCAGGAGATACAAACATGTAACACACCTGAATTCACAACTGCCTTACAGAGTTCACAGATATATAACTCTTCCTTGCATCATGACTTCTCACCCTAAGTAATTCATCCTAACATCAACACTGACTGCTGTATCCCCTCATGTTTGCTTCCAAAAAGCCCAAGATTTTGTTTTCTTTGCTTAAACTCTGCTTTCTACCTATGATCATAGAAGAAACTTACTAGTGTTGTGTGGGCAAGTGCTCCATTTGCAGGTGAAAGCCAATGCAGAACACAGTGGAAATGGAAGCTCATTTCTCAAAATCAGGTACTTAAGAACAGGTGAAGTAAGATTAATCCCCAACTCTTGCAGGCATTATCAAGAGATACATTTAAAGAACAAAGCAGGACTATCTGGATGCAGGACTGGGTCAAGGAAGTGTGGACAAGTTCTGGGCTGGCTGTCCCATGCCTGACCCAGCTTAGGCCTTGCCATCCCTCAGCTGAAGGCTAAACCTAAAACCTGCAAGACGTGGAAAGGAAGCTGTTATCTTCAGAAAGGGATCAATGCACCAACAGAGGTGTAGGACAACAGAGAAGCACAAGTGACAGATGCGTGAATGGGCTGGGTGCAAGGGGTAGAAGTGGTGGAGTGAAAATGGAGGCAGAAATCAGACTCCTGGAGCAGAGTTAAACGTGTTCAGAGTAATTCAGAACAATGTGGTGGGCTTCACACACACCTCAAAAGCCTGTGACGTGACTTCTTAAATCACTCACATTTGGGGCTTTTAAAGCTCTTTCTGCCATTATAGATCATTAATTTCAACATCTGCATTATTAGTGCTCCTAATTCTAAAGACTCAATCAAGCTACTCCACAACTCCTTTTGTTTTATCTGGCTTCATACTGTGATGTAATTTGTTTCAGAGACAGAGAAGTTTATTTGGGGTTGAAATTGTGAATTTATGATTAGCTGTGACAACAGTGGGAATGCGTTGGATTCATAATCCATTTATTGGCTAAATTTAGGTAATCCCGTCTTCAGTGCACTTGCCAGCAGACACATTCCTGCTACAAACAGTCAGCAAGAACGGGCAGGTGCCTGGAGTTGTTAGGTATAAATCGACTTAAATATTCAGACTCCTTGTCTTGGTACTGACTTTGCTAAAGCCACACAAACTCAGGAGTTTCTGTGCTTCTCATCATCTCTAGCAGTTACTTTCTGCACCCAATATCCCAGTGCACTCTGGAAAAAGTGTAACCTGGGCTGTATTTTCTTCTACCTGAATTTAACTTTGTTTAGCACAGCGACCCCCACTTCAATGACCAGTCAACGTTCTGGAACAGTGGGTTTTACAAGTAAGAGCAAGAATGAGGAATTAGGGTCTATTTGCTGGCTTGCAAAAGAATTCATGTAGTGGGAGGCAAGCTCATCAGCTTTAGACCAGCGAGAGGTCTAGAGAGATGGATATTATTCTTCATGAAAAAAATTGTTTAAAAGTGTAACTGTTAATGTCCATAGGAAGCTCATGTGCCAGAAATATAGGCCAGGGAAATCACTGTCCTGTTGAACAGAAGTACTCAGACACAGCCCTCAGAGCTGGAGAAGATGAGGGGAATGGCTCTGCCAAAAACATGAGTGGAAAGCAAGTAAGAAGAAATAATAAGTAATAAATAGGAATAAGAACCCAGACTAACAGTGCCATAGATAAATCAGCCACCATTTAAAAAGGTGAGACTTTCAGCAAACACATTTTACTGCACGTTCTCTGAAAGGAACTTTGTTGTGAAGTGAAATCAACGTGGAAGAAAATCATTAAGTACTCAGATCAGGGCTCTTAATTGCTCTTACAAGTCAGCAAATCCAGAAGCAAAACACACCATAAATCTTAATAAAAACATAAAAAATTTACAACCCTATCAAATCAGATATTAAGAAAACAGGACGTCCACATCTGCTGATCCTTTAGGAGCGCTGCACAGCAGTCAGCTAATAGCTGCACTCTCTCCCTTTCTTTGATAAGTATTTTAAAAACAAACATCTTAAAAAATACTTCTCATAAAGCTCTTCTGGAGCAGCCTGGCACAGTTTCAAGCTATCAGAGTGGCTCTGCTGGTGCTGAAGTTCAAGAAATACAACTCCCTGCACTTCTACCAGCAGCCTGCCCGCGTTTCCTCTGTCCATGAAATGGCAGACGGCAGGAGAAAGCACGGCGAGGCTTTCCAGCAGGAAATAGCGTGAGAATAGGCTCCCAACTGCTACTTCCAGCCCTTCCTGATAGTGCAGGGTGTGAAATGGGTTGCAAATGCTGTCTCTCACATTATTTCCTTTTCCACTCTGGCCAAAACCAGGAAGAGCCAGCTGGGAGATATGAAGTGAAAGCAGCGTAAAACGAAGAGAAAAATCAAACTGTGGGCCAATGAACCAGGCTAAGCCAAGGATAGATAAAGCAAAAAATCAAGTATTTGTGAGTACAGCCTAATAGCAAGAAGACTAGAAAGGAGCCCTCGGAGGCTTTCTGTATCCAAGCTTTGCTTGTGATTCGCTGCAAACAGTGCTAATCAAAAAGCTATTGACATCAAAGCAGCCTTCTTCAGGACATCCACAGATGTTGCACCAGGCCCCACTGGACATCCTTCAAGCCCCCATACCACCAACAGCCCATTGGTATGGGAGAGATCCTGCTGATTCCAACTGGAGCTTCCATGGAGCATTTGTGAGGCTTTAAGAACAAAGATCCTCAAATGAAAACTGAGGTTGTAATATAGCACGACAGCACTTCAGAATGTCCATGTTTGTTTATACTTGACAGAAGGCACAGATCTGACATGCAGGTTTTGGCACATTCCAGTGGAAATGACTCTTAGATTCTTAATATTAAGTAATACATTCTGAATCAAATGAAATCCCGCACCTGCAGAAAAGAAATATGAAGGACAGTACATCACTTATTACCATTTGGAGTTTTCTGCAGTCCAGACACTTCTGTGTTCTTCTGTTTATTATTAGTCAAGAGGAATATCACCTGGCAGCTTCAGTAAAAACATTTGTTCTCTTCTATATACATGCCCAAATCATGCAACAGCAACGAAATCTGGTCTCCTCTTCGATGTTGCTCCCTTCTCACAGTTAATATATATTCCCCACAGACAGGAATTGGTGACAGCCTCCAAGAGTAGGCTGCTCTAGAAGCAGAACTGAAACTAATTAGTAAGTTGAGCAAAGAAAAGGGAAACAGCCTTTTTTCCTTTCTCTCGAGACTGCACAATATGCCCAGGCAGGAAGTACAGTAAAGCTCATGACGAGCAGAGGCAGCTCTTCTTCAAAACGAATACAGTTCCTCAGGAGTGACGTTTTCACTAAGCCAGTAAACTTAAGGATAAAGGGTGGGATGCCAGAAGGGCTCTCCAACAGATGGGGCTACTGCTCGGGTCTCCCAGCTTTACACCCGTGATGATCACAGCTGCAATCAAGCAGCCAGGCTGGTATCTGTGGCTGTCCCACAGTTTTCAGTGTGAGCCGCTTCAGGTAGGGACCTTGAGGGAGTAACAGAAGGTGCAGACAACGCTACTGCTGACTTCTTGTGAGGAGACACTGAAAAGCTGTAGTAAGGCATCACGAAGAACTGTAGTTACTGCTGAGGAACAGGTAAAAAATACCACTGCTAAACTCTTAATAATTACGTCAGTGTTACGGAGATGGAACACATTATGTTGGGAATTGTCTTCACTTCCACTTCTCTGCTGAAGGACAAGCAGCCAGAAGTGACATTTTTTCATCTAAGAGAACTCCCGACTTAATCAACTTGTTCCCTGTGTTAAATGACTCCACAACAAGACAGGCTTTGCACTAAGAAACCACACTTCAAAATTAAATAAAAGAAATAAATAGATAACATTACAAAGAGCAATAAAAAGAAACATTGTTTAGAATTTTTAAATGGTTCTCCAGACTAAGAATCCTTTAACTATTTAATCAACTTTTAAGAGCAAGGAAGGATTTTTTTGGAAGCTGACTGATTTTGAAGGAGAAAATATATTTTTCGGTTTTCAGTGCTTTGCCCGTTTTAAACAGGCACCATCATAAGTGAAAAGGCTAAGGACAAAGGACTCTGAAGGAGGTGACAAACTCCAACACTCCACTTTCTCTCAACTCCTATTAGCTCTAATGACGGCAGTTTGCACATTCAAATTAAAAGCCTGCACTCGATTAAATCTCAGCAACATTTCATGTTTTGCCTCTGCTGCATTTTTTTTAGAATGCTCTCCCTAGGTTCATTTCCAAGTATCAATCACACCGGATTTTACTCGAAGCAATTTTTGTCAGCTCTCCTGAAAATTTAATATGATAAAAACAAGCACAGAATTTCAAAGCATTTCACCTCCAAGCAAACATTTTGCCATTGCAACACTGTTCATAACAGAACACGCAAACTAAGACCACCACCAGTGCAAGATCAAAAGTGCCAGAAAGGCCAGAACTACCAACAAAAATGGAAAGAAAGGCCCTTCTGCTTCCTTCCAAGGAAGCCATGCCATACAGTTTACAACCAAACTGAGTAAATACTAGTATCACGATAGTTATTTAGAAGATGACAGCAATGGTATCTGAGGGGGGCGGGGGGTGGGGGGGAATGGGAGGAAAGAAAAAAAAAAGTATTGTCAGCAACGTACAGCATTTAATTTTGGTTCTACGGAGCACGATGTAACATCCAATGTTCCACTAGATGGAGCAGGATGGTAAAACCATCCTAAAGGCCATTCCCCTCGCTGACCCGTGGAGAGTCAGTGTCCAGCAATCAAAAATGGCAGCAACTTCATCTTTCTTCAGTACATCCAGGGAAGACCAAAATTTGATCTTCTAAAAATAGAGCAACACAACAAAACCTTGGTGCTTAGCAATACTTCTCTTCCAGTGCCAGAAGATGACTGTGAAAAAAACACTAGCCAGAAACACTAAGAGATAACCAAACACTGACAGAAACAAAGCAATCTGTTTCCTATTTCTGTCAGCTTTACACTATAAAGACAAAATTTAGTGGATAGTTGACAGAAAACAAAGATCTTGTAATATTTTTTCATTTAGTAGCAAATGAGCTTGCAAGGAGATCCATGCCAAATGATCAAACATTAGTCACCTAATGGAAAAGACATTGCTACACATCAAACAAATTCACACTAGAAACAATGGCAAAACTTCAAAGGGCCTTTGAAAGACCTGGAGCTGAGCAAGTCATAGAAAAATTATCTTCCTGGTATCTTCAAACAGAGCTAATTGTTGATTTACCTCTAAGGCTACCTACCCAAACAAAAAATGAACCTTACAAATTTTATTTCACCAAATGTTCCTTATGGGAGTCGGTAGCAGACAAACCACAGTCCTCCTTCATCGTGAGAAATGAGGAAGCTTCTATTTCCTTGACCATTACAACTTATTTCCATATCTCCAAAAGAGTGCAAGCTAATAAAGAGCAGTCTTAACAATTAATTTTCTGAATTTAACTCCTGCAGTTCTTGAGTTACATCATGAAAATATCAGGAATTGTCACAATTATCACAAACATACTGCAATTAAAAAACAAATCTGAACCATACTGTACTGCTTTAAGTTGCGAATAATGGCAAACGTGCAGCAGTCCCTCTTGGGCCAATATTAATTACCACAGTGGTGGAAATAACATTCCCAGATATGTGCACCAAGGTACAAAAGCAAAAGTCTTGGTGACTGATCACAGGCTGCTGCCTATGAATGTTGCTGCCATTTTTGTTTTCAGATAAAGAAACCGCATCAAAAGCAAAAACTACACTGTACTTTCCAAGTCGTTAAAATTTGCTGTAGGATCTGAAGTTGACTGTCACGTGGTGTAAATGGGAAACCTGGCATCAGCCTGTGTCAAAGCACTGGCAAGGTTTTCAACGTAGACATTACTGTTGAACTGAACACCAGCTAGACAGATCTCTGGAAATGGAAATAGATCCCTGAATGGCTGACTAGCAGGAATTCACTCCATGGCACCCAATCCTTATTTTCCAAAGTACGGAAAAGCAAGCGTCAGGTAACTCAAACAAATTGTACCTCACAGTCAATACATAGCAGAACAGAACAATACTTACTACTGCGCACAATCAATCAGCTGATATTCATTAGATCTCTCATAGCAGGCTTTCACACCGTCGTCTTGCCAAAGTGTTTTTGTGTGTTCATAAAACTCCTGAAGGAGAAAAAAAATATATTATCAGAAAAAAAAAAAAGGTTATACGTGAGGAGAATCAGCAGTGGTAACATATCTCTACCACTTAAAAATGGGAACTGGTAGCATTGTAACACACACTTAAAAAAGCATTGAACACCTCGTAGATGGCTGCAAGTCCCACTGGCTCTCTTAGTTTCTTAGATTTAAAAAACTGCTTATCAATCATTCTGACTAAGTCCAACTGTATTTTGAAGCCTTGGAAGAAGGGGTAGCTTTTTAATAATGACAACTCTGTTGGCATTTTTACTAATCCATATCATTTGGTAACAGTTGCTCTTTAGCTCCTGGCTCCATTGGATATGATGTTTCTTTGGCTGTCAACACTGCTTTCTTCTTCAGTGAAACACCGTGTCTCAGTAATTCTAACATAAATGCAGAAAACGATCGTTAGGTTTTACACTATTTTCTGTTTTCCAAATTAGTGAGGACCACACAGACACTGGAGTGGCACTGCTTCTATCAGAAGCTTTGCTCCTTCGCAGTGCAACTGCAGAAACAAACTACAGAAAAAAAACCACATTGATACAAAGCTGCATTTTGATGGCACTAACCTTATGAATTATAAACTTAAAAATTACAAGCAAACTATAAATTTGATCATACTTTCATTGCTACTGAATGCACACAAACAATAGTAAATGCACACTATTATTAAAAAAATAATCCCCACAGTCATCTTTTCTTCAGTTTCTTTAAAAGACAGGAGAAAGTTCATACATAGAATTAAGTGGATCTTTTTGATTTGTTCCATGCTTTTATGAACTGCTCAAGAACAAAAAGATCAGCTAAATTTCTTTCATACGTGCATGATTTTTACTTGATTTCAAGTATCAAGAGACTGTAAAAATACGTGCTGTTAAAGGAACTAAAAGAGAAACTGAAATATTAATTCCTGCCCTCAGTTCTCCCACTTCTAAAATTACATTTATTGGATGATTTGAAAGTTTCCCATTTTTTAGTAGTTTGGGAGGCCTTCAATCTTTGGCTGTATCACAGTATAATGAGGAAATACCTTTCCAAAGCAAAAGTCAGTAGGAAGAGAGAGTAAGGGAGAGGGAATCATTTGGAGTCTCACATATTTAAACCAAAGCCAATTTGAGCCCAGAATCATCTGTATTCCAGGCTCGTTCTTACACATCCTTTACCAATGGCCAAGACCAGCAGCCATTCTGAGCATCGCTGCTGAGGGTGACATCACAAAACAGGCCCAAACACAACACAAAAATGTTCGGATCTTAGATTGGAGAGCTGAAACATCTGACAATCACTCAACTTGAATGACCCAACAATCTGTAGGATATTCAGCCCGTGGACTGCCACAAAAACAAGGCTCAGAAGTCCTTATTTTCTTGTTTTTCACTACAGCTACGATATTCCAGAAGAGAAGTAGAATAAAGCAATTATTCCAAACAGCTTATCAACTCTGTCATAACTCATGAAAAAAAATATTTGGAGTAGTTTCTGCAATCAGACTCTTAAGTGGGATGAAAAGTAAATCCAGTTCCTGGTCCTACCATAAACACGCTGATAATAAAAAGTCCGGGATTTAGTTTAACAGAACGGTTATACAGTTCCACAAGGTCCTCCTTGTGCTGTAAGGACAGTTTTGAACTTCCAAAAGAAAGTGGATTACAATAATCAGTGTTTCTGCCTTGTTAGGCCACATCAGTAATAAAATCTTCAGTACTGCCTTTATGTCTGTCCTGCTAATCTGAGCTACAACCAGCAGCACTCAGGCAGTCCTTTGAATATGGCTGTTAACTGTGCAGGCAGGCTGGGAAAAGAATTCAAGTCCACATTCTTTGAACTTTATATCGGCATTTCAAAACCAAGACCTACAGAAAGTAATAGGCAACAGATTATACCAAGAAACAGTATTATTATCATTTTATTTCTAACTGAAGTACACGACTTGTGACAGCCAAGTAAGAGATGCCTTGTCAAGCAACCTTTTGTCTTCAGGCCTCACCAAAAATATCTTCCCATAATTAGGGGCTGCTGCTGACCCAACTTACACATCTATTGATGAGAAAACTCACCAATGAAAAGCTGGAACCAGACATACAGAGTTCAACTTTGTACTTGTTATATAAAAGTTCTTGCTTTATACTTGTTATGCTAGACTGAGTGTTTTTGGAATTAGGACACACTAGCTAGTCACAAAAAAACAAAACAAAAAACCCAACCAAACAAAAAAGACCCAAACCAGATTCCCTGCCCCCCTCCTTTACTCTCCCTCAAAAAGAAAAGTACACCTACACTAACCACAATTCTGAAATAATATTTAAGAAAAAGAATAACATAAGAAACCCTCAACATCCCATCTGAGTCATGGAATGTTGCCTAGGGGTACTCTCAGGGAAGATGAGCAAAACCACAAGATTTGTTAAGTATTTAGGTGGAAAAAGGGCTTCAGAGGCCATCAGAAAAATCAACTGAGTAACAAGGTTTTGGGTTGTTTTTTTTTCAGTTAAGGAGGTCTAATTTGTACGAGTTCTCTAAAAATAATGAGTTAGGAAACAAATTAACCAAAAATTGCAGGCAAATTTCCTGAAAAGAAATAGGCAGAAAACTAGTCCTTACATGTCTGCTTCTTGTTTCCTCAACACTGATTCATTTGCTGGCACATTCTAATACACACTCTACAGCAACATCAACACAAGTTTCTTTTGCACTAATAATGGAACTCCTAATAAAACAGCTAAAATAAACAAGTAATACTAAATAACATTTTGGTTTGAGACAATATTCCACAATAAATGAGATTTAAACATTCGGTTGAAAACAATCCACAGTATTTGGTCCTATCATCCATTCTTGCCCTACATGTATTTAAAACAACAACAACAAAAAACCATTCAAGTTATGTTATTTACCATTTAAAAAATGCTGTAGTTTCATAATACACACCCAAGATCCTGTTTAAACTATAGCTGAAGCTGTGTAAAGCAACAAGAGTCAACACAACCAACGACAGACAGCATGGCATCACCAACCAAAGCGAGAAGTGAATTCTTGCAAAGACTTTACACTCTTGGAAGTGCTAACATCACCCTAAAGAAGGAAAGGTCCTTGTATAGAACACTTGGGGAAAGTTATGCTAACGTAACACAAATCTGAACAGCACAAGCAGGGCTTGAGATTGAACGTGTTCAAACCAGGCAGGGGCACAGTCTGAATTCTGGGCACAAGCCCCAACTACCAGGTACAGAAAACAGTCTGAGAAACCTTCCCTGCTCTTACTCGACTGAAGCATGAAGGATGATGATTTGCTGACTGTACAACCTTGTATCTCACTGCAGCTTAAATAACATCATAAAGCTTCAACATCTGTACTTGAAAAGAAATGTTTTTATTTAGTAGAAGACACCTTCTCTACCTTCTGAAAGTTTCCCTAGACAGTGAATCAAAAGGTAGCGTTTGTGAACTGCCCACATTCATTTACAGGAATGCAATCCTCAGAGGGAAAAAAATCAGTGGAAATTGTCTTGTAAAACAGATGCTTGGAAAACAGCACTTTGCTCCAGAAAGATCATACTAACACAGTCCTGATGTAGAAAAAGGGCGATGCACAGCCTGACCAAGTTAAAATCCTCCTTGTGTTAGAAAACTTTAATGAATTAAATAAATGGCAGCAGGTAATGAGTGGTTTTTAAAAGTCAACCAGAGAAAGCGTTAAAGAACTCAAACATTGTAAGTATTTGGGGTTGTTAAAAAAAAAAATAATCCTCAAGAGATAAACTCCAGGCCTGGGAAAAAATAAGGAACCAAGATTCATTTTTGAGAGATATTCTAAAAGGATAAAATATTAGCAGAAAATGAAAAACTGGACATACTGTCTACATGGTTTCGTTCCCTCCAAATATATAAATGCTCAAGAGACTTTTAAAAAATGTTTATGAAGCAATGTTTTATAGGCATTAGGATGTTGGCAGGGAAAAGCATTGGCACAGTAATTGCAACTGTGACACCATGTCCACAGGAACCTCAGCATGGATATGCAACACTACCTTTTCTTTGTAAAATACAGGGTGGATCTGTCAGCAGAATAGCTTATTTACTGACTTCAGTAAAATCAATGCCAGTGAAAAAACCCTACCTACTAAAAGGTGTGTGCAACCATTACACAATGTTGTGGTTAAAACTGGGATTCAGTTCCTGGGCAAAGTTCAGTGTCCCATGAAGTTACTCATTTCATAATAAGAGTTTTAAATATGTCATCCACTTAAAACCTTATGATTAAAGGTCAAACTAAATCAGCTTCTAAATGTAAAACTGTATCTTGGACGTTTGCTTTACTTTCAGGACAGCTGGGTTGTTCTCCATTCCCTAATGAACTGTATTAAAGCAACACAAGGTCACAGGACAGCACAGCAACGTGCTGCATTCCACTACAAACTGAACAGGTTGATTTTCTCCTTCCATGATAGATAAATACATAACAGACTGATTTGTTTTTCATTGTTAATAGCTGAAAACAAGCAATTACGATTGACTGTAAGGCCACTCAGCCAAGGAAGCCAATGGTGTCCTGTCATTCTCCTGGTGTTTGGGCACGGATTCTACAGTGTGTTAAAAATGTGTCAAAGTGGACAGTTTAATAAGCCACTTACTTGAATATGGAAACATCTGCATTCCTGCTGGTGTGAACAAGTGTTAATTATTGCTTGCTATTTTAGGGAAAATATGCCAGTGATATCACAAAGGAAATGCATACCTACAAACAGTTGAAGATATTCTCCAGTTACTGGCACATGTCCAGAGCTGAATACAGAACTCTTTGGGAGAGGCCAGAGTACTCAGCACTTCCCATAACTGAGTCAGAAATATTTTCAGCAAGGACTCAGCCTTATTATCAATAGTTTTTCACGTTCAGAAAGAATAAAGCTGAAATGTTTGGGGTTTTTACTTAAGTAATCTTCACATTCCTCACAGAACCAAAAAAACCCGGGACGTAGCTAAAACCAACAGACAATGTGAAGAGAACTTTATTTAAGAAATTCCTGTCAAGTTTGAAGCTTCATCTTTTCCCTCAGTTAAGAGTTTCAAAGGCCAGACTATTTGAGAAATGCATCACCACACAGTTTTATACCCATTCTATACCAAAGTGCCTTTGGTTGAAAGGCCTCAACAGCCCATCACCACAAACCGTCGACACTCCTTTTTATTTTGACTTGCACCAGAAGCGTAATGTGATGAACACCACTAAGATGTAATTCTATCATAAATTCCCTATTCAAAATGCATCATTCTTCTTAGAGAGGAAGAACTTCTGGTATGAGCACTGAGATGGAAGCTCAGCAGATATGAACTCCTCATTTTGTCAAGATTTTTCTGTAATTCTGATTACACGTGGAAAGAAAGCAATTTGTTAATGAATTAAACCTATTGGTAGCATGAAAGTCTTCTGTAGCATCTCAGCTTTCTCTTGGGGCAGCAGAGAGCTGTGGCAGAGGCCATCCAACCAGGAGCTGTTTTCGCAGATCTCTGGCTAGGAAGGAAGGTTTAATAAAATTCTGAAACATCTTCTTTGAGCCTTAAATTAGAGTTTGGGAAACGTCTTTGATACTACATAATTTAGTTGCTTTTTATGTAATGAATATAAGTGTTTACTTAAAGTTAGTTGAAGTTCAAAATAGTTGAACCAAATAGCCTTAACACTTTATGGAACTACTGAGAAACAACAACACTTCACATAATGAGGTGAGCATGGCACCACACTGCAACACCTTCAGGCTGAAAACTAGAAGTCTGTTTTTGCCAGAAACTTCCACCAACAGAAATAGTTAAGATAGTTTCTTCCTATTCTACGTTAAGACAAATCCCAAGAAAAGATCACTAATTATCACACAATCTTTCTGAAGAATCAGCACCTGTGTTGGTGAAAGTATGAGACTCCAAATACTGTCTATGAGAACACTGAAGACACAGGATAACAGAAGCATATCTTAAAAAAGTTATTAGTTCCTACCATATATTGATATGCAATGAAACAAGCAAAACAAACACATTAAACATGATTTTGTAAAAGTTCATGCTTTCACTGGTGTCGAAGACAACAGTCATTTAATTCATGTAAGTAGAAATGCACATGCATTACTACAATGTACAACTATGTACATTGTAGAATTTCTTGTGTAAGTTCTTAAGCTACACCCAGTATTTAGCATTTTTCCAGAAGGGTGCTGTAAGAACTACTGAAATCATTTCAACACCCCTGACGTTCCAAGAGTGCTACACCGTATGACAGTTCAGCAATGTGCTTTAAAGGGATTTCTATTTTTCCTTATATCCTTATATATGGGAAGACAGAAATAAACAAAATATTTAGATCACAAGAAGGAAAAAGCTAATGTTACTCTCGGTTGGAGATGCTTTTATTGATCCTACCAGAATGAAAAGGAAGAAAAGCAAACCTGGAAGGCTTCTCGTACTTCCCAAAGGTAAGCTGAAAACCCTGACACAAATTGCTGGTTTGCTGGAAGGTGGGACTCTACTGAAGACTCTACTGTAGATTTGTTGTATGACCAAAATCACATCCACAGGGCAATGTGCACACTTACTATGGTGCCCAATCATTACAGACCGTTACAGAAGCAATCAAGCCACAGCAACACCAAGCAGGCTCACAGGTGAAATTCTACTTCATCTATGCATACACCAATATTCTGTGATAGTGTCTTACTGTGATTAAAACCAGAAAATGCTTAAGAATTTCTATATTAAATTTATGCCTATTTCCTGTTTAATTCAGCTGACAGCTCTTCTGTTTCAGCATAAATTGAATTAATCTGTTCTCGTTCCTCAAGACTGCTCTGAAGAAAACAAAGAAGATGTATCAAGAGAAATTAAGTCATCATTTCTCCAAATGAATTTCTAAATGTGAACTTACAAACCTACAAGTATGGTATGGTGGGAATTGACTCAATAAAATACAGATGCAGAAGAAAGCAATAGCATTTACTTTGAATGTTAATCAAATAAATTAATAATAAAGTAGAAGTGTTTTTGTTATTTTTATTTTCTATACAATAAAAATGACAACACTACAGAAGAGATCTGCAAATAATGTCATCTGGAAGTCCTCGATGGCAGATTCTCCAAATTGAGGAAACACTGGATTTTAACTAAACTACATGAACACCTCAAACAAAACATAGCAGAATTCAGTGGATGCTCCTTTAATTTTCTCAGCCAGTCACAACTTCATCCCATACTCAAAATGCGTTTTGGTTTGTGGCATCTTAACAAACAGAAGTGTAAGAAATAAAAGCATCCCCATTTTCACTGCTGTTACAAATAGCTGTTATAGGCAATGAAGTTCAGATCACTGAAGGAGAGAAGCGAGTTGTTTCTGCAGATGCTGCCACATTTAAGACCTGAATCAGGTGTAGCTGGAAGAACTGCAGCAAGCAAACCAAGACACCAACCACAAGGTTAATTATTAAAGCTGCTTTACCCTTCCATTTCATCTCATTTCTGTTCACAGAAGTCAGAAGGGACACTTCTTCCTTTCTTTCAATATGCAGGCACTCATCATTTAGGCTGCATTTAAAGTCAAGTACCAGAAAGAGCAAGTAAAGAATACTTCTGAGGATCTCCTATCGTATCACTTTGCTGACACTGTTTCTAACACTCTCCATCCAATCCTTTTCATTAACAATTTATATTTGCATATCCACCTTTTCTAACATTTCTGCACCTCAGGAGGCTTAAATATATGTCCAGGATGTATTATCAGTATTTTGCAAATGACAAAACATACAAGACACTAAAAAAAGCACACAAGACAAGTGAGGTGACTTGCTTCAAGTCATAAAACGAGTCTGGACGCTTTACTTGCTGGTAGCTACCAGAATTCCACAGAACGGTATGCAGACACCCAAGGTAAACAGGCTCCAGCCTCCCTTCCCCAGCACAGCACAATCATGCCCAGCAGAGAAAGTGCTTTGCCTGCCTCCTCACCTGTGTGCCTGAACGCAGAGAGCCTGATGAGAAATGTCTCCCGCTGGAGGGGACGTGTTTGTTGCTACCCCAAAAGTAGGTAATGCCATCAAACCAGAAAAGCTCTCTGCCCCTTCCATGATGTATTTCTATATGAACAGCAAGGTATCTATCATGATATGGATCGGGCTGGTTATCCACAGGTTATCTGCAATTCTGCTTCCATAATTAAGGGACACTTTTGGCAGCAAACAGACCCCAGTTCACATCTTTCGTTCCTTAAACTGTATTTTTTTTTTTTTTTGGAAGACACTGCCATTAACGTTTCCACCTTCTCCTCTCTCCTGACTGTACATTAATGTTTTACACAACTTGTATCACTTCGCTCCTACTGAACAGTGCACGGGACTAAAGCAGCCCTCAAAAACTGATTCCAGGTAAAAATAACCTCCCCAGAATAGATGAGAGAAGGAGTAAGGGTTGCTGGGGTTATTTTTAACCTGGAGCAGTTCAATGCTCTGATTTACTTGGGGGACCCAAAAAGGTTTTTCTGGTGCAAGGGAGGCTGGTGCAGTGGTGTGGTGGGCGAGGGCCGGGCTGGCTGTGGGCGGATGGGATGTGAGGCCAGCTTTCAGGCCGGGGCCAGCGTGTGGTAACACCAGGCCTCAAAGACACCACTCAGAAACCATAATAAAACCATTCAGCAGTGCTGGCAGTGGCAGATCCAAAATAACTACAATGGAGTAGTGTAATAAAAAATCAACAGGGACCAAAAAACCTGCAGACAATTTCACCAACATCCTAAAAACTATCCCATCTCTTCTGTAGACCCATTTCCCTGGGTCTAGAGAAACATATGCCACAGCAGTGCCACAGTTATTTCAGATTAAATTGTGGATTTCTGAATCTACTGCCAACTGAAGTTACTACGGTATTTTCAGGAGATACATCTCCCACAACTGAGTCTACATTAATTAAGAAAAGCTGAACAGTATTTACAGATGCCTATTTTGACTACTTTACTAAGAGACTAAGACCCAAAGCAAATAGGTTTTGCTTGGCAGTTTGCTTCACACTGCTTGATTGTGGAAAGAGAAGCTCTCACAGAACAAAAGCATTTCCTTTCCTCTTCTAAAAGTAATAACAAAAAGAAAGGGATGAGGAAAAAAGCCACTATTACAGTTGGCACTAGGGATGGAGAAAACATCCTAGCCACTGTCTGGTATGCAGAGCAGGAATACTAATACCACCTCCATAACCCAGTCCATCCAGCATCACCCTCTGCTTGAAGGAGGTGGACAGCTCATCAGAACTATCAAAAATAATCATGAGGTTGATTTTTGATATTGGAAATACAGAAGCACAATTGCATTTTATCTGGAATGAGCTAAATAGTGACAGCAGTGACAGAAAAGTCATTTCTAAGCCTCATCTATGATCATCTTTTGTTTTTATTTTCCATTTAAACTAATAGAATAGCTGTAAAAATAGCCTGAAATATTGTTTGGTACAGTCTTAGCTCTTACTCTGCTCACATGGAAAATGAAAAACCAAAATTCAATCCTAGGTAGTGTGAGGTAACTACAAATGCAGTACTAGCACAAAGTTGGGAAAGATTTCAAATGTACTGCTCAAGCAAACCATCTTTCCTACCTGTTTCTTTAGACAGTCTCACTGATGAACAAAGATCATTTCATAATTTCTAAGCCATCTGCAAATTTCTTCTTTTTTAAAATTTTATTTATCATGGCATAATCTTAAAACACATGCCCAGTAGCAGTCAGCACATGTGGGCATACAGATTCATATGAAAGCATCACCACAAGGATTTCTGCCTCACTCCTAAGGCTTTAACTAATGCACAATTACAGTCAGCTCAGTGATTAAAATTAAATCCTTCCACTATCTCAGCTGAGTTGGTTTGATTAACCTGGGAGGTTTTTTTTCAGTTTAACTTCCTTTTTCCTTGCTTAAACTAATCATGCTGGCCAGTGACAATTTAATCACATGATAAAAACTCAGCTTTAATAAAGGCAATGATGATGCTCCTATGTAAAAAGATAATCTTTCATTAAAAAATTGGCAGCGTAACATTTTAGAAAAAGAGTTCTGCTTTCAGGACCTCTCCACAGAAAGCACGATCTCTCTCTTGTTCTCAGTGCTCATTCAAACCTACAAGGCCTGACATTTTGGTAAGGCTCAGTCCTTTCATGTCCTGTCATTTTACCAAGGATACGTTTTCCAGTGATGCCAATAGAACACTACCTACAATATTTATCAGTGCTATTCATATTAACAACAGATTACATGGATCTGATTAGCACTGCAATTTCTTACACTGGAGTTGCTAATTTTACTAGATCAAAAAGGTTTTCCAGATTTTACCAGATCAGTCACCACGCTGAAGCTTCCTTAGATATAATACATAACTAACATAAGATTATTCCCACTTGTAGAAAATGATACCTCTTCAAAAGTGCTGATCTAATATACATAATTAAAATGCAAGTTTGGTTTTTCTTGCATCAAAGAACTATAACCTACATTTTGACAATCTCATAAATCAGATAAATACTAACTTATATAATCATCAAAGGCGAAAGGAGCCAACAATACTACCTCTAAAATAGTGGCTAATGTTTAAAACCTCAACCCTACAGTTACCTATGAAATACTTCATAAAGTCTACAAAACTAGCCATTAGTCAAAGTTAGGCATAGGCCTAAACTTTTGTAGACTCAGGGCTTAAAAATTTAACACATTCCCTTTGCTCAGTGAAAGAAAACCCCGTTTTATCGGAGCACAGTTATCCCTCAAGTTTCATGTTATCCAACACACTTCCAAAGACTCCTCAGTAGACTTGAAATTATTTATAGACCTGTTAAGTGTATATCTACTACTTTACACAGCAACACAGCACATAAAAGCACCAGACATCATCTAGTCACAGAAGCCGATGACTTACGTTCCGAACCTCAGTCCACTTTGTTGTCTCTCCTATCCAAGGATCTCAGAATGCATTGCAAACGTAAAAGAACAGACAAGTGCAATAGTACTGATCATTGCAGTTGCTAAAAAAAAAACAATAACTTTGTTTTATGAGAACCTCAGGCTATTACTAATTACTGTAAATTAGCCCAATTCTATAAACAGATACAGCCAGGCTATTGACACACACTTCCCTACTAGTAAATACTACCTACAAGAGGGCCTTCATTTGATTTGGAAGGGCTCGCTGCTCTGCAGGCTACTGGAAATAAAAAGATATTGACCACTTATTTTTATATTAAAAACAGCACTCAGAGTAAAAAGAGAACTTCCCTAGCTGTATCTAAGCATTACTTTATGTTCCTAAAAAAAATTCTGAGGGCAAATTTGTTTGTTTTGGTTTTTCTTTGAAGAAACACATTAAAAATACTTTTGCTAAATGGAAAGAGCCCCAGCCAGCACTGAATTGAAAACATATTCTGATTCAGACTGAATAGGAAATCATGTCAGAACTCTTCGTTTGTCCTCAGTGCATATCTGATATGAATTAAATTAACACACATATCCAGCACATACCTGCCTGGCTCGCTCCCTTACTGCTACACAACTAGCCTTTCCAGGGAGAAGAAGAAAATAATCACTGTATGCCAACTGAACTGAAGAAAAACTCTCTCTGAGATAGAGGAGATGAGGAAAAAAGTATTTCAGTAAGAGACAGGTCACAGGAACTTTCACAGCACTGTTACAGACTGCAAACTGAACTATCATGAGACAATGGGCAGCAGGAGAGCTGCAGGCACCTGGCCAACTCAAAAGCGTGCAGGGGGAGAACAAAGCTGCTGTTCTTTCCCTCAAATAGTCTGCTAACACTGTCCTTAAAGTACAAAATTCTCTGTCCAACTGGCAGAAAGATCTTCAATAAATTGACAAAATATTCTTGCAAATAACACTGAGAACTATCAAATAGGTATCTCAGAAAAAAATCTCAAAATGCCTTAATTTAAGATTTCTTAAGGTAGAATCATAAAGTGGCCCTAAAATGATTAATATTACATTCTATATGCTACAGACTTCCCTCTCTCCCTCCATCTTTCTGTGCCTGCTCATTGCTAACACAACGCAACACTCATATTGCCAACAGCACATTACTTTTGCCATGTACACAAAGCAAATTCCAAGTTGTTGTTTTTCTCCTCGTAATAAAGGCTGACTGAAGCAGCTAAGTTCCCAGAACAGCAGCAGTTGCAAAAGGTAACTTGCTGCTTTCACAGACTATCTTGTTCAATACTGTTTATAAATCGGTTACGAAAACCTTGCTTTGCTGCAAACTATCCCACATCTGCTTGCACTTGCACTTTCCTTTCGAACACCTGAGACCAACTACTGCTGGAAACAAAACTGCGGTGTAAATGGATCCTGATTGTGATATAATTTCTACCCTGATTGGAACATTACACAGAAAGCGATACATTCCTGTATTACTGCAAGTACAAGCTATTTCCCAGCAATTAATAACATCTCAGTATTCAAGGGTTCAGTGAGTGCAAACTGTATTTTCGTGGGTTTCTGCTGCTTGCCTGGTTGAGATAGATACAATAGAAACTAATCACAGTGAGTAGGCACAAAGTTATATCACCAAACAAGTAATTATACTTTCTGCATTTACTCTGGGGCTGCTGGGATTTAGAATCATTAACTAGGACTGGCAAGGGCTGGGGCAAGGACACAGTTATGTGGAACCTTTGCAGTAAGTCTGGCTGACACAGCTGTCAGAAAACATCTGAATCAGCAAGAAAACTCTACTATTTTTTCAGAAGAAAGAAATACAGTACCACTAAATGCCAGCTAATTATCAACTGGCTGCTGTGCACATCTTCCCTCTTCTTGGGCAGGGCAAATACCCAAACATCACTGCTCTTCTTAACTGTAGCTGCTGATTGCAATAGAGCACAAGAAAGGAGACAAGTACCTCTGCATTCATAGACCTGAATACTCTAACCACGTTGCTATAGTTTAATTAGCACTGACTCACAATACCTACAGTAGTAATTCCCAAAGACCAGTCCACTGTTTTTTGTAAATATTTACTATGGTGCAGTGAAAACCATTTGCAAAAAAGCATGACTGCAGCCAATGAGGATTATTTACTTACCGGTGGGAAATCGAAGTCTATCTGGTTAGCTAAATTTAAGATGTAGTCGATTCGAAACTGGTTCTCTGGATTGGCTAGTTCAACTGGAGGTGCCAAGTTGCCCATTGCTGTCACTATTGTCTGCAGAGAAGTAAAAAACATTGCAAAATGTGTCTACACGCCTAACTTTGAATAGTTAACAATAATAGCTTGTATGCTTACCTCTATAGCTTCTTTAATATTGTTCTTAATATCCTGAATTTTCATTTTCTTTTCCCTGTAATTAAATACATTATTAAATTTATAGACCATAAAAGCAGAGCATCTTTTTGAAATAGAACATTAAAAATATTCTAGCAAAATTATATTTTAATACTGAATACATTTCCTCAGTACTGAATATTTTTGTAGAGAGACTCTGATCAAACATCTCAAATCTTCTCTACTTAAACAGTGAACATCTATTTGTTTCCAAAAGTGGACATTCAATGATGCTTAAATAAAAAATTACTGCTGTCTGATAGGAACCAAGACATTCTGCAAAATTAGCTGATCTTGATTCATTTTAATACAAAATACTAGAAATACCTGAAAGTTATTCAGAAAACATAAATTGGAAAGAAATAGTAATAAAAAAGAGTAAATTACTATAAGTAGAAATAAATGAAAGGAGAGCAGAGCACTTTGAGTTACACACACACACACACACACACACAAACAAGAGAACAATGTCAGCAGAAAAAGCTAGAGCAGAAATCTCAACCTAACAGACATTCAAACAGCTTGGGCATAAAGCCTTCAATAAAGGACTAAAGTGAATATGTACAATTATTTTCAACTACAAGCACAAGTGTAGGCTAGAAATCCTTTGAATGCTGTATGTGAGCATTCACACTTAGGATTAATTGCAGGCAAATCAAAACGTGTAACAGGCTCAAGCAAACAAACTATTGCGTCTAACACACCTGTAAGGAGTTGTACTGCATGCCTTTTGCTATTCTGACAATAGCTGTCCTCAATGCTAAGCAGCACCATCAAAAGAAATGGCTGATCACACGTTTGTGCAGCCGGGTGCTCACCTCCCGGAGTTACGACTGGGATTGAGCTCCTAAACTGGAACTTCACATAAAGCACTGGGGTGAAGCTTTTACATTATTCATTTCTTGCTATGCACATAACAATACTTAACATAACATTACTGCTTTGAGGTAAAGCAAATTAGCCAAGTTATTATTGAAACAAAACAAAAGACAACATCCCTGGATCATCTAACCCATCTTTTAATCTTCATCAGCATGTTTTACAAAACACCTGTGTTCCTAAATATACATCATTTATTTCTAATACTACTTATTCTGAAAACTCGCATTTTCCAGAACGGCACCTTGAAGGCTCCAAACTACAGCACTGTGATTCTTTATTCTTTAAAAGGCAATGGTCACACTGAGTACAGCTTCAAAACTCCCATTCACCCAATTAACTAACTACTCATGCTATAAATGCTTTCTATCACTTTTTCCTTTCTGAGTTTATTCACAACCAACAAAACGAAACTGAAAGCATATTCGCTATCCCAGAGTGCAGAACAGCAGGACAAGAAGTACTGCTGTAACGGGGCAGACACGGCAGTCCAAGAGTGGGGGGAATTTTGATTATCCTATGAAGGATTCATTTAACTGCTGTCAAAGTTCGGTCGCTGAAAACAACCACGTGCCAGCTGCATGCCACGTTGCCTCACAATGCAGGCTCACAGGATCCCAGCACACGCACCACCGCTGGCAAAGCACATCTGCAACGTGAGTCCTACAGACACAAAGCAGACAGCAGCACCCAAACACCTCGCTCTGCGCCACTGGGCTCTACTGAACACTTATGAATTGGCAGCAAAACTCCAACACAGAACAACGCGACTGTCCTCAAACATCGGCTCCTTAGCACCGCCCGTAACAAACGTGCTCTCAAAGCACGAGGGCACCAAAGTCAGATGCAGAAAGGAAATGATACGATCCGTAGTTAGGAGTCAATTCCTGGGTCTGCTGGAGCTCCTGGCCCACCCGGCAGAGCACCTTACACCCCACATTTGTACCTGAGGAGTACTGCTTTTGGCACTGCTGATGGGAGCCAGGTAATGAGCCAGGGCAGCCCAGATGCACTGAACGAAGGAAAAAGGACAGGAGAAACTGAGGGTTTTCATGCTCCTCCTCCCCATCTTCTGTCTCTCCTATCGGCCCAGCACTGAAAGCGCTCATTCTGCACACCAAGAGTTACAGTAAGTGTTTCTTGGTTACTGCACACACAACTGCAAAAAGCTACTTTTTTTTTTTTTTAATAGGTTCCATTATTGAAAAAGAAAAAAAAACCCACATAAATAATGCTATGACAGCAGGAAACGTTTCTCACTGATAATGCAAGCAAAATGTCTGGCTCGATTTTGCCTCTGTTTTCAGCTAAGGTCACGAACTCAATGAACACAGAATCCAAACTGCCCCACTGAGGTCAAAAGGACAACTGATATGCCCAGGGTGAAGCAAGGCACCAGTGTTTCAAAGGACTACGTAAAAAGTTACACTCAGTCATTTTGCTCTGTTTTGGAACAGGCATTTAGAAAGTCTCCTGATTTTTATATGAACTGCAGTTAAGATTCTTTTTTCCCTAGAATTTTTGCGGCTACATTTCTCACAGCATCAGTTACCCGACCCTTCCACATCAGACCAAGAAATGCAGTATTTTTGTTCCAGGTCCTTGTCAAACTTCCATATTTACAACTTGCCACAGATCCCGAGTTAGCAGCAGCGCTGACAGTGACAACGAACGTGCAGCCATCGATGCAAGACTCCAGCAATTAACAAACTGCTTGACAGCATCACCATCTTTACAACAGGAACGAACACTCACAGCGCCTATTTCTGTGCCTGTTGCCATGGCCCTACAGCGTGCCCGGTAAACAAGGACTCTTATTACACAGCAATGAATGCACCATGTCATTTTGTGTTTGGTAATGTTTACTAAGCATAAATTTTCCATGACAATGGGATATGTAATTCTTCTGAAGCTCAACGTGTTCCTCGATCGCTCATCCAACAGCTCACCTGCACCTGGAACTTCCCTTTAAGAAAGGGCAACGGACGTCACTCTGCGGCTCAGGAAAGGGAACGCCAGCCACCACCTCGGCCATCCCCCGTGCTGCCAAACTTCTTATGAGAAATCTCTGGCAGATTGTACCTCAAATTTACAAAAGTGATTGAACTTCATTTCCCCCCAACCACAAAAGCTGAACCTGTGCAACAGATTCCTTCTTCTTCCCTGCTCCAGGTACCAACACAACAGCCAGCACGACAGCAGCTCTGCCTGCTTTTCCCACCTCACGAGCTCCCAATGCCTGTTCTGTATCTTTACATGCCACAGGTTAATAAGGTCAAATTTTTAATCTCATTTAGAACTTTTGCTTAGGCTGTGTAGGGTAGGCCAAACAAAGCATTAGACTCTATTAGTTGAGGATTAAAAGAAAAATCTCAAATCCTGCTGTTTTCAATATTTAAATGGGCCAAAGGAAAGCTGCACACAGCTTTCAAGAAAACAAATAAAGTCTATTTTAGGCACTATAAAAAAAAAAGATGACATTTCAATACAAACATGAAATTAGAATGACATAAAAGGTCAGGAAAATCCAATATTCCTTGAAAACAAATGCTCAGAGAAGAGCAATCCCACCTGTGGCAGCAGCGTAAGTCAGACCCAATCAAACCATATGCAAGGAGCACACTGCCAAACAGATTATTAAGTTAAAAAAAAAAAACAAAAAAACTAATTTGAATTTAATGCTCATTTCTGATTTATTCTCCAGGTAACACAAACAACCACAACTTGGAACTTGGGAAGTATATTTAATGCTTTAAAAAGAACATCCTAGCTGGCGCAGATTCACCTTGCAAGTAGAAAAGGGGAAACAAACATGGCATTGAAATGGATTGTTGAAGGAAATATGTCACAGAATTCTGTTTTTAAAAAAGAAAACTTAGTCAGAGATCTTGTAATCCCCTTGTGTCATTTTGGAAGAGAAGAAGTTTTCATTCCTTTGTTGGGCCAGGAAGGTTCAGGCGCTGCGTGCTCTGCTGTAAGTCTGACTGGACACAGTTGTGAGAGGACTGAAAACAAAAGCACCAAGAACTACCCAGTTCTGAACCAGAAGGGAGGTACTGGTCACTATTTTAAGAGCAAAATGAGGTGACAGTTTTTTCCTACAAATACATGGTATGGTAGCTTTAAAAAAAAATTCCGAAGCTCGTAGAATACATAGCTATATATACATATATATATAAAAATATATATTTCTAATAAAATGTGAAAATGAAAGGACTGATCAAATAATAATGTTAAAAATAAAGTTAAAATGACAGTGAAATATTATTTATGTTGCACAGATCTAATTGTGACCGTTTCTATATCATTTCTGAGAACTTCACTCAGTTGCTCCCTGAAGTATCACCACTTCACACACGTGATGTAACACAAAGGACAACATATTGCCGTGGCTTCCCTATGTTGTGAAAAGCACAACTGCTTTGCTTTTATTGTTTTAATACATAATAATATTTACCTACATGAGGTACCTGCACTTCCTAGTATGTGGCCATTGACAGAGGAACACGATATGAAAAGTAAGAGCAAACAGACACTATTTGTGGAAGAACAGAATCTTTCTCTAAGTTACAAAGCAAGAAGTACAGATTACTGAAGCACTGATAAAAACACATCACAGCTGTCTCAATAAAAGTTACTGTCAAGAAATACGCTGTGAAAAAGTCTGAGTGCAAAAGCAGACACTGTGCTGCTTCTGAGCACAGCTCACGCTGAAGCATTAGGGTGGCTAGGCCTGAGACTCACTTATTTTCCAAGGGAACAGTGCCGTAATGCAATCACCACAAAACTCAAACAAGGCATTCCTAAACATAAACCTAATTAACCCAACCTGTAGGTTTCTTTCACCCGCGCCCACTGCATCATCACCATAAAGGTGAAAGGCTGCCACCAGTGCCCTGCAGGGAGCTGAGAGGAAGGCTGCCCACCCGGGGACCTTTGGGGCTGCACAGCTGCTGACTCCCAGGCAGGGTCAGCACAGGGCCCGGCTCAGCGTGCAGGGTGGGATGGCACAGCCCTGCTGCTCCGGCTCCAGGCCACTCTGGGGCTCCCCTTCAGCTCTGCAAATTCCTGCATACAACCAGTTCAGCCGGCTTCACAGTCCCTTCTCACCTGTAAGCATCACAAAGAGACCATCACAGACCCAATGTTAAGAAGCATAATTCTGCTTACAGGGCTTACCTCAGCTAATTAACTAGCAATAGTTTAGTGTAAGGAATGACAATAAAACTGTTTACAAAGATCTCTGTGATGTATGAGGTTGATAAAGACCCTTTAATTCGTTCTGTACAATTAAACACCTGTGTGAATTGCATACTGGATTTCTCGTTCTTCAAGCACGCATACACAAGGTATCACCCCAGTTTACTTTCTCTGCTCTAAGAACAGATAATTCAGCATATTAGAATAAAAGATGCTCTTAAAAATTCACTCATGGTATCAAGAACCTTGATACAGTCATTAACAGGGACGGAATTTTCACAGTACACTGTGATTCTTCTCTTTTCTGGTACTGAAGGACGCTGACCAGAAGCAATAGGAGGATTCAAGTCAAACTTGCTGAATCATCTTCCCTTGTACAATCCGCCATTTTGTGATAACCATTTGCTGTCAAGAAGCACTGAAGATGTTTTTTGTGTTTTCTTAATTCCCCCATCTCCACCACTGTGAATGTGGTCTTTATTAATGGAAAAAAAATAAAAAATAAAAAAAAGAGGGGCAACATGCAGATCAAGCAGCAGCTTTTAGGCGTGTGACAGTGCTGTGTCCGGACAGCTGTGCGGTGCCCCAAGCCGCCTGCTGGTGCAGCCCCACCTGCTGAGGTCTCTGGAATCGTCTGACTGGGCCACTTCATCTCCTTCATTTACAGCAGAAAATCCCACCAGGTGAGGATGCACTGACCACCACACACAGCATACGTGGATCAACAGCACCTGCGGTTAAGGCTGGGATATTTGCTGTGTTGCCACCACCCCACGCTCGGTACTACTGAGACGTTGCTTTAGCATACAGGCAGTGGATGGAGCATTGCTGGGGGTCTTGTTTTTGCCTCAAGTTTTCAGGCGCTTCCAAAGCACTTCTGTTTTCATTTTGAAAGATCGAGTTGAAGCATAACTGTACTGCCAGGCGTAAATGTCCGCACTCCAGCAATTTCTTCAGCCAGTCCTGGATACAACGCTTTCCAAAGCAGGCAATCATGTCTCAGACCCCCCCCCAGGGACTCATGTACAAGTATGAGGGGAACAGCTCCTACAGCAGCTAATGACTTCATTGCTACTTCAAACCCAAAAAGTACACAGCTGGCTACATGCCAACATTAAATGGAAAGGAGCCTTAAAATAAAATGGCTGAACACCGGGTGCCAAACACGAACACAGAAATCAGCCTGAAATGCAGAGTGGGAGGGAAGACAGCAACTGGGCAGATGGAACACAAATCTTTTTATGTGTGTGTGTGTGATCATGTTTCCCATTATTGTCTTAAACACTTCAGGCGTGTGATATTGCAGGCAGGAGTCCTGCAAGGTGCTTGCCTCTAGCAGTGAGGGAACCCGAGGCTTCTGCCCCAAACCCAGCAGGTCAGCAGGAACACACCGATGCTGGACAACAGCACAGCAGGAAAGGAAAAAGGGGGAAGACTCCAACTCATGTCCTATCAGAAATGAGGTAAACTCTATAAAACATGTTTCTACACGCTCCTACCAGCACGTACTGTCACTTTTGCATGAATCACCTGCTTTTATTCTCATCTCATCTTTTCAATCTATTAATTCAATATCATTAAAGACCACTAAAATATGCAAAGAACTTGCAACACGATAACAATTTCCCTATTTCACTAATAGAGGTAACAGACAACACTACTTCTGGGTATACACCTTAGTTGTTAAAAAACACTTCTGAAATTGAGACTTACCAATTATATATCAGGTAAAATTGTAACAAAATTCAAGTAGGCTCAGAAGGATACAAATTTAAAGCAATCAGACCACAGAAATTCCTTGAGATACATTTGATCAAGGCAAATCACAAGTGTCACAGAGCCATCCGAGGGTAACAGCGAGCAGCAGCAGAGCACAGGACTCCCTACCAGTCGATGGTACCAAGTCTGCCAGCTGTGATGGAAAATTCAAAGTGTGTGCTCCACCATGAAGCAGTCATTCAACTATTGATTTAAATCTCAAACTTACATCCCAAACATTAACCAAAGAATGAAACAAAGAAGGTTTCCTATTCATAGTAAAGTGACCTGAAGCATCTTTCTGAAAGTTTTGCTGTAACTTTACTCAGACACGGTTCCCCAATCACAATCCCCTCCTTTTTCCAAATTCAATGAAATCTGCAGAGGTCCAAACTGTTGTTTCTTCTAAACATTGCAGATTCAGTATTGCCAGCCTGTAAGCAAAGATTACAGTCCAAAAAGGAAAGCAGTTATGACAGTGAATGTAGATCTCAGCACCTGAACAACAAGCGAGATGCTGGAAAGGAACACAGAACTGTGCATTATTACAACATGCTGCCGTCATCCTAAGCTGACCTTAGCTTTCAGTGAGCTATTAGTGGTAGATGTTTCGTTCACCACGTTTCTTACAGCAGTGCTACCTTGTTTTCACAACCAATTATTTGCATTACAGACACCTGCAGTCCCAGGGTTTCAGCAGAGAACCTCCCATACTGACTTCAGTTTTTGGGAAGTTCCAAGCTCACAGTCATTCTCAGCAGTATGATGTGCAGCCTCTTCTCCTGTCAGCTTTTAAATCTAAGTCATATTTGAACAGTGATTCTTATATACTTTCTTAACATCTAGATTCCAGCAGAAAGCCACATTTGTGAAGAACATAACAGAAGTTCTACATGTTTTCATGTAAACTCATTAGTAGAACATTCCTACTGAAATCCCCAGGAGAAAAAAATTGTGAAATTTGTCAAGTACTGTTAGATTTTAAGAGTTCCAGTTGTGCATTTATAGTTCCAGGCAACAGATGAATTTACTATGAATGTGCATGTAAACTGCATTTTTAGCATATAGGGTAATTCAATATTGGAACAAGCAGATCTGAAAATCTGTCCCTTGCAGCTCCAGACACACAGACAGGCAGGTGCAACAAAGCAAGGTGCTGACAACTTTGGCTCTAATCCATCAAAGCACTTAAGCACATGTTTAATTTTAAGCACATGAGTAATTCTATCAACTTTAATAGGGCTACTCATGGTTTAAGTAGTGCGATGGATAGGGGCCAGAATGCACAGAACCTTTAAGAATGCTGCATGGCCTATGTTATATGAAATAGAAATGGCATTCTTCCACTGAACAATTAAGTTATAAAAGCATTAGAAGCAAAATATACCGTACGTTGAGCATGGTTCTCCCTATGTAAATACAGAGACGTGAGTTACTCTGCAGCCTTTGAAGATGAACTGATGCAAATTCTCATATGCGAGATGCCCACGTATCTTTGGTTTGCCCTTCTTTCCTCTGACAGCTTCATCTTAGGGCCGTGTCACCTATGCCCACCACACCATGTTTCCGAACGGGGGATCACAGTTCAGAAATCTGACACAGAAAAGAGCAATGTATCAGCTACTACTTCCATTTCCCTTCTGAAATACGATGTCAGTGGGTAGAGTTTGAAAACTTGAGTGCCAAAGCCTGTCAAACCTAAGGTGCCTATGCAGAACACACGTGGCAGTTGCAGTACCACTGCCTAAACCATTTGTTAACTCCTGCCATAACACCAGTATTTTCTGCATTCACAGCTTTACATCCACCTGTTTCATACCCATGCAACGTGACAAATTTGGTGTTAAGGATGTTAGAAAAACGTCAGCTCTGCACATTTCTACCCAGAACAATTGCTGTAAAACAGAGGTGGCCGATTCGAACTCTAAAGCATTCACCAGACAAATTTCAATCTTGTTTTAGTTGAAAGTCAGAGTCAATGGAACTATCCCTGCACCCAGGGACCAACTGACCCCAAGCCCCCCCCGGTCCCCTAAGAGGTCATGTTCCAGTTTCCATCTCCTTACTACCAAACTGACAGCAAACCAATGCACCAACCTCTTGCTAAACATTTCAAGGACTCAAAATTTTTTGTTCTGTTTCAACTGGAATAGAACTGAAGTTGATAATTATTTTCTTTCCTTCCCCCACTGTATCACATAAGCACACCACAGCATATAAAATAAAACAGCCGAGCAACTTCCACTACAGCCACGTGTGTCAGCAGGGCTCAAAACTCTTCTTTTTCCCTAAAGAAGTGGAAAACGAAGGCAGTGCAAGACCACAATGTGTCAGCCTGTCTTAATGAAAGAAAAAATATTTAGAATCAATTGCTACCACCCCAATCTTGGCACAGTTTACCTTCTGCTCTGACTATTCTTAACAGCCTATAATTAATGCAGCTATTTCATTATTTCATTCCTTGATCGGTCAACAAGCATAACTGAGAACAAATGTTTTTTGGTTTTTTTTTTTCCAAAGAACACACATGAAAAAGAACACAAAAATAAATACCTTTTGTGTGGATTATTTTTTCTGAGATATCTCCAGCAACGGAACTGTAGGAATTGTATGCTACTGCTTAGACAGGATGTATAGAGAATATAGTACAAAGCAAATTAAAATTCCCTTAAGTACTATTAAAAAAAAAAAAGGATGCTTTCAATCTATATCACTGCAGAGACTCTAACTTTTGCCAGAATTCTCAGCATCACATCAACACATTTTATAGTGCTACTACTGTAACAATTTCAGTAATAATTCTGACAATTCCTTACTTAAAAAGCTTTTAAACAAGAAACTCAACAGCTGTAACTTACTAATTTTGTGTAACAAATCAGTGTAATTTGGCCTTCTCAGAGCAGCAGTGCCTGCAGGCCCCGCACCAGGAAAGGACCAGAGGCAGAGGGACTGTGCTTCTGGAGAGCAGCTATGACAGAAACAAACTTCTACAAAGCCTGCTCTGGAGGCCAAAGCATCACACCAGACTCACACACCAGATACCAAACAAAACACCAACCAACCAACAAAACAAACCAACCAACCAACAGCCCACACCTCTCTGCCGAGTGAATTCTTCACTGCTGCACACAACTCACAACCCTTCTCTAATATCTCAGGTTAACATGTCCCATGTTCTTAAGGCATCCTTCTCCAAAATGAGAATCTGTACTTCATCTTGTGAGCTTCACTGTGCTCCCACAGCACCCAGTAACTTGCTTATTAATCAGGGCTCTGATTTTTGGAACAGCCTTTGTTCCAAACTGAAATTGGAAGCACTTTCTTCTTTATAAAAGATGATTTGGAAACCATTTTCCCATTGAAGCACATGGACTAGCACTCAGCCTCATGTTTATAAAGCACAGGTTTGTTAACACTGCACCCACATAACTTGTTCATTTCAACACAATAAGGAGCAGCTACATCATTACACGAGACAATGGGAATTAGAACTAGCAGAACTCAGTACGAGGGCTTATTTACATTAGAAGAGCATTTATAGCACAAAACCCAAACGCCTGCATACACAGTTTCAAATAACCCAACTGCTTTGCTATTTATATAGCATCTCCTGTATCGCTAACGCTACTACTACGTTTTTGCTGAGAGAAGCCTGCCAAGACGTGAGGCTGCACAGAGCCCTGCTGCCTGCAGCCGGCGTGCTGGGAAAGGCCAACATGAGCCCATCGTTGTTCTGAGCATAACCCCAGCAGCAAAACACCTGATGGTCTAAGCCTAACAGCGACATTCAGCCCCATGCAGACAGCAGCTGTGACAGGAAAGCTGTTCTAACACCTCCAGGCACCTTTACCTTGGTGATGCTTTCCTCGAGGAAAACAGAAACTTCACCCTGTGGCACAACAGAGTTGGCTCAGATATAAATAACAGTCACTGATGTAGCCAGGGCTGCCTTCAGTGTAAGTGAAAAGGTCAATTTTACATCTGTAAAATGCATAACACCGAAGTGTTCCTATCTCCTATACAACTCAGTGAAAACTTGTGGTTGTTAGTCTTGAACAAAGAAGTTAAGGAAGTGTATTTTCTGTTGATAAAAAAGCAGTAAGCTTTAAAACCTGACTTCCAATATTCTACAATTTCCTATAAGCAACATCTATGCCTCCTGAAACTGCAGAAGCACAGGAGACAAATCCCCCGTTGCCCGTGCAATTCCCAGCATTCTCAGACAACCAGTTTCACTTCTTGGAACATTTTCTCTGGTTTGGTCCCTCACAAAGTAGCAACCGAAGCGAGAAATAATCTTAGGAGAGACAGACTAAGAAGTAAATCCAAATTAAATTCCAGATTCATTCAAAACCAAATGTTAGCACGCTTTCTTCAGATACTCAGTAAAGCTCCGATATGTTTATACCAACATCCAGCCGTGCAGGCTGAGTTACTCTCTGTGACTCAAAAACAAACACAGAGATTGTTTAATTATAATCAAGTTTCCATCTATAAGAGACCCACTAGGCTCAATTTCAGTGCCATCGGTGGAGAAAAGAAAAGCAAGCGCAAAGCAAAAGTGCAAAGAATTCTGCATAAAGAAATTACCCCAAAGCAACTTCCATCAGAACTCACCCCAAAGGCTGCAGCACTCCAGGAACAAGCCCAAACTGTGCTCTTTTATTACCGTTTATCTCTAATGGTTTGGATTTTTTTTTCCCCTATCTGTAGAAGCTACATATGTGCCTTTACAAACTTTTTCCCACAGCCATGGCTTTAAAGAAACAATAAATTTTTTCCAATATTTATTTGCCTATGTAATTGCAATCAAAGCACAAAAGGGCAGCGAACCCAATGGGAACTGGCCGTTGCTGGCTTCCATGCAGCAGAGGCAGCAGGAGAGCAGTGCAGCCCACAGCCAGGTGTGCTGGGACACTGGGCAGTGCTGCCCCTCACCTGGGAACCAGGACATCCTTGCTATTACATTATTTATAGCAGAGACAGCAGAGAAAAGGAGAAGCAGGTAAAGTTTATCGGCTGCAGCCTCCTTTCAGAACATTCTGTACCTCTCCTTTGTAGCTGTACTTTCTTTTTCCCCTCAATAAATAACCAGACAAAAAAAATGCCTGTTTGTAGTTCAGCCCCAGCGTAGCTGCACACAGCTGCAATGTGCAGAGCTCAGTGCAGCCCCTGCAGCTGCTGCTAATGCTTTAGTCAAATCGGCCCAAATGCAGAGTCTGAATTATTTCTGTTTTGGTCTTAAGGTGCCTGAATCGCTGTAGCTTGTAACAAAGATGACTCACCTTAAGAAAAGCAACCCAAACCCAAACCCCCAAATATACAATCAACCAAGCAAAGCAAGCCAAGCAAAAATATGTGACCAAATCAGTCCTCTAGCTGGAGTTTGTTAGATACTTTCTAGCTAGTCTGGCAGGTAATGCTGAATATAAAGTCAGATACATAAGCAGTTCCTGACAGCTGGGTGCAGGTTATTCTGATACAAATCAGCAAAGGTTCAACATGTATCAGGCAACAGCTGCCTTTGGAGCACTGTGCTGATATCTGTAATTATCTTGAACATGCTGTGAAAGTATTCATTTATTTTCCAGTTATCAAAAGTTTTGCACTACCAGAAGTTAAGATGATATACGAAAAATATTTGGAAATAAACACCAAATATTACCAGGCAACAACAAAATATCCTCACTTCCTTCCAAGCACAGATACAGCCATCATCACATTAAAGCCATTAGTGAAATTCTTCAGCCAGTGTCAGGAAGAGCTGTGAGGCTCTCAGTTCCACCTACCAGTGCTGCTTTCCTGCCTGGCTTTAGGAGATGCTGACAACTGAAGAACGTGAGAAACACAGGACTTTATTTCCAGCTACTCGTGGCTTTGTTGACAAAAGAGTTAGGATTCAATTTGTTTTCAAAACTGCAAATTTCTGTACGAGCACTTCTGAAATGACTTTGCTCTTGGTCAAATCAACCTACTTAAAACCGTACTGCAAGTTACCTGCTGAAATAGTAAGTAAACCACTTCCATATGCTTAGCAGAACAGAGAAAAGTCCTTCATGACAATGGAGCTGTAGAAATGACTCTGAAAACACGACATAAATCCCCCTGATGTAAATATTATATTTCCCATTATACCCATTCATTTGAACTGTGTAGTAAGAGAACAATACTTTCACAATTCAATTTTACAGTTCCTTGACTGTGTCCTGGTAAACTATTTTTAGTTCCAAAAGCTGCAGTGAAGCCGTCCTGCAGCACACAGTACAGAACCAGCACTGAGGCACACGGACGGACAAACTCCGAGCTGTAAGTCAGCCCAAAGCAGATGGGTAAACACTGACACTCTCACTTCTTCCCTCACGTACCTTACAAAATCCACTCCTGTGCCAGGACTTTGAATCACACTAAGCATTACTTCCTCAGCGTTTTTTCATTTGAAGTCGGCACAGCAGCTTTTGCACATGAGTTTCCCCACATGCAGATTATTTCTCAACAAGCGTGAAGGAGCTGAGTCTTCACTTCTCACGGAGGTATTTCGTCTCTTTTGTGCAAACTCAGAGACGAATGCATGAAGTTCAGAACTAGAGAAGACCTGAACTGTTCAGCCTAACACATAAGCTCAAATATCAATATTAAAACAAATTTAAAACTCAAAAGGCTCAGAGCCAGCCTCGTGTGGTCAAAGGCCGAACCACCAGGCGGCCTGAAAACCTGGGCAGCCAGAGCTGGGCAGCACTCGCAGGCAGCTCAGGAGCTTTTCTGAAGCCTTTTCTCAAACCTTTGGAAGCCACGAAGCCCTGCAGCACTCACTGTGCTGCCAAGCCCAAACGTCCTGAGCAATCTACCACAAACCCGGATTTCTAGGGAACCCTTCCTTCTGTACTAGGAAGGTTCATTTAACCCATGATGTTTTGGACAAACATTCTGTATCCAGATTAACTTTCACCAACGAAACACAAATTAACTGGAAAAACTCCAAACCGCGTTTGCTGAGAAGCCTGGAAGTCACAAAGGATGCAGTGAAGAAAAATTTCACTTTATTGTAACCAGCATCTACATGTATTCGGGCTCAACTTGTAAGAAAATGACCTTCTACTAAGTTTAAAATTGGAAATTAATTGTACCTGAATAAGCACATTTATTATCATTTCCTTTGATAAAAGGGAAGTTATACTGCTGTAATTTAAATCAAACCATGACAATGGCACAATTACCATGCCCCAGCCCTGACCTGACATTTCTAAACGGGGAAAAAAATAATAGATGCAGTTCACACTGACAGTGTATAATAAATAAGAATGGTAGGAAAAAATAGATATGTGAGAAATTATTTGCTGATATTTAGCCCATCAGAATATACAGCACTTTGCTATGATTGTCCAATTACTTTCACAACATATGGTCCCTTAAATATTAATAATACTGTTTAAATGAGAAACTTATTCACAGCTGATGAATGCAACCTCAGGAGAACGCACAAATTGCTAGAAATTATTACCTTGCAAATTACTTTAACAGTATTACTTGGACATAAATATCGATCCAGCTAGCTGCTACTTTGGCTGCTAAAGAAACCATACCAGAAGTACTGAGAAACTGGAGATCACTTGTTCCTATCTGAGCCCAACTGCCCCAGTGGCATTCCAGCTTATGCAGAGGCATCAACCAGGCAGCACAACTGATGTGCAAGATCTGCTTTCTATCCTTCTGTTCACAGATAATTAGACAGAGTTAAAAAAGAGGAAACCTCTTAAGGGAAATAAGGATAAGAAAAAAAACACCATGCAGAACGTGACAACTTTGAAACTCGTTATGAATCCTGCCTGCTTCCAGAGTTCCTAAAGCACCAGAAGCAGAACCTGGCAACAGACTTGAGTAGGAAGCAGCGTCAATCTTTCCCTTACACTTCTTCCCTAATCCTCTACAGTGCCATTTCTGAGCTGTAACGCTGGCCTGCACAAACCATCCACCTAACGTAGCACAGCACGGATTCTTAGAAATAACCCTTCCAGAAATTTCTGCAGAGATATTTTTGCCACTACATTACAGAAAATATCTGCTCAGTAGTACAAATTTGATTGAAACAATAAAAAAGAATTTGAAAGCAATCATCAATATCTGGAGAATTCTAAAGCATATTATTTATCAGATATCCAGGAGACTACAAAGACCCATTTCTTCATTTATGTAAGAAACAGTGGTTCTCAGCTGAGTGGTAAACCACAAGATGGGGAGGTGGGGGCAAGCAAGAGAATGAGAGAGAAGAAAGAGTGAGGAAACGCAGCACGTCCCTTGCCTTTCTTTTTAAAAACGAAACAACCTGCCTTAACACAGGAGCCCTAACATTTGCCTTTGGTTTGTACTTTCATAGATGGGACCGATTCCAGCTCACAGTGCGCCGCTGGTCCTGTTGTGGCTGTCGATGCAGCTCAGAGCAGTGTTGGAAAGCTCACCAACACAGATCTTCGTTCACCAGCTGAGATGGCACTTCTCAAACTTATCTGTTTCTCCCTTCCTCTGTTTTAAACACGAGCCGGGGGGGGATGTACGTGGCAGAAAGTACGTGGTTAGAAGGCTGCTGTGATGGAGAGGGAAAACAAAGGCAAGAGCATAGCCGACTTTCAAGATCATTCGCATACAGCCAGAAAGACAAGGCTTTCCCCCAAAACGTTTACTGTAATGTAATTATTAAGAAATCTCCTTTTCAAGTTTAACAGAAAGAGAAGCCAAGTCTATTCCCACAAGTTACAAGTGCTATGCAAACAATATGCAGAAATGCCACACTAATCTACTGCCTGGAAATCAGATAACAGCAGCAACCTACCCATACCACAGTGATATTCACTGCTATCTCCACACTACTTTCACACAGAAGTTAAGCAAGACTTCTCAGCAGTTCAAACTTCCTCCAGAACACAGCATAACCGACTGCATACATTGTGCCTTCCAAACACATTTATGAAATGTCCTATGTATTTTGGTAGGTTATTAATAGTTGGTGTTGGCAGAGAAAGGACGTATTAAACTAAAAATGTAAATCATGTAAACCTAGCCATAAACATTTTTATGACTAGGCTTTTTTGAAGCACTTTACTGACATTAGCTAGTCAATCCTCAACCTTTCCTATGAAGTAGATTAAGTATTAAAGTACATCCAAGGTGTGGCATCATGACAGTTTACCTTTAGTGGCAATTACACAATTAGAGCAAATTCTGCCAGTTTCATCATTTGCAACCATTTTTAGACTAATGATCATTATGCAACTCGTGAGGTCTGGAGGCAGTGACATCACTTGTCTCTTATGCTGTGCTTCAGAGAATGCGTCAGATACTTGCCTGACCCAGCTCTGCGTTCACCATTTCTCCAAGAGCAGGTGATAAAAAAGGAGAGGGCAACAGTAAGCGACTGGGTTGGCTGGGTAATAGTTCCATCTTAAGCAATCGGCGTTCATATCCAGCATTAATATTCAGGAAACGTCCCAAGTCTCAATCATTAATGATTAAGTATCACCACACCCTAAAATATTTCACTTCATATCTGTATTGAAATCACGAGATCCAAACTTCAAACGTAAGTGCTTGCCATTTTAAAGGCTGTGCTGGAATGGAGGGACGCTGGTTACAGCAGTCTGTACAAAACCCACCTCGGTGCCAAGGCATCAAAACGTGCAGCCTAACAGCTTCCAATGCCTCAACAGTTTGAGGACATGGCAGCACATTCCTGAACGTGAGCAATCATCCCTTGGAAGGCTGAGGAAGAAACGTATGTCTAAGGTTAGAAAATTCAAACCTTTGACCCAGAGGGACTCCTTAATGAGAAGCAATCTCCCATTATTTCACCTCACTTATCATCATACATCCACCCAGCTTTCCAAAATACCAACACAGCCATGCTCCTGAGCTTACACAACCCAGCTTTCAGCAAACAGAAATTGCTTTAGGGACAGATCAGTCTGCCAAGGCAGGGATCAGAGCCACACCTCGATGCTCCACACGAGTGCCATGGGGAAACCACGCACAGCAGCTCCAGAAGTCACTGCCTGGCCCCAAACAGAAGTTTCCTCAACAGAGAACTCAGAAGTTTGGTGACTTTTAGAGACAATTCCACTGCAGTCTCTGTTATAATATTTCCAAGCGAAGCTTCTTAAAAGGCTTATTTTACAAAAATCTAATCCAAGAACAGGTTTCACCATTTAAACGCTTATCATTTTACGTATGTTGTTATTTTTTAAATACTTCGGGAACAATCTGGAACAAGCCACGTATTTCCTTGAATTTTACCAAAGCACATTCATTCTGATGATGAAGATATTTCCCTCAAAGTAACCAGGTGCCCCTTTCTGTTGAAATGAAAGCCGGGCAAAAAGGGAAGAGCCACAACAAACCCCGGAATGCAACCACACGAGATGGCACATTTACCTGAAGCAAAGCTTAAATTGCTGCAGTCGTATTTGCACCACCCCACGTAGAGCTGCTGCACAAAGGGTTAACACACGCTGTGCAGCACTGAATGGCCACAGATAACGACAGTTAGAGTTCAGCAAACTGGCAGACAGATTATAGCGCAGTTTTATTACCACCTCCAACACGTTTACTGATGTGCTTATTACTTTTTTATAGCACGCTGCTCTTGAGCAACCAGTTTATAATGTTTACCCTTTACAAACCAGGTATACAGACAACACATACATATACAAAAGGGTAACCGAGTTCACACGGCAATGCTGGTACAGCAGCTAACGCATTACGGATGTACAGCACTCACATCTCGCAGGGACAAACCTATTTATAAGCCTAGAGGCAAAAAGCAGCTGCCAAAATGCACGCTTTTTATGCATTTAAACGCAAAACAAAACCAAAAACCCATGAATTAGGGCTGGTCTTTTCCTCTTAGAGGATGAAGGTAAAAATACCACCACCACAAACAGTTTATGTATACACACCACACACACTGAACTCTCCCTTTCCGAGTTACCTCTATTACCTGCAGTACACCAAGAGACATTTCAGTCCTACATGAATAAACCTTACACACTGCACATGGTAAAAATACTACATACACTGGGATGGCTTTCTATCATTATCTTTTAAACATTTCCTAGCGTCGTTCTTTTGTATTTCTTCATTAATCGAATTTATCCTTTAATCCATAATTATCCAGTATTGCTTTCAGTCCTCACACAACCAGCCCCAAGGAACCAAACCCCAGCTGACTGCAATTCATTGCCACTGCAGCCTGCTCACAATGTACCGCCCACCCTACGCAGGGCAGACCAACCCCTCTCAGGCACGCACCCATTAGGTTCTGCGATGCAGACAATTGACACACAGACTGTAATTCAAAATACACACATCCCCTTAATAGCATTTTGAGGCATGGTACCACCTCTGAAACATCCCACACTCCTACAGAAGTGGGACAGCAGGAAGTTGCCTTGCAATGATAAGCTGTGAATGCACACATGGGGCGTCCATTTGTTGCATTTCTCTGGGCCACACAGAGAAAATTCCTCCCATATTACATTGCTGCTTCTTGTCCACTCCATCCTCAACAACGGCGAACTGGAAATCTCTTGACAAAAACACCTCAGTGGACGCCCAGCCCGTAAACACAGACTTAGCACAAAATTCCTGACCATGCATCAAGCATGTCTGACCCAGGTCTGTCAAACACTGCACGTGTAATTCAGAATGCAGCCCTCTCTGAGTACAAATAAAACCAGGGACCTGTTATACCACTACGTCTGATTCATCTGCAGCACATCCTTCTTTACTACTCTTACCCAGAAGTGGAACAAGCGCGTTTCTAAGATCAGCACCTTCAGAAAACAAAAGAGCGGGAAGCGAAGCACTGGTGTGTGTGACTGAGAGCAGCCTCCTGCACAGGATCCTCAGAGGACAGCCTGATGTGCTGCGCTGTGTGCTGGTGCCATGCAGCTCAGTCATCCCAGGCTGCGACTGAGGAGAAGCGAGTTAAATCACAATGTAAGAACCTACTTTTAAGTGTTAGCATTATTGCTTTTTAGGAGCTGGCTACAGAATTGAAAACGGCCCTTCCATACAGGCAGCTATAGGCAATGGTGTTCTAAACTGAAAGGAACTCAAATTAAGGCAATCTTCATACAGGCACTTTCTAACTTTTTCTGCATCCTCAGTAACGTCGTTACAGACCATCTCCACGTAATATATATCGTTTTCTTTCTGGATTGAAATGAAGCTACCATGCAAATTTAAATTTCATTTCTACAGGTCAGATTTCATATTCATTTTTATATCCTTCGCTGCATCAGTTTGTCTGCAGCTCAGATCGCATTTCACACAAGAGACAAAATATAAAAATAAGCTCTATTTATTGCTTTATAAGCATTGCAACATTATCCAGTAGTAAAGGACCTACACACCATCTATCATACTTCTAGTTTGGAAGGCCTTCTAGGTGATAAATATTTTAATGAAATTCAATATACCGTAGGTGCATCAGTGTGAAATGAGTGGATAGCGATATCTATTGAATATAATGAGCAAACACATGAGCAAAAATCTTCCAAACCCTTTCAGTTAATTTGCAGTCCAATTAGAGACACGTGAAGCCCACACAGGCCAGAAAAACAAATACAAATCCCAAACTACCTCCTGCCCTCCTGGGACCAAACCCTGCCCTCTGCTTTATGAAGCATGAGCATAATTGTGCTTCAGTCACCGAAAGGAAAAAAATATTCTTGATGTAACAACCTGCTTTGAAAACACAAGGCACTACCTAAGCACTAAATATTATTAGCTTTTTCAGAACACCAGCCCCAAACGCACCACTCCTCATTTCCCTCTCTCGTAACTGTTTTCATTCATGTCATCAGAAGGCATCTTATTTTCAGCAACAACTACTCACTTCTATTTTATTTTTTTTAAATGCTGCTGGATGCAGAACTACTGTTGAGGTTGCTTGGCAACAAGTGAGATGCATCAGAAAGACAGATAAGGTCCACAATGAATAGAACTGAACTATATTTGGTTTCATTCAGAGATACTAGCACACTCTAACCATAACAATTTGAATTTTCCACAATGAGGTGAAATTTTGCTATTTCTTTCAACACAGACACAGAGTCACACTGAATCTATTAAGCCAGCTTTGCCAGTCCACCATACAGAGGAGACCATAAGGAGGGCTTTAGCCTGGTTAGTGGTTTGGTACAGAAAGGAACCCTGACACGCAGTAAATATTCACAAGACATGTAGCCTACAGAGGGTATCTGTATGCTTCCAGCTGCCTCTCAATGCATTACGGGCCACCGCGCTTCCCCACATCCTCCACATACCTGAAGGTCACAATTTGTGACACGCTATGCATCAGGAACAGGCAAGAAATTAGATGACACTGAGCATTCTGCAACAGCAAATAAATGATCAGAAAATAAATATGCCCAAACGATTCAAGGAGGTCAAAAAAGCCTGATGCAGCAGAAGATGGAAATATCCCTATCAATTCCTAGTGAAAGAGCTTCTTTCTTAACTCATGCTCTCTATCAATTTTATCTGGATCATGTGAGTAAGAACCAACCAGTTTGGCACAAAAGACAGTCAGGTCCTGTCCCACATTTGAAGCTTCAGAAGGAAGTTAAATCAGTAACAACATACAAGTAGCTAATTATCTTGATGGGGAAATACGGCAATCAAAAAACAACTCTCCATCAGTCCCCACCTCCCCGGCACCTGCGGGCAACCACAGCACTCTGAAGGTTCCGAGGTTTCCGAAACCAAAGCAGAATTGCATCTACAGCAACGACGCCCAGGAGCATAACCCAAATATGATTCCCTGTTGCTGCAAAGGAAAGCAGGTGATCTCTGGTGCATGAAGCAGGCTTTGCACCTGCCAGCACCAGCAGGACCACCAGGAGCAGGTACACTTCTGTCAGGGAAGCTGCATCTCCAGAAGCTGCATTGGAAACCACTTTAAAAATAAACTTGCTCTCAACTCTAAGAGCCCAAATGAAGTTTTACCATCTCAACAAATTACTTCTGTTAAAGTATCTCTACTGCTAAGGAACTAAAGCTCACTCATGCCTTCACATTTTTGGTATCCTTCTCACACAGCAGCACCTCTATGTGTTAACGAAATCCCACTCCTTATGGACCTACTTATGGACCTCCTGCAATTCCTGGGGCCTTTCCTTTAAATCCTTCCCAACAGTTCCACATTCCTCACGATGTGAAGATGCTGGAATAGGACAGACTATTTTAATAACACCCTTATCAGTGTTGAAGTCCACTTTATTCCTTACTCTTCACTTTCCCTCTTTTATACATCCAAGCTACATTTGTCTTTTTGCCACAACAAAACACACTGCCATAATTAACTAACTGACTTTCAAGTCCTTTTCCAATGTTACAGATACAATCTACATTCTGACTCCCATGAGACTGCCTTGCATCCAGCTTTATTAAAACAAATTTATGAAGTACAACTTTTTAAACATGTTATTCAGATCTCCCTGTAAAGAGTAACCTGACCTCCTCAGCATTAACCACTCAGCCAGTGTGCAAAGAGGGCTTTGGGACTGAAGCAGAGCAGCAGTCTAAAGAATGACTTCATATACTTAGCCAGTAGCTCCCTGGGAGCTTTCCAAGAAGTGGTCCCACTCGTTGCCTTTATTACCCACTGCACTGAGATCTATCCATAAGGCAGCTTTTACAGTGCCACAATATACACACTGTTAATTCCACACAATTCAGTTTTAAAAATCAAAATATAATGTGAATACATCATATTGGAGAAGAAAAGCACTGATATCAAACCAGCTGATGTTATCAATCAGATCTATCACCTTCCCAGAGAGGCGTAAGTTGACTCAAGAACATCCCATAGATGTGAAGCTACGCTGACTATAAGGTTCTTCCAATGCAGCCTTGTTGTGAGAAACCCAAACTTAAAAAAAAGGAGAAACCTGGCAATCTGGGCAATTTCTCACTTCTCGTTTCAAAAACCTGCCCATTCTAACAGATGCTCCTAATACCCATCTGTGTCACAGATTCTAAGCTCCCCTCTTCTTTGTGCAGAGTTGTATAGGATGGATGCATTCTCCTCTTTTTCATCAGGAATAAAATACTTACAGAATCTTGTTGCTTTCTCTAAATAACGATGTATTATTTTGCTTTCTATATTCAGTAATAAATCTGTGCTCAAATAAGATCATTAAAAGTAAAATATGAAAAAGTATACGGTTTTTTATGAGGTCTTAAGATTGTGCAAAAGAATCAGAAATGCTTTACCAAACTCAGCCTTTTGTACTTTCTTCTAGCACTTCCCTTTCCAACAGGGGCAAAAAGACACCGAGGTCACAGAACACTGTGAAGTTCTTCAGTGATCAACATAAGGAAAGTAAACACACTATTGCATAAGGTACAATTACATAAAATGAGGACTGTCCAATTAGGTGAAGGCAGAATACAGAGGCAACACGGGGCATCCCCAATTCCTAAGGGTTCACTGAAACTATGGCCCACTGACACAGCTCACCCTCACATTCAAATGAAATGCAAAACCAAAGGACAAAATACATTTGCAATTTTCACAGATGTGTAACACTGTGCATTCTAGCTATAAATCTTATTGTTATCTACAAATTTTGGTATAAGAATACTGTGTTCCTTTGAATAACTATTTTGAAACAATATTAACCATTTTTACAAGCCAAAAGTGACAAGTTGCATCTAATTTGCAGGCATATATTGCAGCAGGCTTCAAAACCACGACAGAAAACCCATCAACTTCCTACTCCATAGAAATCGAACAACAACAACAAAAAAACCCATAAAGCAAATCTTCCAGAAAGTTGCATAACATACTTTCATAAAATACATTGAAAACATCAAAAACATTTAACACAGAACCCTTACTGGCACTGACCTCTGCAGCCCTGCTTCCCAACGCTGGGAGCTGCAGTCAGGTCAGGACGTGGAGCTGCAGCTGCTCGCCCTGCACAGCGTGGCGGCCCGGCTCGGGGTATCGCTGCCCCTCCTCAGCACCCCACCTACCCACCGAGCCTCTCTTCTCCGTGTTCTCCTTTGATTCCACGAGAAGAACACCTCCTCAGCTTTGCACTCTGTGTTTTTGTTTGGTTTTGTTTTCTCCATGAAAAGTACCGGGCTGCGTTTCGCAGACTCTCAGTTCAGACAACCAGAATCATTTCAACAAATGGTGGTTGTGTCCTTGTGACAACGAGCTTTTGCTGATTAATAAATAAATTCAAAAAAAACAAAAAAGCTAAGTTTTTATCTTTAATCATAAAAGCAACATAAAATACCTAAAGCCACACCAATCCCTTCTGCAAGTGAATTAAAATTCACTCAATTAATTGGTTAAATATTTCTCATTAATGACACTGTGAATCAAATTTAACTAGCAGCTTTATTTTTAAGCTATTTAAGTTATCAAGGTTAAAAACAGACACAGCTCACTGAACCTGTTGCACCTCAGTGTCCTTTCACACAAATTTAACTGTTAAAAAGCAATTTAAAAAAATCAAGGAAGTGAGGAGCAGGGCAGCCCTTCTTACTGCAAACGCAAGGAAGAAACTCACTTCACTAAGCCTGGTTTCCCTCTGGCATTCTCTAATGCACACAAATATTTACACTATATAAACGTATTAGAATAGCAGAAATGAGATGACTTCACTTGGAAGGAACAAAGCCCTGCGTGTGTGCACAGCCATGCAGACCAGGTTGGGGTATTTAGAGATTAGGAAGGCAAACAGAAATCCCTCAGCCAGCAGTTAAGTTGCCATTCGAGGCTGAACGTAACACCTGCTGGGACCTCACTGAGCCCCGATGGAAACCTCCACACCTCTGCTGCTCCAGCAGCTCAGCCCCGGGGGGCAGGAGGTGCAGCTGGGAGAGATGATTATTTTCTGGGGCCTTAACTGAAAAGGCAAGCAAACATAATGCTTATTAAACAGCCCTTCGGAGAATGCAGTCGGCACCAAGAAGCTAATAGATACGGTCACAAGCCATCCCTACCTTCACAGGAACAAACACCTTAAACATCTCTTCTCATCAAGACACTGCACCGCTGCATTCCTCCAAAAGCAGTTACTTCGGGCCGCCAGCTGTCCCAAGCGTGCCGTGATGCACTGCTGTTCCTGTGTGAGCAAGCTCAGCTGCAAACAACTAATTCTCATTAACTGCGTGTTTATACTGGAGTACGGTTATGAAAATACTGTTTTGAAGCAGGTGTGGCTACAGTGGCACTGTACCCTAAATGCTCTCGTATGCACTAGGAATTCAAGATTCGATTATCAAAGTAAGACAGAGTCCGTATCATTTTCGATATGTAAGGATTAAAGTTACATTAAAAAATCCCTCATCAATGGAAATGCTCAGTGTCACCCATCTCAGCTCTTCACCAGAGACAGGACGCGGGCAACTCGAATACACAAATGCACGGTGTATCTAAAAATAAAGGCACAGATAAATTTGCCTGCTGGATTATACTTCAAAGCATCAGCTATGTCTGCCTCAATCTGGAAGACACTCTGAAAGGATGCTGACAAAACTGGAAGCAGTGAAGTGTTTTTCACTATTAAAAATAATAGTAATAAAAAAATCCTCTGGGAGAAAAGAAATGACACAGCACATCTCTGCTGGTCCTGAGCCGCCCCACAGAGTAACAGCCACGCAGGAAGCCAAGCAACCCAAGAAGCAGGAACGAGAAGTAACACTCATATCTAGATTGCTAGAAGGAGATGAGCATTAATTAATAATAAATGAGAACGTGGGGCAAAAACGCTAGCATTTAACATAATGAAACAGGAAAAAATATGCTACCAGAGGGAAGTGACTGGCAAGTGATAAAATACAGCTCTGTAGTGAATAAGGGGAATCTCAAGGATCCCAATAACATGAAGGCACAGTTTTAATACAAAAACGTAACGTTCCATGAGTTTAAGACAATGAAAAGTATTCTGTTCATTCATAATGAAACACAACCACTCACCTGGATAATAAAACCATTTTTACTGGGAAAATCAGAGTACTGCCCATCCAAACTAAAGAAATTCAGTGAGATACCAGCACAGAAAACTCTTTGCACAGTGCTACTGCTCCTGTACGGCAGCTAGAGAAATGTAATCACTGCACAGTATGTCTGAGAAGAGCTGAGGAAAACCTGAAGCACTCAGCTCTTCCCCCCCCCAAAAGAACACCAGAACACAGAATACAGACATGTACTTCGTAGATTCTGAACAGAGTTGCCTCTAGGAACCTATCTGAAGTTGTATGGTGGGCATTTAATACAGTCTGTTATTTATCAAGTAACGGGTAAAATAGAATGAATACGTTGCCCTGGTTTGTATTAGTAGATATTTGCCTCCAATCAGAAAATAGAGAAAAATACACCATTTCCACTTTGACCTGTGGACACAGAGTACAAACATGTCAAAAATTCGGGGCAAATAGAGGAAAAGTTCTTTTTAGCTGTTCTCTCTCAGACCCTTTCTGTTATACAGTTGTCCAACTTAAAACCAGCCTTTATGCTGTGGCAGAGAATAATTTTCCATAGAGAAAATTAAAGGCTGAATGGAGGAGAGACCAAATTTAGAGCTCTAACGAGGAAAGGCAGGAGGCGTGCATGCAGAGCTACACCAGTCACAGCAAATACCAGCTTCTGTGCAGGTAGCAGGAAAGTAGGAAAAAGAAAAAAAAAAAGGAAGATGAACAGGATGACATGAGAGGATTTAAGGACCAGCGGTGCTGCAGCGAACAGCGAGGACACAGATGAGAACAAGGTCTGTATCAGTCAGAGGAAGCATGAGATACTTTGAGAGCTCCAGGCACTACAGGGAGAACTGCAGGCTGGGACTTACTGCAGAAAAGATCCGGGAGACACAGAACAAGTTACAGAAATCAGACGTAGCTCCGAACCCACATAATGGTTTATTTTCCGTTTGAGGAGGCAGAAAAAAAAAAATCACAAGTTTTGTAAATTCCAACGGAGATGTTGCTTTATTTTTTAAACCAGAACTACTGGGCAAAATCCCACAGTGACCACCAGAAATCACAACCCGCCCGGATCCGATCGCGTTCTGCACGCAGTTGCATCCTAAAGTCTCACCTGCCTTCCTCTTCTGCCCCTCACAGCACATCACCCATGTCTATTCCCCCTTCTGGTCAATGCCCTCCACGCTCTAAGAACCACTCTGAAGCCTCCTGCATCACGCTCATAGCTGCCTTCGCACATTTTAAAAGCTTTTGTTGAATTTAAACCTCAGATGTAACCCCTGCCATATTTCTGGCCAGTCCCTTTACATGCCAAGTCGTGTCTGCAACACACGTCAGCTCACCGTAAGGGAGAGTCTACTACTGCTCTGGATTTATTTAAAATCAGAAAACTGAACTACTTAAGTGAAAGCACAAACATCGAGTTGCAATGCCAGCACAGTAACTCCAGGGCAGAGAGGTACTGGTGGCAGCTGAAACACCACTGCTTTGCTAGGAGAATGCAATGCTTCCCTTCATCAGCACAGATAGGATGCATGCTGTGCTATAAGCAACACTTTTTTTGCATCTAATTATTAAAAAGAAAAAAAAAAAAGCTGATGTTCAGTTCTCACTTTCCTTCTCTCATGTAAGTAAGAGTTTCTTGAAAAAGCACAAACACAGCACAGCTGCTTGAAAATAAAGCAGCATGTAAAAATGACAGCGTGTGCGTTCTCATGTCTGCACTTATGGTCAGCCCAAGCCTACCACGAGCATCTAAAAACAGACAGAACAAACCCATCTCTTTAAACTTTCAGGTTCCTTCATGCACTGCTCTTCCGTATTAGTTTCAGGAAACAACTTCACATTGTTTTATACACTGAAAAATCGAGCAGGGCACCCGGCTTATTCCTCCACCTATTGGAATATTCAGGGCTGAGGACACCAATGCTCTGCCAGGCAATGCACTGCTGCCATTATAAACGATGGGAGCTTGCTGAAATCTCACCCTCCAGTACTCACACACACACCTAAGCAGAGATCTAAATGTCAAGTATTTGCTCATGTCCTCGGAAGGAGCGTCTTCTATCTCACGAGAAGGACCACACTAAACATGAGAAATTCAAAAACCGGAAACTTGTTTTTCCATCTCATTTTTCTTCTATAGCATAACTGAATATTAGTACTGCTTCATCGAGTTCAGGCTGATTTCTTCACAGAACATTTTTTTCCCCAAAAAAGGTAACTTCAATCACATCAACACCACACTGAAGTTTCCAACGATTAAATGATTCTTTTTCCCTTAAGTTGTTCAACACCACCAGATACGACTTCCAATTCCTTCCAAATGGATGGAAGACATTTTTTTTTTCATTCACATAAATATTTGATGTCACTATCACAAGCTACATGCAGCATTCAGCTCTTCGTTACAGCATTTACTCAGTGTTGGTATAGACTTGCCCTGTGACAAAGCTCAGTGACACAGCTGTGCCGGCTGTCAGGACAGGACCCAGACCAGACTGCAACACACACCTTCCTCCACCCCCACCCAAATCCTGACTTCACGTTCTGTGGCACAAATCTCTCTGAAAACCAATAACTGCTTCCTCAGCTGGAGCAGAAGCACTCCCAGTCCACATGAGCACACAGCACACCGACATCCCTCCCGTGCCCTGGAATGGGGGCTGGGAAGAAAACACTGTCAGACTCCGACCTCCAGGAGCCCCCTGACACACAGCGCCATGCAGAAACACACACTGAGCCTCCCTCCAGTTTTTCAGGGTGGCCCGAACACCAGAAAAAAAATGGTTTTGATGCCAGGAGGGTAAAATATGATGAAGTCAGTTTGTTTCTTAGCTTTTTTCCTACAAAAAAAAAAAAAACAAACAGCAAAACAACCCACCATGGTACTGGTACACAAATCTAAATGAACCGTCAAAACAGAGCAATAACAACTGTGTATACAAACTAATGATAGCCACTGGGAGGGAATTCATTACTTTAAAATACTTAGTTCTAAATGTCATATTTTTCCCCATGAACAGTAATATTAATTCCCTTCTTTAAGTTCACACACACAAGAAGGCTAACCTTAGAAAATAAAACACGGGATCGGATAGCAGAAGATAGGAATCATTTCAGTCACAAAAGAGACTGACAAAGCCCAGCCTTCCAGTCAACACAAAGTACTGGTTTACGTGAAATGACAGTCGATCCGAGGTTCCTTTTTACTGGATCAGACATATAAAGAAAATATCTGAAAGCATCCATGACCACAATTCCTTCCTCGCAAAACTACTGAATCTAGCTGAGGAAAGAGGAAGAAAAGAGTGCCAGGGCTTTAAGGGTTGACTTGGCTTACTTAAATTCACTACTAAGAGAAAGTAAATTTTCAAAGTACATGAGAAAAGCAAATAAAGTTGTCATCCAAGTCCTGAAAATAAAAGCTATTCAGTTCTGCTTCTGCCATTACCATCAGCGAATTTCATAAATACATAGACTTGTATTCAATGCTTAAAAATATCAGTTTATGAAATAAGGTCACCATTATACAACACTGTTTGGGCAACTAAGGCTGAGAGCAGCTATTTGAAGTTCCCTATAACCTCAAGACTTCCTGAATCATACATACTATTCAAACTTACTAATCACAAAGGCACATTCCCCTTATTTGTCGATCTTTATAGTGGATTTCGTAAGCTACATTTCAACCATTTATTTCTATCTAAATATTTCTGCCTGCCCCAGTTTTTCCCATGACACTTGAAAATTGCCTATTTCCCTCTGCCAATTTCCCACTTTCTAAAATGACACATGACAATGACCCTCTATCTTTAGAGTCTGTCAGCCAAACCCACACTGATCACAGAGGGGAAAGATGACTGGAAAGAAGTCAGTGAAAGGCCATCATCTCAGAAGCCACGCACCCTGGCCCCAAGATAACAGAAAAGAATGGTTTTTTTCTCCCCTCTTCAACCTGCACTACGTATTGCCATTAATTCCTCCAACAAATTCCTTACCCTCCCTACTTAGCCCCATCCACGATTAATCCTTTCTGATTCTCATGAACTGGTGTACGAACTTCTGCACAGTCGAACAGAAGAGATTTTAGCTCCACCGTACCAGGATGCTGACAAAAGGCACTATGTGACAGCCAGCCTACTCCTCTGGAATAGCCTCACGAAAACACAGTTAAAGTGTTGAAGAAGGAGGGAAAGAAAGGAAGCAAAGTCCCAGGCTTCCTGCTACTACGAGACAATTTTAAACCTCCCTACATCACAAGGGGCCCTACTGCTGGCAATAACTCAAAGAGGAGAAAACTTGGTTGATACCATATCTTCATCACACTTACAAGGCAGCTCTTCCATGCTAAAGGTTAGGCATGCTGGAAGAATACCACGGGAAAGCAAACTCCTGTTATTTATGAAATTGCTGTAGGAATGCAGCAGTTGACCCAAGACCAACTGGAGTCACTCTGCAAGAGCTGGCGGAGGCAAAGCCCTTCCAGACTCCCCCCAGAAGGCAGGCAGTGACTGGGCCTTGCTGCTCCAGCGCTCCACTCCACTTACGAGCGCTGCAGTGCTGCTATGTGCCATGTGCCACCTTCACAGCAGGAACAAGAGAGGTATTTCTGTCTCTAACTCAATTACAGATTATAAAAGATCACTGATTTCTTTTTTTTTAAACAGGGTTTACTGTAGTTAACTTAGCTAAAACTTTAACCACCTTCAAATTCACCTTAGCACTGTTAACTATTAAGCACTTTAATTACCTAGAACACTTGATTCCATCCAGTTCCTCAGATAACTAATTAGCTAAAATGATCAAGGACTGAAATCCCAAAGGAAATTCTTCTGGTTCCGTAGAACTGCACAGGTTTCAGCTTGCTAATGCTACACCTCTACACGAGGCCAATTTACACACAGGTGTGGGACAGCCGTCCCTTCATCTGTCTATGAGCAGAAAACAAAAGTCTTGAAAACAAAAGTGCCCACATACTCAAAGGAAGCCAGTGCATTTAGCACTGCGTGTCCTGCGTCGCCACCAGAAACTACGGGTTTTTGAGAACGCTGAAGAACAGCTTCTGGTTCCCTTGTTTTTATAGCACATTACACATCACAACAGGTACCCTCTTCCTGCTTCAAAGGTCAATTATCAGAGGGTAACCAAATCAAAGGCAAACAAGTTTTAGATAGGACTTCAAACTAGGCTTCTTTCAAGCCACATGAATAAGCCGCATCAAGAGGAATAATTCAAAACTACATCTGTGCACATGGACTCTAACACTGAAGACTGCCTTCATCTCCAGCACACAAGTCTTCACAACCTCTCTGCTGTTATGCATCACATATATGCTACGTGATTGGCAGCAGGGCTGCGCTGGCATAGGGGCTGCAAGGTAATCCCAGGCCTTTGCTAGGAGAAGACAGAAGCCAGCAGAAGCTGCTGAGGCCAAATTTGCCACGTTGCCCTGGAATCCAGCGGCATGCTCAGCTTAGCCCAAGCCTACAGCACAGAAGTGAGATACTTAAGAAAGCAATGCTGCTGCCAATCTCAGTATTCCAGCCCCTCGCCAACTCTGCAGGCTTTGTGTAACGGGTCCCCGAGATCCCAATCTCACACAGATTTTGGTATGCAGCTCACAGGCTTCGGACGGTTACCCACCAGTGCAGTGTATCGTTAACACCACACCAGCATCATCTCTTTAACAGCGTTTGTATGCTTAGTAAATGTAGAACTTTGTTGGTTAAATGGATTGATAATTTTAAAGGTATCGTGGATGCCCATTTTAATGATGAAAGTTACACTGAAGAGGCAGATTTTGAGAGCCGCTACATCAAAGTCACATCATGCAAATCTTTTAAGTTACGCAAGTATTTTAGGAGGTCTTTACTAAAAAGAGCAGCCAAACAATGAAGACCACTCAGCAGAAATCAGATGTAGGACCAGGAGCTTAGGAGAAAGAGTTGTCTTGAGTTAAGAAAACATTCCTTACAAAGAGGAGCTAAAACCACATAGCGTGCCACAGAATGCATCTTGTTATGAATCAGCCTGAAGTTTCTTTCAAAAGACTGTGTACCTTATCCTAAATCAGCATTTGGGGATTAGGAGGAAGTACTGTCAAGGCTCCTTAGCTAAATGTTTAGCTCAGACATTAAAGACTAAATAATGAATACTGCAAGACTAGTGAAAGCTTAATCTGCCCCAAACAATAGGACACGCAGAATAAATTAAACTGACTATAAGGTAGGAGGTGCCAATACAAAAATACTGTTTGAAAACAAAAAGGCAAAAACAGTGACATAATCTAAAAATTTTACATTAAAGGAATAAGGTCTAAAATTCTAACACCTTAATTCCATTAGAATTGATTTAGCAGGTTTTGGTACCTACACACACACGGATGCTTGCCACACCAACTAACATCCAGATCTCTTCCATCTCCCTACTGTGGGTAGGTGAAAAGTCTGAGGAAGATTTGTTTTCTAACAAAGAAGAGATTTCCATTTTTCATATCTTAAAATGCCATTTGCCTCCTCATTATGATCAAATAACCATAGGGACTTCAAGCACAGAAAGAAAATCCTTTAGAAACATAAATCACAAACATCTGGACAAGCAAAAGCAGAAGAAGAGAACAAAATCTGAGTGCTGCTGTCCTAGAAATACATATCCCAACCTTATTTTGTGAAGACAGAGAAACCCTGCTTGCTCTAAATAAGGAAAATTGCATTCATTTTGTACACTAACACAAGGTGTATTTACAACAGTATAAATCAATGCGTTATAGCAGAGGTAAATTAGTGTCAGCCATGTTGTGAAAGAAACCGTGGTGAGAAAAATAAAAATACAGAAAAATAAAAATCAAGATCAAAACACAAAACTTGAGCCTTGATCAAATCGGCTACACTGAACCTAGGCACAAACCATTCCACACCATTAGCTCCTACTCCTTACTGGTGCCTGACTTTTTCAAGTTCATGTCTCTCAATCTCATCTAAAAATACATACCCAGATTCTACAGAACGTGAGAAGGCAGAAAGAAGAGAACATTTCAAGTTACAAAACAAAACTATCTACCGTGTGGAACACAGACCTAAGGTAAAGTGTAAAGAGAAAAAAAACAAAAGTACTTACTCAGCGTTAAATCCGTTCACATGCAAAATCCTCATCTGTTTGACTATTGTGCTTTTACCAGATTCACCAGCACCTAGAAAATGAAAGCAAATCAAATTGAGAGGGAAGCATGAGTGATAAGGGACATCATTTCTTCTTCACGGTAAGATCAAGAAAGTTGGTTTTCTCAGCGCAAGAGCGAAAAGTGAAAGAAAAAGAAGTAATTGCCACTGGAAACTTCAGTTGTAGCTAAAAATAAACGCCCAGCTCAAGTCATGTGTCAGATCTGAATCTTGGATCATTTCACTGTCCATTTTTCCAGTGTCAATGTTAAAAGCAGACTGCGAGGTCTGGAAGGAAAAAGGACAACTTCAACGCTTCATAGAGGACAAGTCAGAGAATGTCAAAATCTGCCTGTCTCGTCAACATTATCCAGTGAAGGGGAAGACTGAGTGTAGTCCAGCTTAAAGAGAAGTGCATTGGTTAGACCCTTAAAATATATTGTTTGACTGCAGCTGTCACCACCCAAACAAAAGACAGTGACTTAAATCACAAGAAATAAGATAGATGGATACTCGCATCTGAAAAGGAAAGGCAACCCCTTAAGCCTCCACCCACAAAGCTACAGAAGCCTCCTTTCTCTAACCCGTGCCTTGGAAGCAGCCTCAAACCCCCTCTGTGCGCTCCCAACCGACCCCACACCCAGCGAGACATGAAGGACACCTCCTGCGGCTGCATGCTCCAAACAGGCCCCCACCGCCCCCCTCTCAATTCCCTCGTACACCTGAAGTACAAACAAATAAATAAATAAATGCTCCACTTCCTCTTATTTCCATAAGTAGTCGTATTCTATTTCTGCTGTGCTGCACGGATGCCAGCGCACGAGGCAGCCCATCTGCCCATAGCACCCATTTTCCCATGCACACGGAGAAGACTCAAACAGCAGCATTTAACTGAGCTGCTCCACGCTGCCAGATCAGCTTTCTATATAAAGCAGGCGTGTTTTTCTAAGAGTAGTATCACAACCTGCTAAAATTTAGCAAGATTGTCTCCTGCATCTCCTGCTGCTTGTTTATTCCTCTCCTCGCCCTGTGTCTCAGCACCAGGAAGGCATGTGGCAGAACGGGCACCGAGGCACAGCCTGTGCTCCAGGATGCCAGGCCTCCGTAGCACACGCTGACAGCACAAGCCTCCATTTTGAGCCTCATGTTCAAAACTGTATTTTAGCAGCTACACTTCAAAGTTCATTTTCTGACAGATGCACTCCTCTCCACTTTCTCCTTCCCTTCCCCTCCCTTCCCTTCCCCCTCATGAACTCCTATCAGCCCTGCTCTTCGCTCCATAAAATCGGTCCGCACGTTCTGCCACAACACCAGAGCCCGCTCCTGTCCCCCTGCCTTGCTGACCGGTCGCTAAGATGCAGGGAGCAGGGCCTGCCTGCAGTGCTGTGTGCAAGCAGCACATCCCCCGAACCACGGCTGCGACGGATGCGCTGCGCCCCGGCTGCACCCCTCAGGCACACACCCTGCACCCCCCATCACAGCGGGCAGATGGGGTCCAGGGGGCACAGATGGGGTCCTGTTCACAAGAGCGAACTGTTCAGGAGCAGTAACGCGTGCTAAAGCCCTATTTCCAATACTAACAAAATTTCAGATGTGACTTTAAATTATGCCTGCTAATCAAAAGCGCTTCCAGCCAAGATCTTGATGCTGCTAAGTCCAAAAATGGAGACTGCCGTTGCTGTAAATGCATACAGCTTGGCATTGACATACCTGGCTTCTCTGGATCGGACACAGCAGCAGTGAACCAAAATTAAGCGTTACAGCCACATTTCTGAATAAGCTGATTTCCGTAACTGGCAGCTCGTTACGGCTCTGTTCTTGCAAACAACGATGCACACGTTTTAACTTCACCACCAAGGATAGTTCCACGAATTTCTGCCTGCGGACGGAGCGGGGCCTGCGTGCAGCACGAAGGGCTGCGGGCTCAGCGACCTGCGATTCTGTGGCATTATTTGAACGCGATGTGAAAATACGGAGGCCGCCCTGCACTTTCAGAGCATTTGATGGTTCCACGCGACGCGTCTCACGATGCAAAAGCAGCACCACGGAGACCCGAGCCTCACTACTCGCACAGTAAGTTTCTGCTGCAGGTTGCCCACGGCGGGCGAGGCTGCCAGCAGCTGGGCCAGCACAGCCCCGCGCACAGGGGACCCTGCGGCCACCGCTACGCACCTGCAGCGTTTTACTTGCAAACATCCAAACCATTTTTCAGTCACACCGAACTGAAGAAAACAAAGAGGGAAAATCCAAGCGAGCCCCTGCGTGTCACAGAAGCGACGCAGGCGGTGAGGAACGGCTCCCCGGCGGGCCGGGCTGCCGCTCCCTGCGAGCCGAGCCTCGCACCGCGCTGCTGGAAGATTTCCGCTCAACGCCGATCGACTTTTCAGCGCCACGGGTGCCGCCGCAGCTCCAGCACGTTACAGCTCCCTCTCCGAACGGGCGGCGAAAGGCTGCCGGCGGTCGGGGCGCGCAGCGCAGCCCCGCACGGTGCGGCCCGGCCTCCGCCGCCCGCCGAGCCCCGCGATGCCCTCGCCGCGCCTGGCGTCCAAACGCTGCCGAGCGCTGCGAAGCCGTCGGTGCGGGAGCGCTCGCCCTCCGACAGGCGCCCCGGCCCCTTCTTCCCCGTAATCCCCACCCGCGCTGCGGAGCGGCCGTTCCGTACGGCGCACAGCCGGGGCGGACCGCCGCCGCCGCCGCCTCCCGGATCCCGGCCCGCAGCTCAGCCCCGAGCGCCGCCGCCGCCGCTCTTCCCTCCGGGATCAACATCCTCTCCGCCTCGCCCCCCCCCGAGCATTCCCCGACTTCCTCCTTCCCTCTTCCTCCTCTCCCTCAGCCCCGAGGGCAGCGGGCAGCGCCCCGGCCTGCCGAGCCCCGCGCCGTGCCGGCCCTCCCCGTCCTCCTCCCCGGGGCACGGCGCCGCCCGCCGCCCGCCGCCCGCCATCCCCGCGTCCCTCCCGTACCCGAGCCCCCCACGGGCGGTGCCCGGAGCCGCCGCCCCCCCTCCCCTTCCCGCGCCCACCTCCCCGGCTCGGCCGGACGCCCGGGCCCCGCGGATCCGCAGGCCGCCCCCGGCCCCGCGGAACGGCTGGGCCCCGCCGCTCCGCTTCCCCGGGCCCCACGCCTCCCGCCGGCCTCCCCGCGGCCGGGCAGGGGGCAGACGGACGGCGCGCGGCCCCGCCGCTCCGCTTCCTGCCCTCCTCCCCCCCGGCCGCCGCGGCCCGCGGCCCCTTACCCAGCAGCAGGAGCCGGTGCGTGGCCCTGTAGACCTGCTTGTCCTTCTGCAGCTGCTTCTCGATCTTCTTGTTGGCCTCCCGCTGCGCCTTCTCCTCGTTGCGCTGATCCTCCGTCTTGCTGTTCCCTAAGCAGCCCATCTTGGGGAGGGGGAGGCAGGGGACGCGGGGCGCGGGGACGGGAGGCGGCCGGGGCTGCCGGGGGGAGGGAGGGAGGGAGGGAGGCACTCCGCCGGGCTGCCTTCTTCTTCCTCCTCCTCCTCCTCCTCCTTCTCCTCCTCCTCCTCCCCCCCTACTCGCTGCTGCGGCGGCCGCTGCCCAGAGCCAGAGACATGGAGCGAGCCGAGCCCGGAGCCGGCCGAGGGGGGGCCGATGGCGATGACTTTGCTGCCGCTCCGCCGGGGCCTCCTCCCCGGCAGCTGCAGCTGCTTCTCCTCCCCGCCCCCCCCGCTCGGCCCCGCGCCGATCCGCTCAGCGCACCTTTCCCCGGGGGGGGCCGCGACGGAGCGCGCTGCGGAGCGCTCGGCGATGGCCGGGCCGGGCCGCGGCTCCTTCAGGCGGAACAGAGATCGCGCCGCACGCACGGGAACAAATCCAGCTTCGGTGCCACCACCCCCCCGAAAAAAAAAAAAACAAAACAAGAAGAATCCTCGTTAGATCCAAGGTTCGGGGCTGCAGGCGCCGAAACCTCCCCGAAGCCGCGGCGGGGAGGGTCGGGAAACGTCTCTTCCTCGCCTGTCCCCGCGCGGCTCCGCCGTCCCTCGCCGGAGCCTCCGCGCCGCTCCGCCGCTCCTTTCCTCCCTGCGCGGCCGGGGGGGTCCGATCCAAACCCCCCCCCGCTTTTTTTTTTTTCCTCCTTTTTGCTTTTTTTTTTTTTTTTTTTGCTTTTTTTTTTCACATTAGGTTTCCAGGCTGCTGAATCCTCTCGGCTTCTCCGGAAAACACAGCTGGAGGAGAAAGGGGGGAACCTATATAAATATCTATTTTAAAGCCCCTTTCGCTTCTCCCCCGAGCAAACGCTGTCCCCTCACGGCAGGATTTTCTCCTCTCTTATTTTCCTGCTCTCTCTCTCTCTTTTTTTTCCTTCCCCCTATTGAGCCGCGCAGAGGAGGCAGAGCGGCGGGGTGGGGCGAGCGGCTCTCGCTGAACGCTGGGAGCGGAACCGCTCACATGACGGCCGCGTCAGCCCGCGCCGCCGCCGGCGCCCTCTTCGAACCGGGCCGGGGGTCCGCGCAGAGCCGGGCCGGGGCCGAGCCGCACCGCAGCCGGCTGAGCTGAGCGTCCCCGGCACGAGCCGAGGATCAGAGCGGCCCAAAAAAGATTTGCGGGGGTTCGGTGGGGGGATGGGGGAAGAATAAAAGCCGCAACGTTTGGAATCGGTTCTAACGGGGCGGTGCCCGAGGGTACTTCATAGCGCGCTTCGGAGTAATTCCCGCAGAGCTCGCTGCGCTCGCGCTTCCACACGTGATGAACTTCGGAACGTTCGCGCAGTTCCCTGCAGAACCGCCGTGCAGACGGTGCGGCGATGCTCCCCTGTGTGGGTGCTGCCGAGCCCGGCGCCGGGCTGCCCTCACCCACACGGGGCTGCCCCGGGACACGGAGCCGACTTACAGCCCAGCCAGGCTGGGCGAAGCGGACGGGCTGGGCACAGCACAGCTCGGTGCGCACAGCGCTTCCACCCACCATCTCACCAGCCACCCGCCTCTGTTTTATTTTCTAACAGTTTTGGAAACTTCATCCTATAAGCTGCACGGTAGTTTTCATGCAGAGGCTTATCAGCCGTGCTCAAAAAACTAAGAGTTGTGCTTTTCCTGGCTCCCTAAACACGCAGATGTTTTTCCTCTTCACCTGAGATGAGTGAGATGTCCCTTACATAAATTATTTATCCCCATTGCAACATTTCAATTATCCCCAACGCTATTCCCATGCACACACCTTCTTACGTCACCCGGTTACTATATTTAGAGCCACCTACAGTAAAATAATTATGTGAAGAGAGCAAACAACCAGAAGGTCACGTTCAGTGTCAGCAGATGCGTCTGCTTCGGAGCTGGGAGAGGAGTGGGCCTCCGGGGAAGCAGGGACTCCCACGGCCAAGCCTTGGCCTCAGAGGATTTACTGGGACTTTCCCTGTGATTTTAAATGCTACAGCTTTGGGGAATGCAGGGCCTAAGAGATTTGGAGACTCCCATTGCCTTCTTTGAGAGTTTTACGCCGAGGCAGTTTCCAAAGGACTCAGAGAAACTTGGCTCACAATTGCCCGTTAACTCGAAATAAAGATTATAATAATTCCTTGTATCTGTTACGGTTTTTGTATTTACTTGTATTGTTTCCATGTAGTTATTATTAAACTGTATTTTGACTGCGACATTTACAAGATATAAAAGAATCAATGCTGCAGAATTCAGACTGAAAACTATAAAACCTCCCTGCTTTCTGATGGCAGCAGGTATGAAGGGAATGCAGCACTGCCAGTACCTGCCACCTCGGGCAGAGGGGAGAATCTGCCCCAACCCCGGTGCGAAAGGGGAAGGGAGCAGCTCTCCGGCCTCCAGCAGTTCACAAAGGAATCCACAAACAAGATAAAAAAACACTGCTGGAGGTGCACAGAGGACTCCAATCTTCGCAAGCAGCAAGAAGAGCTAGTGCAGGGAAAGGGGAGCAGGAAATATGCCGTGGAATTGACCGAGTCCTGTTGTGTAGGTGGCAGCGGAGCGCAGGTCGCTGTCTGAGCACAAAGCAGGTCTGGCTCTGTACTGGTGTGCTTTGAGGCTGAGCAGAGCGTGAGGCAGCTGAGGAGGAACACACACAGCTCACTTACAAAACTCCTGTTTGCTTACGATGGGTGAAGAATTAGAGCACCGTATTTCAGATGTTACCAAATACGAAGGGGGCTGTAAGCTGTAAAACCAACAAGCCCTCGCTCCCGAACTGTTAAAACTTCTGACCATTACAGACTCTGAAATGTACGACACAAGACATAAGGCACTGATCGATCTTTCCAAGACATTAATTGCTACTTTTTTTTATGATTATTTAAGAAAGCACTGTTTGAATAGCAGGCATACGAAAACATTAATTGTCCTCATACTTTTTGCATATTTAAATAACATAATGCTGATGATGTGTCTTCAGAGTAAACCACTGTGGCATTAGCTTCCACCTCCTGGAACTGAGGTTCTCAGTTACTCCCAAGACTACTGCCTTCCGAAGGGGAAGCGCGTGCAAAGCCTGATCCCTAACTCCCTGCGCTGGTAAAGTGCAGAGCCTGAATGATACAAATCTATCTGAGGACTGACAATACTCCAAAGAGTGTGTCAAAGGACATTGCTGCATGGCAGGCAGAAATATTTTCCAAAAACACAAGATAACGTGAATGTGGAAGTGGGTGAAAGAGACACCCATTAGAAGGCTTAAGTCTGCAGGCTCAGACAGCAAGGAGAGACAGCAGAACTGCCTAAAGTTATGAGCATCTTAATGGGACATAGGCAGAGGATGTGCACAGGAAGGTTTCACACACCTGTAACCCACTTCGTTCTACTTGGTAACTTTACTTAATTTTTAGCCCAGCTGGCCTAACTTCTACATTCTAAGGATGAAAACCCTCAGTTCTTTTTCCTATTTTAATACTTTATATTCTACAGACTGTTGCATACAGCCGTTGTAACGCATTCTCCTCGTGGCAGTCTGCCTTCCTGCACAGCACGAGGAACCTGAACAGGTAAGAGGGAATTCACAAACTCTGGCTGGACAATGTATATGCAGCAGTTGTTCTTGGAGCCATTTGTAAGCTTAGATTTTGATATTCTGACACACGACACTTAGTGCCTCTCCATTCCTTATTTAATTTGGGTTCACTAGTTACCCTTTGCGTTTACAGGAAATGTGATCAGGACGTTCATCTTAGAACACGATGCCTCCTAAACCCTCCAGGGTGACAAATACCCGTTTCCTATTGCAAACAATCCACATTTGTTGGGAAGTTGAAAGTACTGAGCACTTTGGATGCCCCAGCCTACAGAAAAGCCAATCAGCTAATTACTTTTTACAGTTAAACAGCTGCTTATGGGACCATGCTGTCCAGAGCGAACACAACCTCACAAACTTTTGGCTGTGAGATGTGGGGGTGGAGTTGTGACCAAACCAGTGTGGTCATTTGGAAGGGAAGATAGAGACTACATCATGCTTGAGCATCCCTTAGCAACCAGAGTCAAATGGCACCGCAGCTCTGGGGAGGCTGTCAGCCTGTCCTGTACTGGAACGGCACCTAGTGCAGTTCCCACTGCTGCAGAGAGGACATTTTCAGCTCAGAAAGTAAAAGCAACAGTGGTGATCTAACCGTACGATTTCCTTTGTTTCTGTTTATAGGAAACAGCTTATTTTCAGCAAGGCTTTCTAATGGAAGGATAGGGAGCCCAGTTAACCCGGAGAACACAGAAACAAATGGTTCTTACAGCAACACTTTTATCTCTAATTTACTTCAGACATTTTCCACTTAAAAATCCAGGCTGCAGTTGGTAACCTCCTTCTCTATGCTACCAGGGTGCACCTACAAAGAGCCAGGTGTGCATGCAAAAAAACGAAACACAGAAGAAATACTCTCCTACTTAAAGCTGTCAGATGTGGCGATCAATGTACAGCAAACACACAGCAATTCCCTGCTACTCTGAAAATGCAGCTGCAGCCGTGCAGTGAGGCACCTCCTGCACCCACTGCCCACGCTGTGAGCCTGCTCCCCACCGAGGAGCGTGGGGCAGAGCTGCTGACCACAGCAAGGTGCCGTCCCGAGGGGAACAGAGCTTCATCTGCTGCTCACTGAGCATCTGTGCCCCACAGCCAAGCATCTGCTGTTGCAGAACTAGGTTTCCACCTTGCCTTTTTATTTAAAATATCTGTTCTTCCCCACTGTGTGATTCATTTCAAATCTTTGCAAGGCCCTGTAAAAAAATAAGATTTTAGAGAGTGGGCTTTTTCTTTGTTTGTTAGGGCTGGTTGGTTTGGTTTTAGTGTTTTTGTTTGTTTGTTTTTTAATTAATATTTCTTTTCCAAGGATTTAAAGTATTGGGAAAAATAAATAAGTAAACAGCGAGTGAATTCATATTAGGAAGGTGCTGAGAAAGCACCTCTGAGGATTACAGCCTTTTGCAGAAATAGCTGTGATGTTTTTCACGCAGCCCACACCACTCCAGGCATTGTTCTGCTGTCTTGGAAGCTCCCGACGCCGGGCTGGCAGCCCTGACAGACCTCCTTCTTCCAAACGAAGCGGTTATCTCCGGGACAGATGGACTTCTTCAGTTAAAGGACAGTTTGTAGCAGTGCACGCTGTATGCTGGTTACTTCTCTGCTCTGAAGTCTCTCGGTGTTTCTAGCTTTGGGAAAGCAGAGCTGCGGGCCTTTGTTGAATGTCCCATCTAGTGATCTCAGTGCATTTAATCCCCAATAAACTCAGTCTTTTCATTAGTGTTATATGAGGATTAATTAAGGCTCCGGTTCAGACTTGGATCCATTTTTTCCCATCTGTCTGAGGCCCGGCAGCGGCGCCGTGCAATGGATCCGGGCGGCAGCTTACGCCTTCCTTAGAAGGAGGCATCTCCTCGAGCTATCAGCCCGCAAAATCCTTTGGACTCTTGGAAGAACAAAACTTGGTGATAAAAAGGGAGACAGTTTCAAAGTCTCCAAATTACCCTTTGGCCTGCTGAACAAGGAACCCTTGAGTAATCCCAAGCCTGTTTAAAGGCGAAGCAAGCAAATTAAAGCCAAACAATAATGTAAAAAGGAAAAACAAAGCAAATAGATCGGAGTTGGAGTAAGAATCCAATGTGGGTTTTTGTTGTCGTTGTTGTTGTTTCTCCTGCAGTGACCAGAACAGAAATCACTATAAAAAGTACTAAAAGGTAAAGGTTAGAAATTAAGCCGTTATCAATTTAAGGCTGGGAGGGCAAAGCAGGGTCACCAGGCAGAACGACAAGTCTGTCTGTCGTATGGGAAAGAGCGAGCCTATCTGAGTGCAATAAAACCAGCATTGTCAGGAAGAAATTAATGCACTTCTAATGTATTCAATAAAGAACAAACACAAAACATTTAAGTACAGATACTCCAACACAAACAGAATGAAAACGAGATACTTCCCTCTCTGGCAAAGGAGAAGAATGTTTCCATACAGAAATTCTAAACTTGAGAGGGGTTTTTTGTTTTGTTGTTAAATAAAAACAAGCCCAAAGTCTACTAATAGAATTAACTGAGACCTTCCTCTAAACCAGAGGAAAAAAAATCGTGCCTCCCTCCTTTCACTTCGAAGCTTTTTCTCAGAAACATTAAAAGGGACTTTAAGGAACTCATGGGATTATGGAAACAAAATACTGAGTAACAGCTTTTCAACTACTTGCGTTCCTCGTTTTCTTGCAGCTTTTTTTTTTCATGCTACTCCTTCTCATTGCTCATGCATTCTGTGCCGTACTTTACAAAAAAAACGAACAGCTCTTATGTAACAAAAGTACAGGCACATCCGAGCTCTGCGTATAACACATATGGAATGCTGATTCAAAAATAAAAATAAAAATGGAACATCTCATTTCTCAGATTTAGTTTCAATATTTGTCAACATTCATGCCAGACCTACTTCTTTAGTAAAGAATTATTCTGTTCTAATTCTTGCTATGCTCAGGTCACAAAGCCCACAGAGGCAGCAGTAGTAGAGGCTGATATCTGCTAAATCCCAGGTTCCAGATAGCTCTGTGAGGCAGCAAGCAGCCCCAGGCTTCCCTCCGGCCCGAGATGAGCAGGGCAGGAGGCTCCTGGATCTCAGGGCGGTGCCAGCAGCCCGCAGTACCCAGCATGGCCCCGACAGCACCGTGTGCATGGATCCAGCAACGTGCACTGCATGTTATGGAGATAGCAGGAAGGGGAATAAGAGGATTGTTAAAATAGTTTTTGTTAAGTTGTCACGCAGGTTTTAATGCGTTGTAAACATTCCTCTCCCTTTTTTTTTTTTCTTTTAATAGAATGATCAGGTTTTCACACTCAGGATGACTTTACATTTTAGTCCTTGCAAACACAGCACTCTTAATACCAGGAGCCATTAGTGGAGATGGTCTGCAAGGAGCAATAGAACTGTGATTTCATTCCTCCCTCCGTGCACTGCGAAAGGCCTGAAAGCATCCTCTTCCAAAAAGGGTATTTTCCCCCATCTTTTTCTTTACATAGAAAACTTTGAAGCCTAGGTTCTAAAATTACACATAGATTACAAGTATACAATTATAGAATAGGGGTCTCTTGTACCCTATTTTTCCTGGAAGAATCTGGCTGTCTGGCAAACTAACAGCATCAGTACTTCTTAAGTGCCTTGATGTTAAATTAGGGTGCCCCACATCCCCTAGGGCGGTTGCAGAATTTAGACCCTTTTCCAATGCTCCCGCTAGGTCTTTCCAGTGGTTTTATCTAGATTTTAGCAAGGCATATAAAACAAGCAACTGTCTGTCAGCCTTTAGGTGTGCGAGGGAAGACTCTTCTTGTTGCTGCAGCTCAGACACCGGCCAGGGCTGCAGTAACCAGGCAGCAGTCCAGGCTCTGGACCCAGCCCCAGGAGCCCCAGTCCCAACACATTGTCTCTGCTACATTAAAACAAGCAGTGGTGCAGGGCTCTGCTCATGTACAGATCCAGCGCAGGGTACATCCTCAGCATCCCTTCTGCTCAAATGCAATGTCTGAATTAACCCTGCTCACAGGCCTGCTCAAATGCTCACAGTAGCCAACAAAAACGTCCAAGGGAAGGAGGTGAGCTCCGGGATTAAACAGAGGGATGAGATCCAGAAGGGCTGACCTGGTGCGGGCCGTTTGATCCAGCACAGCCATTGCTCTGTGCGTGACCCTGCGGAGCCACTTCCCCCTCCTGTGCCTCTTTTCCCAACTCTCTTTTATCTGCCTCTGTCACATAGGTTGTAAGCTGTTTGCTTCCGACATGTCTGCACAGAATCGAGAACCAAGGGGCCCTGGTCTCACTTTTGACCTTTAAGCCCTTCAGTTATACGTTTCATCATACAGAGATTATTCAAAAAGGAAGCAATTTTAATAGACTGCCTTCTTTTTATTAACACCTATTTTAACCCAGACATTCTCAAGAACATGAAATGAACAAGCGGCCTCTCTTAAGACACTGCTTTTCTTAATGAAAACGCTGAGAAAGCTGCTGCTATTCTTTCAGCCCTTCTCCCACAGGCCCTGCAGCAAGATCAGGGGAAGCCAGAACCAGCATGCTTGCTGCAAAGTATCAGACAAAGATACTTTTTATTTTGAAACTTAAGGAAAAAAAAGCCTCCACACTTCTCAATCTTTCTTTGTACGCCATAAAGTACCAAACAGGCCAGAAACCCAGCGGTGTGCTCTCTTGCAGATCACCTCCAGGTTTGCTTTATGCTCTTTGGTGTTAAAATAACCAATTTGTTTTTCCAGCACCCCATGCACACTCTCCTGTCTGAGCGCCCGATCTGCTCCTCAAGCAATCGGCTCTTTACAGTTTAGCCTCCGCTGAGCAAACAGCTCACAGCTGAGCCGCTGGCAGCCAGCAGCCCACAGCAGCCCCACCGAACGGCCATGGGCTCTGTGAGCACAGCCTGCATTTCGCACGGACACCCGCAGCCCCACAGCTCTCTGATGGACGCTCACCCTGCCCTCAAATCAGCCAAGGAGCCAGCCCAGCGTTCACGCCATGGGGCAGGGAAGCCAAGGCTCTGCAGCTCCGCTGTCCCACATCGAAGCCCTTGGCGGCTGCAGCGCCCCATGCCCACAGAGAGCCCCAAGCCATGGGATGGCACCCCGGCTGCACACCGAGCACAGCAAGGCCTGCCCCCGGCCCAGGCTGCAGACAGGGCCCTCCCACATGGCTGAACTTCACACCCTATATAAAAAACACACAGCCAGACATTTATCCTGAAACATTCTTTCTGTGAGCAGGCGTTACTGAGGGATATACTGACTCCATACATGAGGGCGTTAAGGAAGATTTTGCCCAAGGAAACACTTCCAGAGGAAGCACTGGGCAGCCACATTATTTGTTTTGTTTAAAATGATTTCAGTCTCGATAACGTCTCTTTATCAAAACTACACATGTGCTGAGCACACACAGCACTGCGTGTCGTGAGGCACACAGGAAGGGGTGGATTTAATTTATTTCTTCATTATGAATATTGCAGTGCTGTAAGGAGAATCCTGGCTGATAGCATGAAGTAAAGCCAAAGTGTACGGGGATATTTTGGGGCCCGAAGTTCCTGTGCTGCCTTTTCAAAATCCAGTCTTAAATTCTGTATTCCTAACCCTCTCTTCTGCCTGCACCATTTCATGAATGGACATGTGTATTATCATGGAGCTGAGCAGTAGCCCAGAACAGTTGCCATTAATATTCATTTGAAAGAAAAATGGAGTCCCAGCTTCCTGTTTTCGCTTTCCTTGAGCAAGGAACTGCATAGGGAGTTCATAAGTCACAGCTCTGACGGGCAAAAGGGATAACAGCAACTGTGACACACTGAAAACACACCCCATCAAAATGAGGACTCCTGTTGTGAGCAGCATTTTGGCAATAGGATTGGTTTGCGTTTGTTTTATAGCATACTCTTTATGGTGGACTAAAGCATCAACTCTGCTGGGGAGACTCAGTATTCAGTCAAACAATGACAGCCACAAAGCAGAAACAGAACTACCATGCTCTACTTATACAAACCGCCTCCCCGCTTTCAGCCGAGAAATAATTTCTTCTTAGAAGCTGTCTTGAAGGAAAAAAAAAAAAAACAAAAAAAAAAACAGCCAACCAACCAACCAACCAACAAAAAAAAAAAAAGAATGGAATTCAGACTCTATGAAGTGTCTGCACCAACCCACACTGGACAAGCCAAAAGCTGGGAAGGCATAGCCATGCTGGCTCAATCTGGAATACACAAGCTACAGAATCAAACTGTGCTGTAAAGACATGAAAGAATGCTATCATCTCTGAAAACTGTACCCTTAAACAGATTTCAGTGTACAAAGTGACAAAGGCTATGAATTCCCTTGTCTGAGCCTTCCTTGCCTGAGATGAACAAAAGAACTCCCTCAGTTTCAGCTCTCTGGTAAAGGAATTATTGTATTATGAAATGAAGAATGCAAAGTGTTGAAGCACTACTCCCACTATCTAAGAGAATGGACTGCAGGTCCAGGATCTCACTGCCCAAGAGTGTCTTTCGCTATAGAAACATCAATTTGAAACATGCAGTGACTCAGTGAGAGGTGGTAGAAGTGCACACATTCACTGGCTGGATCCCAACATACCAAACTGGTCTGCACGCAGACAGGAAGATGGGGCAAGACGTGACAGTAATAATCTAACATGACTTGAGACCTCCTGCCCTAGTAACAATTATGTAATTGTTATGGTCTCTTAATACCTGAGCAAGAAATCTTTTTATTGCATCAAGTTCTCATGCCTGGACAGATATGCACCACAAATGAATCATCACCAACTAGCTTTGAAGACCCAAGCCGAAGCGCACCCCATCATGTAAGCCACATATCTGGGCACATCAACACTTATGGCCCAATTTTCTGGAGACAGCTCTTTAGGTACACTGCCCCAGGGTATACTGGCTGTGAGAAACTCTGGTTTTCCAGTAGCATCCTTAAAGGATTACAAAATAAAGTAATATTGGTTTAACAAAGGAACCTCTTAATCATAAATAACTAAATTTAAAAACAAAAAACAAAAAACCCAACCTCTTCTCAAACAAGAACAAAAATGCCAATAAAATCATAAGCAAGGGAAAAAAAAAACAACACAGAAAAAAAATGAAACAGGCTTGAATTCACCTCTTGTCCTGACATCACCTTTCCTAGCAGCCATGAGTCCGCCTCTGCCCTCACTACAACATTTTGCTTCACCATGACAGAGCATCTCTCCCCTTCATAATTTGAACCCCTCTTCTGCCCCTTTGCTTTGGTTTCAATGGTTGTTTTGTTCCTTTCCCAAGCCACTCATCAACGTCTTTGCAAAAAGGTCGCTGTCTTACAAAACTCTACTCCTTGGTTGATTCCCAGCTTTTTTATCTGTCCTCCTGGAGGGGCTCCTCTCCTTGTCAAGGACACGGGGCACCTCACACGTGGGCCTATGCGTTAATTCAGCACAGAGGTTACAGCACAGGATGGATTCAGTAAACGTTAAGGTGTTCTCAAAAACTGTGTTCTCTAAACCACACTTTGACTCACATATGCCCCCAAACAATCATACATTAGCAATTATAATGATCTTTAATTAAAAAAAAAGAAATATGCTGCTATTCTTACAGATAAGAATCTATAGAAATACTTGTATAGGTGCCATGAAAGTCTGTTGTTCAAACTACATTTTAGTGAGGGAATATTTAACTACCTTACCTACATTGCTCGAATACTACTCTACAATGAACCTCTTTGAAGGTTTCTTATTAAAAAAGCTTTAAAAATTAAGCAGTTTGAATTATTTTTCTATGAACCACATAATCTTCTTAAGTAGTAAAAAGTTAACTTTAGCTCAAGTCATTCCACTTGGAAAAACATGATAAAAAAGCAGCAGATTCATGTGCCTTGCCCTGCATTTTCTCTAAACTTAACGTCTAACCCCCTGATTGTTGTAATTTTTCATGGTAAAGCTTTCTGAGTGTTTATAACCAGCAAAATTTGGCTTTTATACTGGAAAGTCTGTTATATAAATGTAATTTTCATTTATATCCTCACTTATAACAAAGTCATTAATGCAGCTGATTCCTCAGAAAATCTTCTATTTTAGCAACCAGTCCTAGCTCTGGTACTGCATAACGTAAACACGTCTAACACACAGCAAGGAATATCTTACCTCAGAGGGGCAATGTTTTCTTAAAACCAGAGGTAGCAGCTACATTTACACACCATTCTTGTTCTAAGTATCAGAGAGCTAGGCTTTATTTCCAGAGAGCCACAATCACCTAAGTACATTTTTTAGTCGCATGCAAGTGATTTTGTATAGCACAGTTATCAAATGTTTGGTACAGACAGACAGAGAAATGATGTTGGGTTGCGGCTTGGATGCGAAGGTCATATAAGACTGGAATTTGGGTTTAGATTCCATAGCACTGAAATTGCTCTTCAGAGATTCCATCTCTGTTGAAACCAGACCCAGAAAAATCTCCTCTTCTGGTTTTTAATCCTACTCAAACCCGAATATTGGAAACAGCTTAAGATCTATGAACTAACAGATCTGGCCTCTTGCCACGTGCTGTATTAAGATGCCATATTTAGCTTCTCCTCCCTAATAGTCAGGCTTTTAACCTGCTGCCTCCAACCCTTTCATCCACATCCAGCATGCTACTAACCAACATGGCTTTGCCCCTTTTCATTCTTCCATTTCTGTTAGCTGTTTTGCATACAATTAAGGTGGCTTGCCCATGGCACAGGGAAAGTGACTGTTAACTTGTGCTCCCTCTACTGTCTGATTCGCTTTGCAGCAATAGCATAAAGAAATTGCAATTTCTTGTTGGCAGCAAGATCCATTTTTTATTCTAGTGTTAAAAGTGGCTCTGTTACGTTCATGAAGATGCGTACTTTTAAGTTTCTAAACATCCAGAACTCCATGTATCACAGACAAGCTATCTTCACCTCCGGCAACTCTCCAATCTGAAATGAGGGAGTCACGATGCTTGGATAAATACTCTGGAACTGTCAAGCAGCCACAAAACCCATCAAAATCAATCTAAGTCACAAGTTCATCCCCCTTTTAAAAGATTAGGCCCTTTAAATTGTGGTTATTCGACCGGACAAGTCCTAGTCAAGAGAACAGGAGGCTGCGTTCCAACTTCTGACCAACAGATTAGTGCTGTGCTTAGACCTGCAGCTTTTGCTTGACGTGGCTCCTCGCTCCTCAGCTGGCATGGAAAAAGCATCTTTGTGTTTTACACTGGAAGTGCATCTGTAAGGTGGGGAGAGGAGGAGGAACAGCAGAAGATTTGATGACTCTTCAGTGGTGATTCCTTTTCAGGAACAACATGGTTGTTTTCCACTCCTTTTTGCAATGCAGATCAGCTTTAAGTTGCAATTAAAAGCACCCTGCATATTCTTGAAGGGCTTTTTGCCTCTTGCATGTCAAACAAAGAAGCAGAGGACTTACCTGAGACTCCTTGAAGAGGGAGGGACTAAAGCATGCAAATGGATGGGACAGCTGAACACCATCCAGCATGGATTTCTGGCCATTCCTCGTGGAAAGAGGGCAGGCATTTTTCTAAAGATTGCTTGCAGTTTGCCCGTGATGTGGCTCCTGATACTTTCACTGAACCCTTTGTCTCTGGGAAGCAGCCTGCTGCAGAACTCTTGTGCAGTAAGGTTAGTTTCCATCTGATGCCAAAGGTAACCACTTTGTGGCTACATCTCTTCACTTCTGCTGAGAAGGACATTTTCAGGGCCAGGAGAGGGGCTGTGGGCACCCAATGACCTAAACAATGCCCTTGAACTCTTAAGGGAATGGAGTTCTTTGTCTCTCTGCTTGTTGGAGCACTCAGTGCCCACAGGCTGGATGCTAAATCTATCCTTCCCATGGATGAATCAGCAGCAAAGAATATTTACCATTGTTTAATGCTGTGGTGGTCTACAGATTTGACCAGTGCACACTTACGACTCATCAGAAAAGACAATGAGTAGCATGGCATTTAAAAAAAAAGAAATATTTTATGCCGTTTAATACCACTTTTAAGAGAGAAGCACGTGAGAAGAATGAAGTAGAAGGCCCCTTCTTGCTGTCCTTAGAGTGACAATTTCGGTTGGCCACTTTCAGAACCATTTCAGAAATGTTTAGCGCACTATGAATGAACTCAAAGGTTCACATTGGATTCTGTCTGAACAGCATATGGAAATAAATTCTAATAAAAAATAAGCCTTTAAGTCTTTGTTTATATTGGCAAGTAAACTGGTGGAGTATAAAAGCCAATGGCACGACCGAGTACCTTACCTATGTTATAACTGTTACACTAAATAAGTATTTTAGAATTTACTTCGTTCAGAAGAACCCTTAAATAGACTTTCTCACAGGGCTTAAAAAAATATGTTTCCTATTTTCTTACTGCACTTCATTACAAAGAATTAAATTTACTTTTCCTTAAACAAAGATCCTAAAATTGGACCTCAAGAATATGGAGAAGATCACAGAAACCTACCTTGAAGATTTTAATACATTGAAATTGTTTAATGAATACTCACAAACCTCTATTAAAAAAAATAACAGTGAACACATTAACCTATTAGTACTATGGGTATCTTTATTCCTTAGACATAAAAGGCACAGATGTATATATCTCAGGATGGAAAACTCCTCCAAGTAGAACTCAGGTAATAAGTAAATCCCAGTTCACTGACTCGTTGCGCCTGTTACATTCTTCTTCTTGTTTACGTACTGAATGTTATTAACATGCATTTTCTTCTACCTCCTTGTTGGCAGTGACTGTGAGCAGTGGGGCAAATTCAAGTGGAAGCACACCAACCACTGACTTTCGATCACCAACACTCAGCTCTGACCAGCAGCTTTCATACTAGCGGTGGTTACACCCACAGGCGTGCACCAGATCTGGGAGATGGCAATGAGTGCTTTTAAAGAAACTGTGAGCCATGACCTTACTTTGGTTTCCAAAGTTTCTAAGTGAGCAAAGAACTTTCCCAACACTGCTCACCCTCTGCTTTCAGCACTGTTTGTCAGTTATCCCCAGGTGCCAGTTACGTACCTCCTTAACCCTTCATGTGGGCTCTCCGACAGCTGTGTACATTTCTTATTGTTCCTGAAGAACAACTTCTTCCTCCAGCTGCAGCTTTCATTTGCTGTTTCTACAGTGAGGAAAAGCGAGGACTGTCAGCCCTCCTGCTTGCTTTATGAGGTCAGGCTCTTGTATTACCAAAGCTGGTTAGAATGGATATGCCAATAGCATTCTACTGGAGGACATTTATGACACTGAAGAATTTTAATCAGACATCACTTGTGGATTCCATTTCAGTTTGATACATTTGAAAGTGCTTGGAGTTTCAAGAACTAAATTCAGCTTGTTAAACAAACCCTTTTTCTGCACATCTCTTCTGTTATGAGCAACAGGACTTCATAAAAATATTGGGAAGGAATCAGATTAACTTGAGATTCAAAGGGGAAATAAATTTAACAGCATGTAAAGGGGAGATATAGATATTTAGAGGTATTTTGGTATCTGAAGTCCCAGGTGGATCTCTGTGGTGGACTTCTTTGATTTACCTACCACAACACTCACAAAAGAATCCCATTAGAAATATTACTGTATCTTTATGCAGCTAAACGCCTCTAAAATACACACTGCACGCTCTACAACTCAGAACGTGCACTTTATCTTTCACAAGACAGGTGATTTAGGATCGTAACAGCAATGAGAGCAGCGGTTGTTGCAGGAATCCCTTTGTGCTCCCACAGCGCAGTGATAATCAGTAGGACAAGGCTGCCTGCAGCCCCGCAGTGCTTTCCACTGCTGTATGTGGGGCTTCTCCGCACAGATCTGAAGAAGGAAGGTTTATGACTTCTCCTTTCACTGTTTGCACATTTTAAACATGCACCCACTAACAGATACTTGGAAAGATACTTCTCTGGGAAGTTTACATGCTACAAGAGCACAGCATTCATGCACGGAAATACTAATGCTCTCCATTTAATAAACCTAAACAGGAAAAAAAAGCACCTGCCAGCAGGCACAGAAATGTTGTTGTCATTTCAAAGCACTATTTCTTAACATAATTGCAATTGGTGGTCTGTTGTTTATTCAGTTTTTTTTTAACTTCCTTTTTTTAGAACTCACGCTTTAATTAAAATCCCTCTGCACAATAAGCGATGCCTTCTCTCCCTTAAATGATCACTACAAATCTTCTAACAAATGTAGTTCAGAATGCAACATCTGAGGCTTGTAGATTTTGCATTTGCTAGATCATGACTCTAATAAAACGTGCGCGGATTTACCCACAACAGCAAACAGAGTCCATCCAGAGGGGATCCAGCATTCCCTGAGCACCCAGGGAGCAGACAGCAACGTTCACACCCGGGTTAAACAGCTGTAAGTAATTCCACCAAATTCTGCTTTATCTCCAAGCATCTACAAGAAGCTATCATCTCTTTCAGAAAGCCGTGACTTTTTTTTCTTTCTGTAGCTCTTATTTTCAGACTAAAGGATCCCCCATTCATTACTGTGACCCGCGAGCATTCGCTGCAAATCAAATCAGCCCTCCCAGCACCGGGCCAGAATCCCCCAAACTGCTCTGAACTTTTTCTTCCTTTCTGCCGGCTGCCTATCTTTTGCAAAGCTGCCATCATCTGCTTTCTTGCAAATTCATGCTTTTCAGGGGCTTCTTGTTTCTGCAGCCTTCTCAGATTACAATTTCTTTTGTGTTAATTAAGCTGAAAAATTGAAAGAATGTCGCTGACTCTACAAAGAGCACAAAACAGGCTTGCTTGAAAAGCTAAAAATAGATTGCTCTGTTCAGAAGACAGACTACTCAGTCTTCAAACTATTTGTACAATGCGAATTAATTGCAGATGGCCAATTCATTTATTTAGACCTCTGTGACAGAAATGAAAGTGCTACTGTGACCGACTGCCTGCACAGAGCTCCCTTCAGGTGCTTGGGTCTAATAATAATAATAATAATAAAAAATACACCACCTCCTTTTTGATTTTCTAGAAGTCAATTTGTGCGAACGTTTTGTGATTCGGGTCCCTCTCCCCACTCTCATGGTCTCTCCCCACAGCTCGTATTTAAGCCACGGCGCTGATGTGCCCAAACTGAACGTTGTGACGGTCAGCACACGTTTACTTACAGCACTGCATGTACACTGCATGCTGCAGAACAGTTACATCCCTGTGATTCAGAATATATTTTATAGTGATACACGCCTTGCAGTGAGGACCACCTAGACTATTTGAGTTATTTGAAATTGATGCTGTTTTTCTTTTTTATCCTGTTTGTTTTCAATAGTACTTTAATTATCCTTTATTTCCTCCTTTCTCCTTAAAAGAAAATTTGATTTTAAAAGGAATTACTGGTTTAATGGTAGAAAATTCAGGAAAATCTAAATGGAAGCTGATATTCTATCCCAGCTTTCATTGTTATATAAATGGGAGGTTTCCAAAAATACCACACATCAGGGTGTATAAACTGTAGCTGCGAAATAAAAATATCATTGAACGAGATAAACTGTTTGGGAAACAGAATGATCTGTACAAGGACTTCACAGCAGATCCTGAACGCTGTGAGGCCTCTTTTGTGCTAGAAAACTAGAAACGTTGTCATTTGGGAGCCTAAATAATGCCAAGAAAAAGAAACTAAATATTAAAGTCCCTTTCCTCCAATTCCAGTGTCTTCCCTTTGCAATTTTACTACTTTGCAGTCTCTACATCCTTGTTTGCAATCCCACTGGCTTGAACAAATGTGCAGAAGTTGATCCACGCAGGGTCTGATCTAGCAGGGTTGTAGGAAAACGTCCCAAGAAGCTTCAGGTGGTACGATTTGATACTGAGCATGCTGATACTACCACAGATTTTTCTATTGCTATCTACATTTTTCTATTGCTGCCTTTTAAATAACAGAACGTTGCTCTCTGCATTTCAAAGTATTGATGTTGCACCCAAAATCTTTAAATAAAGACTGGTCTTTTTAAAGGCATCCAAGCTTAAGCCAGGAATACAGCTTGATGCAGAAATGAATTAAATTTTCTGCCTAGACAAGTGATAGTAATCTCCCAGAATTAAAGTACCAGCCTTCTCCACTGTTTATGCTCCTTCTAAAATGCTTCATGAAAAGTCTCTAGCTTATCAGTTATGACAGGCTTAGAAGGGACCAAACCATCCTATGCCATATTTTAAGTTATACTCCTTTGCAGCAACTTCATTTGAGCTCTCATCAAGGTCAAGTGAAACAACCCGTTTTCAAGCACTATAAAACTAGCTATGTGATTAGGCTGAGGCCTAGATGCATGCACCTTCCTTCTGTTTTCATCAACTACAAAACGTTTAAATAGAGCTACAAGTTTCCTAGCAAGAAACAAACCCTTTCCCAAGGCAAGAAGCTTCACAGGATGCCCATAAAGACAAAATCCGTCCTCATTTCATGCATTTCCCAGAAATGCAGGTGACACCTGAGGTGGAACAGAGGACAATAAAGCTGCTGGATAGCAAAGGTCACCGCCTTCAGCTCCATCCCCAACCAGGCTGAACCATCCAGGTGCAGATTTACTGAGGGCTGGGGAGGAGGCTGGTTAGGCTGCTTTACAGCGAAGTTACATGTGCCCCCAGCCCTCACAGGATTTACAGCACAGCTCCGTCACCCTGACGGAGGTCCACAATGTTCTCAAAGTGCTGTTTTTGCTTTCAGACCCAATGTAACATGAAAGCCTGGCTCTCAGTGAGGGCACACCACAGGCAGCACGCGCCTGACACCCCAGGTCTGTGCTGTGCCGAGCTTTACTGCCAATGAACTTGCCGAAACAGAAACTAATCTTGGTTGAAAAACAAAGTTCTTTCATCACATGTGTAGAAGAGGAATTGGTTTTTCATGGCATGCAGTAAGGAAAGTGGTTCTGTGGAAGCAGCATCGGCCTGCAGCAGTCTCTGCTGATCAGCCCTGCCCTAATGGCAAGACACTCCTTCGTACAGCAACACAGCATCACCAACTACTTGCTCTTTTAAAACGATCAGAAAACACTGAACTACCCACTCACTAGCACTGGGCCCATTTACTTTCACTAAATTAAAGGGCAGAAGATTGAAAAATAAGTAAAAATAACTGACTGCTGCTTTTGGAAACGACGCTACCCCAGCAGCCTGTGCTCAAGCAGTCACTGCAACCTCAAGCACAAAGCGTGGGATCAGCGCTGCTGCAGTGCGCGACCACTTTCTGCCTTCATACTTCTCTCGTCGCACCACACAGAGGTTATCTGTTGGGTGACAAGGTGACAGAGCAGGGCTGTGGCCTGGCAGGTGCCACCCACACCTCAAGGAACGGCTGCCTGCCGGCTCAGCCCCCAGCATTGCTGCCATGCCCCCAGCCACCACCAGCACTTGGGATAAATCCCAAACACCGCATAGGAAAGCTGTAGACTAAAAAGTGGGCAGAAAACAACAGCAGTCTGTGTGAGCACTTGGAAACGAAGAGCAACTAAGCTCTTTTTTTTTTTTTTTTTTTTAAAAGAACTCTCCCACTGTGGATTTTTTAATTTTATTTATAAACCATGGTGGGGCAGACTGTAGGGATCGTGTCCTTACACAGGCACATGCTACCTTCTCCCAAAAGAGAAACATCTTTGCTTACTTAAACTATTTTTGTTAGACCTAGTTTTTTTGCTGGTTCTGAAGAATTTTGCCTTGCTTGCTAAGTAAACACCAACATCTCTGGCAGAAGCAGCGCCTCTGAGAGCACACAGTATCTGGACAGACCTCACAAAGATGATATGTATGTATATGCTCAGTGCTCGCTGAGGTGAATCACGTCAGCCCAGGTCTTTCTAATAAATAAAATGCTTTCAAGCATTTTCCATTGAAGATTTTTGAAATGACGCTAGTAATACAGGGATGCACACAGAACATTTATCTTTTCCAAGCGTGTGAAAATACAGACTTGCTGAACCCTGGGCTTCTCAGCGAGCACAGACACCTGCAGCACAGCTCCTCCACTGCTGTCCTCCTGCGACCACAAGCCTCCCTGCCCTCCCAGTGCCACTTTTCTTTCAGAAGGAAAATGGATTATTTGTTTTTGTTTTTTTTTTTTAATTTTCCTTTCCAACTGCCTTTGGAGAAATGTTTGCCTTTGATGAGAAAAAATTAATTTCCTTTAAGAAAAAGGGAAAGCAACACAGACAAGCGATCTAGCTCGTCTATGCCACAGTTACACCAAACACAACCCCATTTCTCAGGTAGCACCTGTTTTGCCAGCAGCTTTGTAATGGCGATGGACACATCCATACCCCTGTACACCTACAGAGACTGAGCCTCCAAACGGGGCTCACACAACACAGGACACTGCATTGTGTCCTACCAGCACTGTGCTGAGGACAGGAGGACATCAGCTGTCAGCCAGAATGTGTGTGAACAGCAGGGCTGCAGCACAGGCTGGCCCCAAGAGCAGTACATTAGGCACGGGTGCACTCAGTGTCTTCCATGCCTGTGTCATTTACAAAACCTCGAGCAGAACAGACACAATACCCCAGATACAGCTGGAAGGATGTTTTCTAGAGACAGAGCTGGCCATAACACGATTAACCAAAGGGCCAGCCCATAGGGTGATACCACTTTGGGAACACATGCCTTATTGAAGATCATTCTAAGCAGGTTGGAATTTCAAGACAATGCACAAAATGAAGGAAAAGGCAAGCAGAATATCACCCATCTACAAACAAGTTGTCTTCCTGCCCAAGAGATGAACCATTCTGTCCCCCTTGTAGTAAAATAAATTCAAGAAAGCAAGGAAAGTAAATAAATTATAAAATATTATTCCATAGGCTATATTTTTTACAAAGTTATTACCACATTTTGCTGATTGCTGCTACAAATTTGTAATGAGAAGAACGGTTAAGTGTCCATAAGGTATTCATTTCTTTACAGGATGCCACAGGAAGGCACGGTTTGCCTGTAAGCAGACTGCTCAGAAAACTCATCAACTCACTTTTCAGCAGCAGCTTCTTTTTATAAAGACAGGAAGTTATTTTTTGTTGACATACTCTTAATGGAGAAAGATTAAAAATAAATAAATCCGTTTCTGTCTTGCCATCCTGATGCATCACGAGAGAGAGAGAAGAAAAAAGAAAGAGGAAGCAAGACAGAATGTTTAAATATGCTTCACCATTTTTACCCAAATACATAATTTCTTAAGCTAGCAGGAATTCTGGTTTCTCTCTAGCATTTTGACTATAAATTCTTTAATAATTCTTAAACTCAGAGTGGTGTTTGAATTTTGCATCTCTCCACCTGACACAAAGAAGAGGAAAATGTCAGCCTCACTGTGAGCAGATTCGCCCCTTCTTCACTGGCCCACGCTGCCTTACTGCAGCACCTCAGGCTTCTGAAGAAAGGGGAAGTCAGAGAGCTTTTGCTACTTCTTGTCTATTCACAGCCCCTACCAAAACTTGTCTCTCTGGATATAATCAGAGCTCAAGGAGCAGCCTGTCTTTTAAACCATGACGGCTGAGACCAGCTTCCTTTACTAAAAAAACACAAAAAGGAGATAAACTTCTCATACAAACCATACTGTTTCTTAAGTATAGAAAATGAGATATGCTGTTACTCATAAGAACTGAGGATTTGCAGCATTCCTGCTTTCACAGGTTGCTCTCTTGATGTCACTTCATCATTGGGAAAAGGAGCATTTTATCTAATTTTGAGGAAAAAACAATGAAAAACATCAACATAGTTAAACTAAAAGAAATCCATCATCCTGTTACTCTTTAAATAACTCTATATACTGTTAAGTTTTGCAAAAGCATAAGACAAGTTTCTCCTATTCTATAATTCCAAAGCAGCCTTAACCAATTACTACAAACTTTTCCCCAAATGAGACACATCTACTTTGGCTGAACATTTCATATGAGAATTTTCAAGCCAAAAGGAGTTCCTTCCACAGACAAAATTGGAAATGAGAGATTAAAATCGCCCTAATGATAGATACTCAGTTATGCCTTTTAACTATGGACTCATGCCTGTATCTCTGTAATTGTGACAATATTTTTCCAAGCAGAGTATCGTGTTGTATGTAACACTGAAACTTCCTGGTCTCTACTCCTTCTCTGCTGCATGGTTACCATCTTATTTTTATAAGCATTCCATTCTGGGGCTGGCCCTTTAGCTCTGGCGGAGCCAAGCAGCTTCTGCTTTAAAGCAGCTATTTTGCAACTAGCTGCTGCTTGCTGCATCTTTCGTTTCCAGCCAGCAAGTACCTGTAATGTTTTCCTCTACAGCTACGGAGAAAACAGTACTTTCTCACAGGTGCTGCCTCTGAAACAGTGTGCTTTTTGGGAACAGCAAACGGTGATCTGGGCCATGCAGGGAGCTGTCAGGGTGGGCAGTTTTGTTTCTGGAAGTTCTGGAAGGACTGCGAAATGCCTGGTTTTAAACAAGTTCATAAAACAAATTTTAGATTCACATGATGTTTCTGCTGGCGCTACAGTGCTAGACTAGTGAGGTCTGCATCAAAGGAGAGTTTTCACTGCCACTGCAAATCAATGGAGCCATGAACAGAACCACTGGGCACTTCTGACCACTTCTGGCTCAAAAGTAGCAGCCAGCAGGGCAACAACAGCAAACTAAACAAATTGTGTATTTTAAGCTAGGTAACTGTAGTAAAATGACATTACTTGGGCCGCTCTGTAGTGACACACTAACCCTTCACAAATAATAATTAATGTTCTTTTCTTTTTTTCCTCCTTAAAAACAAACAAAAAACCTGAATGAGTGAATTGTGAGCAGCCAAAACTCTCCGCAGTGCTGGGAGGGGAGGTCTGTCCACCCAGGCTGCTAGGGATGGTGGCTTTTCTTACAACCAATTGCCACGGAACACAGCAGCTACCTTGTTCTTTGAGGAAGATATGGTTGTTCCCTTCACAGCATTTTTCTCAGCCTTGAAATGGTGGCAGTCAACTGTCACACTCTCTGAAGCACACACACATATCACAGAATCACACACAAAATGGCCAGGGTTGGAAGAGACCTCAAGGATCATGAATCTCCAACCTTCCTGTCACATAGGTGGGCAATAAGAGAAAAACCTGAAGCACGGTCACAGTCCCAGGAGCACCTCAGCCTTTTGATGCACAGAAGAGCCCTCAGCACATTTTTAGCTAATCTTCACTCCAGGACAGACATCTGCATCAAGGCAGTACATCATGGATTTTAGTTGAAGTTACTTGCTGCTCTGGCAGGCAGTAATTAGATTATGAGAATTACAGAAATGATGGGCTGGTTGTCTACTCAGCGTATGGGCAGCCTGGAACAGCTTGGATAAGAGCAAAGCATTCAGATTAGTACAGGGATGAGCTCAGCTAAGTCCAAATAATTCCAAAATAACGTGTACTGATGCACAATGTCTCTGAACCAACATAATTACTATTGCAGTGCTTATCCTTACCTTCCACTGTCTATTTCACCAAACTTGCACTGTAAGATGTACTGTGTAGAGGGCACCACACTCATCTGCTTTACCTACAGCACCTCAGCATCACACCTTCCCCATTCCACACCCCACTGGCTCATGCTTTTTGTTAGAAAACACTAAACAGGTGAGAAATGCCCAGGACCCTGCCTGTGTGGGGGCTGCAGGTGTGCCCTGCTGTGGCACAACAAGCACTCAGCTTCCCTAAGAAAACTCACATATTCAGCACAGCCACAGCAACCAGATTTTCCCACGTGTAGGCAGTTCATCCACTGCCACTGGGCCCTCATAGCCCCCAGTGCTGCCGGCCCACTGGCAGCAAGCACGACTGGGGCTGCAGCAGCCAACACTGACCGGTGAGGAGCTGGATTCACTTGCCAGCTTGCACAAACCCACGAGATAGCCAGTATTTACTTCAAATCCTTACGTTGTATTTCTGAATTATAACTCTTACAGCAGAACAGAGCTCATATCCGAGCACTCACTTCATTTCTGTGGGCTCATACAGCACATCTGTGGAGCGGAGGCTGGGAGGAAGAAAGCGTGAGAGAAGCTCTGACCGGCCCCTCCCTCAGGCTGCACAAAGGCCCCAGGGCTCTGCCCAGACCTCTGGCAACAGCTGGGGATGGATTTGGGGAATATTATGGAGTTTTGTAAACTGGAAGAAATGCTTGCCAGGGCAGGAGGGCAAAGAAGACACAGTCACAGCTGGAAGGCTTCCCCGTGACTGGGCACAGCATCTGCCACAGCTGTGGTAAAGCACAGCAATCCCAGTCCTACAGTCTGTCTGCTCACAGCATTTAAATGCACGAGCAGAAGCACATCTATATAAACTCCATGCAAAAAAAAAAAAAAAAGAGAAAAGAAAAGAAAAGAAAAGAAAAAAAGAAAAGAAAAAATAAGAAAAAAAGCAGGATAAGTGAGATCAGGGCTCTCAGGCTGCAGTTCTGGTTAAACCACACAGCTCCTCTGTCAAAACTGCTGAGAGAAACTTCGTTTCTTTGCAGGGAATGCCCTTTGATGGTCAGCAGGAGGCTGTTTTGGCAGCTATGCGCTGCCCAAGGGAGACGTCCGAGAGGAGATACCCGAGATTTAAGATACCAGCAGTATGCACGCTTGGTACCTGGCTGTGCACTGGTTTTTGACTCAGGGAGATTTGCAGAAGGATGGGAGAAAGCCTGAGGTGTGGGGGATAAATGAGGAGTCCAACAAAGAAAGCTCGCTTTTCAGCCAGGGCCACCAGGTCACAGGAGAACCAGCACAATCTGATGGGAGAAACTGAAATAGCAAGTTGCTGATCTCCCCCAGTTTGAGTACAAACACAGGAGCAAGCAAGCTCTTTCGGCAGCTCCTACATCTGAAAGCCTTGCCTCACTTCAGCAAATGTTAATTGCATCAGTGGTTTTCACTGCAGCGTGTTTCTCTTTCCTTTCCAGTTTTCTAATGCCTTAGGAATATTTCAGAGGGAATCCTTCCCAAATATGCAAACACCAAGTCAATACTCAGTTGAGTTTTGTTTTTGTTTTGTTTTTTTTTGCCAAACTGCCTTTTCCCTACATTGCTCAGTTAAAAAAAAAAAAAAGAAAAAAAGAGATTAAAAATACTTTCATAGAAACAGAAAGGGACTGGAGCTCAGCAGGTCCAGTACAGCAAATAGTTACAGATAATCAAAAATTGTTGCTAAACGAGTCATACATTTCCTTGTCCAGCATGGCCTTCTGATGATACGTACTCCCTTTTAATAAGAAGTAATTTCAATGTCTGCTCCTTTTATTGCACACAGGAAAGTGCAGAGCAGCACTGAGGAAGCAACATCAGACCTCTCGCCCAGGGAGCCTTCTGGTTTGAGACAGGATTTGGGGGTTTTAATTATTTCTATCACTTGTATCATGTTAATAATAAATTGGGTTTATGATCTTTAAAAGAATCCCCCCTTCCCCAGCATTTTCTTCACTTTAATTAACTTTCCTGCTGGGGGGGAGGAGTACGCAATACTAAGGATTGGTAACAAATGACATAAATAGCAGCAATTGCATTCCTCTGTTTATTTAGAAATTCCTTGCTACAGCATCTCAGCTTATTAGTTTTTCACATATGATTTTATTTTTTTTTTAGAATTTAGAAAAATGCTATAAATTAATTTTTACTCAGATGTAGGAATTTTAGTGTAACTTTTTAGAGTCCTAAACCAAAATTATCAGGTATTACTTTCTCCCGGTATTTAAGAGTACCGAATTCCCATTTGTGGTTGCTGCTATCACATTCCCCACTTCTCCCTTAAACATGCATGCTGCAGCTGCACCACTGCAGAACAGTTCACACTCAAGATGAAGTTGGCTTCCCAGTACTCGGCCAGCATAACTGCATACAGTGATCCTCAGATACATGCAAAGCAGCCCCATGCAAGCCCATGGCTTTCAGCACAAAGTATATTAACACCGACAGAAGAACGTTTACTAATCTGATAATCACGTAATGCAACTTATATGAAAAAATCTGACCAGCTGTAAATCATTAAGAATGAGAAATACTAACTGTATCCACATTATTATTAACACTTAAACACTTAAATACTGAGCTCACGTATAGCTACATATAAATTAATTGCAATAATGAAAAGCGTACTATCCAATAGCTTAAATAAATTTATCTCATCTTGAATTTGATAAATTCAGTATTGTTTTAAAAAGAGAGAGGGATGTTTCTAAGCAGAAGAGAAGCACTGCAAAGGTTGGCTCGAACTGCCCCCTCATTTATGTCCTCACTGTGATACCATGCGGCAGGAAAAGCTTACCAGGAAAAACAGAAATCATCTGAGAGATTTTTTGCTTTGCAATTATGTTGGGGTTTTTTTATTATTTTTTGTTTTTGTTTTTGTTTTTAATAAGGAAGTGCCATTATTTTAAAGAACAGTATGGAATGCCCACCATGCAGCCAAAAATTCTGCTTCTGCAAAAATCATTCTGAACAAACAAGGAAAGCACGACCACAACCGTGACTGCTCCGAAGCAGAATATCTGTGCTGTCAGGAGCCGGTACTGCATGTGCTCCCAAAGCTCCCTTTACATATTCTCTACAGAAAAATACAGTTTATCTGACATTTTAATAGCATATGTTGTCCCTTTCAAATAACATACTAAACTGTTACTGTACTCCTGATTCTGATATATATATATATATATAATTTTATTATTATTATTTTGGAGGGTAGTCAAAATACCCAAGAATGTTTAAGTGCTTACTGTGTATGTTCATGCTCTATAAACAATATCCTCACCATCGTACCATTGGAAGGAGCTTAATTTTATTGCCTACAAGTAACACAATCACCACACAGATTTCTTTAAAGCTCAGGCAAATGAAACTATATGATTGTGGAATTTTGTCATGTAATCCTAGGAGTTAATCTTACCTCACTGGTATCAATTACCCACATGAAAAGACACGTTGCCTGCGTCCCCAAAGTTGGGAAAAGGACACAACATTAAAGCAGTTTTAAACAGAAGAATAACTCAGAAGACAATGCTGAGAATTTAATAACTAACAACTTGTTACATGGAAATACAGGAATTCTGTATACCACATAGAGCCACATTTATAGTACAATAATGAGACTTTCCACAGCTATACCCCTAGTTAATTTGGAATTAGATACATAAATTCAGGAGCCCATTAACACTACTGAAAACAATATGCGACTAATCAATACTTCATCGTTTCTGAGAATCAAAATCTTTTCACTCACACTAGGCAGTGAAATACACACATCCTGTGAAGGACTGTAAGGTAGATATACACAGGATTTATTATCTCAGTTTAATTTCTTCGCAGACTCCCAAGGGACCAATCTCAGTTACATCTGAGCTGCTTTCATCCAGTTCAGACTTCATAAATTATGAAGGGCAACAGATATTCTGTATGTGAAAAGGTAACCATTTAAAAATGACAATTCCTGGAAAAAATGCTCTTTAAATGTTAAATTCCCTGAAGAATAGAAATGGCCAAGATGCGTTTCAGACATCTGACCATTAGTCAACTATTGTTAAAGTGATCTAATTATTAAATAGGCAAGAATTATTTGCTTTACTTATATAAACTATCCTTCCTTGCTGGGTCTGGAATAAATTAACACATCCACATGTTTCTTTGCTTACTATGCCAAGGAGAATGACTAATATTTTTCTATAATAATATTTTGATAAGAAAATGAATGTTCAGTTTAGATTTATAATAGGAGTTGCTGCACACTTTTTATGAGCTGAATTGAATATGAAATGATCAAATTAGAAGGATCTGAACAACCCAACTTAAAAACAAAACAGCTTTGCTCAAATACAAGTAGTTTTTTCTTTTTTTTTTTTCTACTCTATCAAATGAAAGCATATTTGGGCTGTCAGAAATATACTGGTTAAAAGATTTAGACAGGCTTCATATGAATTATATTTAAACATCAAAACTAATTTAAAGTGATCCAGAGAAACAAGCTGAGGAATGTCCAATCCTTTAAAAAAAAACAACACGAATTAATGCTGAGGGCTTAGCTTACTAAATACAATTACAGCCATCCTCCTCCCCCTTCTCTCTTTGCCAGATGGGATGCCCTTGCCCAGCCGCCTCCTGCAGCAGAAGCACCTGGACCACACCTGGGAGCACACGCCAGGACGAAAGCATCTGTCTGCAGTTTAAAGGCTATCATTTCCACAAGTATTGGTAACACATCAGCAAAGAATCTAGAGCAATCTCTCTCCTTAAGCGTGTCTCCTGTGATAATCAGCCCCAGAGCACGGGCACAAGGTGCACGGCAGGGCAATGGACGCAGGGCAGGGATGAGCTGCAGACCCTGCTGGCAGTGATCAAGGCTGTCAGCACAGAACTCCTGCAGTGCTCTCAGCCTGGGTGACAGACTGCCAGGCAGCAAGATTGAGATCTCTAGCTTAAAAAAAAAAAAAAAAAGTACTAAAATCGTAGCTGCTTCTAACTTAAGGACCCTTCTACTTATCCCTATCCTGTGGCTGAGGCAGCTACAGGAAACCAGCCTGGCTGTCTATTACAACTGTTGTTTCTGCCTCAGTTATCTTGTCCAGTCAAAACAAGTCAAGTTCATAGCCAGAGCTGCAAGAGATTTCCAGTGAGAGTCCTGCAAGCCCTGCGGAGAGCTGAGCATCTCCATGCAGCCCAACCACCACCCCCTCCTGCTCCCCAGCACACTGTCAGCCCCATTAAGAAATGGGATCTTTCAGCCTCCTAGCCCAAAGAAAAGCCACTCGATGTCTCCCTGCCCTTCCCTATCACACAGCTTGCTGCTTCCTTCCTTGGCCAACACGCAGTCCCCTGGAGACAAGCCCGCACCTTCCCAGCTGCGGGGAGCCCAGTGCCCCGGCAGGCTTGGGGCCCCGGCTGCCTGCTGCCCTTGAGCCGCAGCTCTGCGCAGGATTTATAATCCATCTGTCTGCTTGCTGCCGCTGCCAGAGCCGAGGGGCCAGAATGGGATGACAGCGCTGAGATCTGCACTCCCAGAGGCGACAGAGGGTCTTGAACACCAGAGCAAAAGGAACGAAAAAAGCACCAAAGGAAACCACGGACCAAAAAATTAAAAATAAAATAAAATAGATGAGGAAGAAAAGTGAAAAGCAGCCCCCAAACCTTCTAACTGGTCTGTCCCAAGACTGTGCAGGAAGCTCGGCGAAAGAGGAATTTGTTGTCCCCCACATCTGGCACAAAGCTTCAGCACATACAAACAAACAAAAAAAAAATCCATAAAAATTCCAAAAGCACCCAAATCTCATTCTCTGCAGTGCACAAAGTGCTTCTTTAATATTTTTGATCTGCAGAGGGATTTGCTTTGGGATTTCTAGCCAGAGAAGGCATAGGGAACAGGGAATGGATCAGAAGGAAGAATTTCCCATGGGGGTTTCATAAGTTACTGCACGTTTATTTCACCAGCTGCTATTTTTAACCCAGCAGTTGCTATTTTTACAAATGTCAGTGTTTTCCATTTGCTGAACTCTGTCCCCACTCAGGCAGCGCTCCGCTCCTCCCCACGCAACCCTCTGCCCACCACTCTCGCTCCCCATCCCACTTACCCACGGCCGTCCCACCATCCCCACACCCCATCCCACCACCCGCACCCCCTCCTGCCCCCAGCTTCCTCCCGCCCCCTCCGCCCGCCCCCCCCCCCCCCCCCCCCGCACGCACGCAGCCGCTCTCCTCCCTCCCCGCTTGCATTTCATTGTGTGCAGCACTTTGGGATCTCTTTCAAGAATATCAGAAAAGCCTGTGCTCCCCTCCCGCTGCCCCTCCTATGGTATGGATATTATATGTTTTAAAAGTTGTGCATCGTGCAAAATCCAAACGCCATCACCCGCTCCTGCTTTAACTTCATTCCCCTCCAAACACATTCCTGCCAACGGGGAGGGGAAAGAAAAAAAAAAAAAGAAAAAAAAAAAGAAAAAAGAAAAGCAAACAAACGCCACTGTTGCTAAGTTTTGCACTTTATACCCTTTTATATTTACAATCCTCTCTTGGCTAAAAATAGCAACACATGATCCATTTATAACTGGCCGGACATGCCCCGAAGCCGCTGGCGGGGCCCTGGCTGATGAAAGGAGCTCTTTGCGTTCCTTCTACCTGAGCTCATCTTGCACTTAAAGGGCTCAGACAGCTCTGCTTCCACAAAGCATGCATTGAGATGACTGCTGCTTCCAGGGGAGATCAGGATAAGGGATAGAAATAAAATTTAAAAAGACACTAAGCCGTACAGACTGCCCCGTGCCCTTATACTTGGAAAAACAGTCAGGGAGGGAGCAGCCCAGCAGAGGCAGTGCAGGGTGGGAATGCTGGGCTGGAATGTCCCCAGCACACAGCAAAGGGGCTCCAGAGGCAGCTGAGGGCCTGGTCAGTGTGGGACCAAGACTGGAACCTCTGGAACCTCCAAGTCTCCAACCTCCAGAATTCACCTGATGAAGCCGTGGGACAACAGCAGACTTGGCCTCAGACAGCGCTGGGGTTGTTGCAGAGGCACCCAGAGGTGGGAGGTGGCCCCAGGAACAGCCCTGGCTCCTGCCTCCAAGGGGGCAGCCTGGGACACGGGGGTGACAGCAGCTCCAAAGCCAGGTGGGAGCTGACCTACCAGCAGCACCACGACCGCCAGAGGCAGAAGTACATGGCTCTGTTTGATGTGATTATCTACCAAAGAGATTCTAAAGTTGTGGGATTTTTGCTCTGTTACCAACATCTTCCGAATCTGATGTCAAAAATTTCCTTTAGCACCTGGGAAGGATTCACAGACTGCACACGTAGCAAAAACAGCTTTGGGATTACAGGTAACACCACGAGGGCCGGGCGCTTCTCCCGCTTCAGCAGAAGCAGCACCTTCCATCAGGGAACTCAGGTGCCATACTAACGCTGTTTCCCACCCACTGCCAACAAGCTCCTACACCTGCAGATTTCCTCTCTGGAGCACAAGGTTCCTGCTTTTAGTCTCCTGTTGCAAAACCAGCCCCAGTTCCACAGCAGGGTGCCAGGTTACGCATCAGTGAGAGCTGTAACAGAAAGCACAGCGAGCTACAGTGCCATGGAACAGCATTTCAGTGCCGTTTACCACAAAGGTGCAAATTCCAGACACTAAAAACAAGAGCTTTCCCAGAGTTATGGAACTTTACAGGCAAATATACCTTCCAGTCATAAGTTTCTCAGGTATTGGAAACACTTCTCAATACTTCTAGGAGCTACAAAATGCAGTTTGTTTGGAATGACAGCGAAAGTTCAGTGTCACTATGCCATGAATTGCAGCTCTGAGGAAAAATAATTATGATGGGACCCTGAGAACAACTGACAGTAACAGCTGGCAACATCACAACTTACTCTTTACGGCCCTATTGTTTTTTTTTCTATTCTTGATTTTGGTTGCTCGACAAGTAAAAATGTCTTATTTTTAGGGAGGGAGGTGAGGGGCAAGACAGGAGAGGGCACAGCAGAGCAGGTATAAACAGAACAAAGAAACAATGCCGGCAGTCCCTGTGACACAGTGTGTGATGCTTGTTGGGGTATATCTCTTCTGCAGAGCTGGCTTCAACACAGGTCTCAGCCATTTCTGGAGCACCTGGCTCACAGTTAGATAGAGAGCTCAGTCTGTCCAATATCCGATTTTAACTCAGCAAAAGGAATGAGGAGAAAAGGGAACACACATATACTCTGTGAAAATACACTCCGGTTCTTAACAGCACCTATTTACACTGGAAGACGTTCCTGGAGACCATTCCTGATCTGGAATATCCCTTCACATTTGCTTTGGCACATCCTAATGTCTCCAGCTAAGATAAGACTTGGTACTTCACCTTCAGAGAAAGATCAACACCTAGCATCTCCTGCTGTGAGCATGTAGAACTATAGGGCAGGATGAAGGACTCTGTATGCACAGAACTGTTACTTCAGCAGCATATTTAAGGGCATGCCCAAATCCAAATGGTGGGAGACATCCAGAGAGAGCAACCCCAGAGCTGTGCAGGGCTTGCAGGTGAACAGATAGGCTGGTATCCACAACACCAACAGGGTGTGATGGCAGTGAAAGACTTCATTTGCATGAGATCATATTTATTTTGTGATAACACTGCTCCAGAAAGAATTATGTTGTTTCTCGAATCGTTTACAATGTAGTAAGACAAAACTAAAGTTGAATACATGAATAAAGTATACTATGCTGAAAAATAAATTATGCTTTTTGGGAAAAAGAAACAAATACAACAGCTTTCCCATGAACACAATATTTAGCATCTTTAATGTCTGCATTCAGAAACACTACATGAAATACTTCATATACTACCTTTGTATCATAAGGAGCCTGCTGGGTGTCTCATCCAGAGCTCTACCCATAGTAATTAGGAGCATCTTCCTCCAGCCTGTAGCAGCCAGCACCAAGCCAGCCATAACAGGGACTGGACCACAGAACCCAACTCTTCCCAGCACTGCTCTGGAGTGGTAAAACCTCCAGGGAAACAAAAGCAATCATTTCCCTTCATGCAGATCAAAGCCAGCACAAGGTCACCTAACAACAGAGTGGAGCACTACTGTACACACATAGCTGGGAGCAGCACTTGGGCCAGAAAGCTTTAAAACCTTGTTTTTCTTTCTTTCTTTCTTTTTTTTTTTTTTTTTTTAAGTGATCCTGGGCTACTGGATCCTCACAGAGCTACTGACATTTAGATTTGTTTATTTTAAAGATGTGTCACTATTTTTCTCATATCAAATGATTGATTTCTAAATTCTCTTCCTTCTGACCTCTCACTTTCTTCCTGTCTGATCCTAGACTCAAACATTTAAAGAGTGGATATGGCTCAAATGTTGCAATTCTTCATTCCACAGATTGCTATCACTATCACAATTGCTATTCTCTCTGGATCTGGAGAAACCCACACAAAAGGACGCCATGAAATACACATTTGAATAGTACAAGCAAGGAATATAAAATAGAGACTTTGAAGTGCCTTTACAAAAATACCCCTTAGGAATTAAGAGGAAAGGGTTTTTTTTTTGTTTTTTTTTTTTTAATACAATGGGAGGATTATAAAGGACGCCTTCTCTCAGCAATGCCTCAAATGTTCATTTTTACAGATCTAGGTAATTATTAGGAGCTATGACTGCATTACCCCTGTGGAATCATTTCTCAGGCTAAAGTCACTACTCCAGACAACCCAGTATCACTCAGCAATTCTGCCTTTGCTTCTGAACAAGGCTGACTTGACCTGCTTTGATCAGACGTGCTGGGAGACAAGAGGTAGAAGCTCAACTGAAAAGGATTCTGGAGAACAACGGAAATCACACAGCCAGTGCTGTCAGCCAGCTGAAACAGATGCTGCAATTTTGGATACAACTGTAGCTTTACTGCTGAGAAGCTGCAGAGTGAGCTTGTCACCAGGGCTCCCTGCTGCAGCCACATCCAGGAGAATGGGAACTCGGCTCACAAAGCTGCAGAGTGGTAATAAAAGCTCCAGGCTCCTCACTCAACCACAGTAAGACCAGTTTGTTGTGATGGTCCAACACCCCTAGCAGAACACAGGTGCTCTGTACTGCCATGAGTTATCTTCAGTCTTATACCACCGCAAACAGCGTTATTAGTTAGAAGTCCACTACCTAACAGCTGTGGTTATGCCAGTACCCAGTGAGTGAACACCACATCTAAACCCAGCAAAATCCTTTGCTAAGGCAACGAGTCGAACCAGAGACAACTCCTCTCCATCACATGCACAACCTAAGATGTGGCTGTGGGAGCTGAAGATTTAATTGAGCTGTGCACTTGGCTCTGCTGACACTGAGCACCCTGAACTACAAACTGGAATCCTATGGGACCTGGCTCATCAAGAACCTGTCTGAAGGAAGCTCCTGCACCCAGAACTGCTTCTACCATCACTTCCACCAAGCTGGTCCTGACAAAAGCTTCCTTACCACACAGCAATTTAAGAAGAAACCCCAAACCAGCACGCTTTGTTTCATGCTGCTATTTACTTAAAATAATCTCACAGTTTCTGGCAAGCACTAAACGTTACACCATAATAGTGTATATGCTCTTACAAAGCTAAACATGCCAAAGCATCAAGCGCCAGCTAATGAACCCCCAGTGGTATCCTGTGAGAAAGAACATCAGACCTTTAAACTGTACCAGCACTTGAGGGCGCTCCTGCAATAAATTTAACCCACCCTAAAATCCACCACCTTGTTTTATTATTAATCGGAGTCTTCTGTTAAAATATCAGTGACCCATGTTGACATTTGCTTACACTTTTGCTGTTACACAGTGACCCTGCTATTCCGGTAAACAGCAAGCAAAAGTTAGTCCCAACATTAAGCATTCAAGGTTATCACATAGTTATCCTTCCAAATATTCACACAAAGTGATAAAAAGGGCTAAAGGGACAAGAAAACAGTTAAACTGTTTCAGAATTATTTTTTTCCTCCATGTAATGCATTTGCTCTGGGTGATGTGTAGAAAGTGGGAGAATGCATCTCTTCAGGAAACTAAAGAAACTGGGAACGAAGATGCAAGCACCACTCTGCTTCGAGGAAAAGACAAGAGTTGCTGCAGTCCTCTAAGGGCAGAGCAGTGGCACTGCCTTTTCACTGTTTTCCCTGGCCTTAATAACACCCTCTGGTTATCACAAACACCCACATCCCACTGCATCCTTCCCATCTTCCTTCTTGCAGTGGCCAAGTCCTGTAGGATGCCAGCATGAGCTTCGAATGCTCAGTTTCAGATTCAGGATCCAGCTCTATGATTTTACCCCCAGAACATCACAGACACCTACATTCTCCATGGGTTGCAGTAATGTTTCAGTTTCTCTGACTTCATGAAACTTGTTCCCTATGGAGATTTCTTCCCCTGCTCCCCTATGAAACAGGGATTAACAGGATAAATAGTCTCTTGACTTAAGTTACAATCTGTCAGCCTGGAAAAAAATGTTCTGTTCAGAACTTCTGCCAATATTATGCTGCATTTGATAACATCCTTGTTTTTAGTAACAACTTCCATGTTTTACTCTTCCTCAGTTTTGGCCAATAAACTCAGTATTTTTCATTGCAGTATTTTAAAGAATCATATGGTTTTCTCACGGAGGAAGACAGAATACATTTCTCATTAATACTGATTGCTTAACAGAAAAAGAACGTAAGGAAACACTGAAGACTAAGTTTCATAACCTCTTATTTTTCCTGTCCCTGCAGCACTGTACTTCCCCATCACTTTATTCAACAGTAGTCAGTGTCCTTCAGAATGTTTAAAAACATCCCTGTCAGCATTTTAGAAAGTATGTCAGTTAATAATTTTAAGAGAGCAGAAACATAACAAGGAAGGTGTACTTAACAACACAGCCTAAAGCATACAGACCAGCCTGCCAAAGCTTAGACAACTACACCATCTGTCCTACAAAAACGCTCATGTAAGTGCTGCTTGTATGTCAAAAATCATCCGCAATTATAAAAAGGCACAGGCAAAGCTGAAAGGGAAGCAATCAAAGAAAGCTGCCCTATAAATCCACGTTTGTCAACAAAAGATAAGCAAACAAAAGTAGGGTATCAAGTAACTGAGAATAGTACTTCTGTCTGCAATGAATCCTTCTGTAGTGTTCTGTGATTAGTTAGGAGTAAGAAATCAGCTTTTACAAAAAGGTATAACTAACAGTACATACCCAATTTTAACAGTTTCTCTAACTGTGACGTTTTTGAGCTGGTGCACACCGTCCTGAATGAGGTTATTCATCAAAACTCAGTGTGTGAATCACAGATTGGGCAATAGCTGCCCATCTTAGAAAGCAGACACTGGGATGCTGCAAGGCACGGCTCAAAGCTGGTTCAGGGCTTTCTGCTTGATGAAACTGTAAAGAAAAACAAACAACCTGGAACAACTCTTTTGGTTTTAGTATACAAAACAATCCTATCAGGAGAACTGCCTGAATTCACTGCAGTTTAGAACAGATGTGCCAGGGCAGACAGAGATCATGAGTCAGGAGAATATGCATTTAAACTGCAAACTTTTAGTCTTACAAGCAGCAGATGGATCCCACAGTCTCCAGAGACTTTGAAGCAACATGGGTTCAAGTTGAATATCTAGCTGTTGCCTGTGCCAATGGTATTATTGGAATAATCATTCAGCACTTAATTTATTCCACTGGAATTCTGAAGTCCAACTACTTAGAAACTAACATTCTGAAAACTACACAGGAGCTTTCCAGAAGTCAAAGCCACGATTTCATCACCATAAAAATTATCAAATAGGAATTCAATTTAGGTCACTTACATCAGGTGTTTAGAAATAAATTTTAAATACAAATTCATAAATATATTTATAAGTAACAGCAGAAGCCACCTAGGTGGAAACAGGTAATGAAGCAGACAGTTTCCACAGCTGGCTTAGGCTGTGCAGTACTGCCAGGTGTGGCAGACACAGCAACCAGGAAAACTCCAAGGAAGCAAGGCAGGTACCGATGAATTCAGTAGTCTCAATGATTAAAAAACAGCCAAGTGAGATGCAGGAGATCTGAAGTTTAGCAGCAGGTCTCTACCAACTGAGAACAGTGGGAAAGGAAGATACCAAGTATTTGAGCACCATGCTGAGCCTGTTAAGTAATCCAGATTTCAGCTGAATTAAACACACAGTTGTGGCTACTGCAGACATCTGTTTACAAGTGGTGTCTAGATCATTAGCAGCTAATTCTACCTCTCTGTAACATTCTCTGCCATATGCTGGGTGATAATCTCAGCAACCAACAGGGGTTTTCATCTCAAATCCTAACAAATCTGCTCTGTAGAGCTTTGTGGTTGTCCTTGCGTCATTTATCAGGCAGTATGTCTCAGCTATTCTTTTCTATTCTTTTCATACCTCCTGTCTACTGTTTCACATCACCTGTAACTTACTTGCTAAGTGACAATTTCTTCACGCTGTCCTAGGAAAAATTCCATTTCTTGACAAAGGTAAATGCAAAGTTTAGCTCCTGGATAAACACACATTCAGGCTTGAATGCATTCTGCTGTACATTCCCTTTACCACAAGACTGGGAATTCCAGCGATGCTAGCAGAGCAACAACAGTTAAACCAAAGCATTATGTTGGCTTTTTTTTTCTTCTTCTTTTTAAATATTAACAGCCCTCAAACACTAAGAAGCCACCTCCTGCTCCCTCCCCAGCTGGCACCACCACCTGCAAGAGGTGTAAGTCAGACACCTTAGAGGTTTCTGTCCACCCCTAGTGGGAGCAGCCTTATGTCCTTATTTGCACTCCTGGTCAGGGCTGCATGTAACCAACAGAATACTAAGAGCAAGGTGAGAAGACCAAACTTTACATGCAACTTCATTAACAGTGAAAATCAGAGGGTTTTTGCACTTTGCTTGGTGAAATACATGCCTACAGTAAAAGATGTGGTGGCACTTTTGCACCTATAACATACGTATATGAACAAACAAAATTTTGTGTTTGCCATTAGCCAACAACCAGACTGGAGGTGACTTCAGTAATGACAAAAAACAAGATACAAACTGCTTCAGAACCCAGAGCAACTCCTTCCTCCAGGATACAAGCAAAGGCACCACACATCAATCACACTGCCTCAGCCTGGCAGCCTTCCTCCCCTACACAGGGGAAGCTGTGGCCTCTTTCCCTACCTGTTTGGCACTATCTGCACAGAGCTTCCTTACAGGCCGGGCAGCAGCTTCAGCCCCAGGACATCTCCTGACCTGCTGTCCCAACAGCTGCTAGTGTTCCCACCCTGCACTTCTACTTCTCTCAATGAAAGACAACAGCAGACTTGAAGCAAACTTGAAGGAACACTGGCAGACCAAATCAGGGTGGGGAGAGCCATGAGGATTTAGTGGTCCTGCCAGCCCTCCTGGAAGCAAGCAATGTGACAAGACGTTCCTGCAGTCCCACAGCTTTCACCAAGGCTATGGAGTGGTTCTGCTGCTGGCAAGGAGCAACATGTGGATGGGATATTTTTATCTCCTCTTTGCTCTCAACCCTGTCAATCCCAAACAAGTTTCAGCTAGCTAAGTGGGAAGGATGGTTCACGATGAGACAAGGATTCCCCAGCTTAACCTGCATGTCACCGCAGGATGAAGAGGGTACATGCCACTGTGGCGGCACAGCTGCATCGCTCCTGGTTTCCCAGCTTCCAGTAACCTTCCAGACTGAAATAGCAGACCTACTGCTTGATTTTTAGCAGCTGAAGAACAGCAGTAAACCACATAAGTATTATGTAAAATGATCTTTTTCTAAGTATATGTTTATTGTGCACAGAAGAAGTGGATTTAATTACAAACAACTGGAAGTTTTTAACAGTCTAGATTGCCCCTACTCCCCTTCTAAAAACTAAGGTTTGGCAGCAGCTTTTGGGTTTCATTGCAAGTCTTCTAAGTATTTCCTTGGAAAGACTTTACACTTGGTCCCAGGCAAGAAGTCAAAATCAACATTTAAAAAGCATGCCCTGCATAATTTCCAGGATTCAGCAGCATTAAGGTATACTTATGGAGGCTGGGAGGAGAACTGCTTTTTGTGCTCTTTGACTTAGTGAATAAAGCTGGTCTTCAGACAAGGAAGTTTATATTCCAAATAATATTTTTAACTACATGTGGTCAAGTGCATAACTTATCAAGACTTTCCTCACCCCCTCCCAAAATAAGCCTGAATTGTAAATGCCTTTGCAGTGCTCAGGTTTTACTTAAACCTCAACTAGAAGCAACAGATTCTCAAGCTTTCTAATAGAGAATTGTTTGATAGCAGAGGAAGTTTCACATACCATGGGGTCTTAACTCCTCTGCACAGTAAAACTGCAGTTTGGGACAGACAGTGGTACTCAGGCTGAACTGGGTGGCTCTCTGAGGAGGATTAAGAATGATCCTGTGATCTGTCAGTGTGTTGGATGGGGAACAGTGACACACAGGTGAGAGCTCTTGCTCCTATACCGAAACCACTGGGACTGCTTCGGGTTTGCAACACAAACTTTTGGTTTGATCCAAAGCCCAGGAATGGAATTTCTCCATTTCATCAATTCGATCATCACACAGGCCTTTGCAAATTGCTTTCAACTTTTCAGTAGCAGTAAGCTTTTGGATACAACAATTTACACATGTAGGAAATTACCACAGATACCAGGGGATATGCAAGACTAGAAAGTTTTCTTTATAAATATCTGAAGTATTTAAAAACAAATACATATTCTTCCAAAATATCTGGGAATCAAGACCCACATCACTCACCACCTTTTCAGATGGTGCAGCATGAAATGCTACAGGCAAGTGAAAAACCTTCCCAGAAGCTGAAAGGAATGAGAGAAGTGAGAACACTAGTGGCATTAAGGAGTCAGGTTTAGAGCAGAAAGTATTTCTGAGCTTTCGTCTAAAAGGTAGTTGTTTTACATTTCTAATCACCAGAGAAGAACCGGGACTATCAAATGATGATTTTCCTGTGTGGGAAGAAGGCAGGGAAAACATCATGGGACTATATTATGCAGTATTTTTCTTCCGTGCGGAGAGTTTTATCTGGTATTTATAGAAAAACAGTCTAGATGCAGACTGTCAGCTCCCTACAGCATGCTCTTCTTCCTCAGTGTCTGTTTCCTCCCCCTGTAAAGCCAAATCTCCACAAATTTCCCAATGTTCCAGAACACCCCCCTCCCTCTAGCTAATCAGCAACAGTGAGATTTCAGCATGAAAGCCAGCAGGAAAAATGTAAAACCAAACAAACACAGCCTACGACTGACAAACGGTGCTGAGGATGAGCAGGAGGGGCAGTGGAAGGGGCCACGGTGCCAGGCCCAGGCACGGCACAAGGTCCACGAGGGGCCTGGCCGTGCCCTGCAGCAGGGCCCACCATGACCAGTCAGCGGGGATGGTCACAGCACATCATGGCCTGTGCCAGCACAGAGACGTGCCAGCAACATTGGTGGCTGAAACTAGTTCTGTCAAGAAACCTGCAGGGTTGATAGAATCCAAGGGATGAAACAACCGGCCTGCAGGGCTCGCAGTGCCCCAGTCAAACTACCATAAGCAAAGAGTCAGAAAGAACTAATGTAAAGTGGTTGCCTCGCTTTGATGCCTGAAACTGGTCTCCAACAGCACAAGGCATTACTAGAAGTTCAAAATAGTAAGTTTGTACCAGAGATGGAAACCACACTCCCCATGTGCAACCCAACAGAGCAGATGCCTTACACCCATCAGCCTGAACCTCATGCTGCAATCAGAGCCCAGAGGCTGAACAGCCTCACAGCTCCTCCCGTCACCCAGCACAAGATGGAGGAGGTGAAAATGGAGCCCCTTCAAGCTCAGCGGGGAATAAAACGACAACTTGGTCCCCAGGGAATTCTGCTGGTTTTAGCTTGACAGAAAAACACGATACTTACAGTAAAAATGTAGCTCTGAAGTTATTTTTGTTCATGCTGATGAGAAAACAGAGCTAGGTTCTCCACAAGCATATGCCAATTGCTGTGGAACAAAAAGCTTTACAAATTTCCTGTAAACTGCAGGGCCAAAGTCAGTAGAACTCTCCTTACTTGCCTTGGATTGCTGCACATGCTGGCACACAGCAAATGCTCAGCGGCTCATGTGTTCCACGCTTTAGAATCTCCCTCATCGATTGCCACCTGCCACTCAGTAGCCAGTAACACGCTTGGTTGAGGTATGACTCAATTTCAGTAATCAAAGGAATGTTCCCAAAGTAAGTCCTAGATTCTGAAAGCACTTTAGTTTGGCATAGTGCTCCTATAACTCACAGTAGGCACAGATGGGAAAACTGCCCCCAAGATGGGGAAGGGGTAGGAATGCAGCCTCATGCAGGGCTTGGTTCACACCTGAACCTACCTTATATAAAATCTTTTGTAAAAATCCACCTAAAAATACTTTTCCCACTCACATTACATTCACTTCAACCCTACAAGTAAATCACCTTTTTGTGGCTGTGGCCACAAGAAGCTCTTGCAGCTCTCTCCCACTGGGATCACAGTAAGTGCCATCCCCACACAGCACGTCGACACGTGGGATGGCAAGGGGCTGGGGCCTCTCTCCATTTGTTTTTCCACTGAACCTGATAGACTTCCTGGAGGTCAAAGTCACAAAGCTGAGGCAACATTGCAACGTGCAAACAAGCCTGTGAACCTGTGCACAGGCAGGAGTGTGTGGATTCAGCTCTTTAACATAGTGCTGGACACTGGGACAACCGGACACTGGGACAACCCTGTGCCATGCTCAGCTTCAAGAGTGAGCAGATCAGGACATTGGAGCCACTGGTTTATTGGGTGAATTTGCTAACTTCTGTGAAAATCTTTCCTTGCAAGAATGGTTAGCTGTGCTTAGGATGTAGGAAAACAACAATCCTTCAGTAGGAAAAATTCTCAAACTCTTCCTCCAGCTTGCAAACAGAAATTAATTGGGTTTTCCCAGGGATTTCAGCACTTCCCCCACTTCCAACACACTACAAAAGAGACAGGAGAAGTGGCTAAGCAGAGCAGGACTAGATTGTAAAACCGCATCTTTCTCCTTACTGGGAATCAATACATCCTCCTCAGATACCCCTCTTTCATTTGGCAAGTAAGTAGCAGCAACTTTCTGATACCCGTTTTACCACCCTTCCCACCTACATTCCTCAATGCAGAGAATACTCAACAGTTGGTTTTTTTGTGACATACAAATCTTAGAAGTGCTGCTCATACACAGATTTGGTGAATTTTCTTTGCAGAGGGAACATATCAGTCGAAATGAAGAAAACTTCAGCTGTGCTCTTTATAAAGCTTACACTGTCTTGTTTGACCAGGGAAGAATGAGTTATGGAGTACACATTCTCTTCTTGAGAAATATCCCTCAGGTCCAAATACCTAGAACATTATGGATTAACACAGCTGGCAGCTGGGTATTCTTGTAACAAGTACCTGGATTTGTTCTTACTTCAGGGAATTGGCAAGTTTTTTCATTGCCTTTTTAAATTTATACTAATTTGAATGATATTCAGTGAAATCATGCATATTTATGAATAAGTGCAGTCCCAAATTTGAAGGTGACAAGGCAGAAATACAGGCAGTTAGAGGTAACTGTGCTCTTCATGGCTTCTCTTTCATGAATGTGAACACCTTATCAAGATGTGCAGGTATCAACAGCACAGAAGGGACAAAAACCATTCACATTTCTGCTGAAAAAAAAAACAAAAACAGAAAGGAAGTTACCTGAGAAACTCCCACCTGCAGGAATAAGTTGCAGGACCATGAGGGTGTAGTATCTATCTGGAGTCAAGGTGGGATGACATTTTGAGTTTCTCATTCCTCCTTCCCAAGGAAGTTATAAGAACAAGAAATTCTTATTCTAACAGATGAAAATGGGTAGACATCAAGTATGGGAGGAAAAAAAAAAAGTTGTCACAGCTGGACTTACAGCTACATCCCTCCAGCACTGGAACATTTTCACCCGTCTCAAGGGACAAAACCAGATAATTTCTTTAAGATCAGTTACTTTTCCTCCAGGTACGTGCCAGTCCTGCCTGGCCCAAAGATGCCCATTCAACACAAGCACAGCTCCAACACATTTACAGAAGTAAGTGCTGGAAAACTGAGGAGAGTCTGAACCGCATTTCTATAGGCAGCTCCAGAAACTTCACAAGCATGTCACACATCAGACAAAAGGACTTTGCTTCTACTTTATTGCAGCGGTATAAATTTGAACTATAAATAACATGAAGGCACTTGGTACTCTCTCTCTTCTTTTCCTGTTCCCCTTTTCAATTTATTTTCAAAGTACATTTTCTTTCAAGAGACATCAAGTTGCATTCAGTCCTCCTCTCATCTCCTCACTGCTGGTGCTCCCCATGAACTACTCCCAGCCATGGCACTGCCAGCCTACAGAAGCCCTAGCACAGAGAACAGCTCAATTTAAGATGCTTCAGTGCAGAAGGAGGTAACAGCTGCACAGGAGCAATCAAGAAATCTTTGTCTTCTCTGGAAAGAACACAAGTGAAAAAGTTCTTCCCACTTCTAAAGAAAAACTTTATGGGAGTCACCTGCCCTAACAACACACTTTGGACTCCAGCCAGCATGCATGCTGAGTAAGCCTTAATTTCTTGCAGGAAAGAAACATGGTGGTTTCACTCAGGTACAGCCAGCTACCAGGAGATACAGCAGCCATCCTTCCTCTATAGGAGAAAAACACAGATGGAACAAGAAACCAGAATGAATAGCCAAAACCAGCACACGCTGGGGGTAGTCTCAGTTTAAAAAAAAAAAAAGTCTGATAAAACCCTGAAATTACATCCCCGACTATACATGAATGTGGCCTTTCTTCAGTAACATATTATGATCTCCACCCCATCAGGCATGTAATGAGTAAAAATACAGGTTACCACTAACACAGACAATGCCTATGTGATGGAGAAGAAGAGATGTATGTCTACAACCACACTGTGGCTGTATGGCTGCAGCTGGCACTAGGGATCAGGGAATTCCCCAGACCTCTCAGCCCCTCCCCATAGCAATCCATTCTTACATGAACAACCCCATTAGCATTAGATGCAACTGTAAAAGCAATTATTTGGCAGTTCTGGCTGGGACCAACCTAGCAATGATAGCATGCCACCCACAGCAGTCCTCCATGGTGACACCTCTAAAGCAGTGCTGCTGCAGGTTTCTTGACACCTCCTACTGACAGACCCTGTCTGAAGCTATAACTTTGCCAGATTTTCAAGTATGCCAGCTGAAGCTCTCCATGCCATGCGTCTGCCTGACATTAGTGATTTTGTTTTGTTTATGTGGAGAGGCTACAAAGAAAAAGCTAGGGTCAGCAGCATTCAAAGAGAGGAAAAAAAAAAAAGGCAAAAGAATGATGAGCTGCTTGTCTGACTCCTTTGTATGAAGTTCTAAATAGTGAACAGCAGAAGAACTACTGTAACAAGTGACCTAAAGCACAGAGGCGCTACTGCTGAAGACACCACTTTGTTCTAGAGAACGTTCACCAAACTGCATCACAGCTCCTGGAGCTAGCACTGCTTGTGTACTGGGTAAAGCCTTGTTTAAGCGTGCAAAGCTTTCCAAGTATTTTCCTTCAGGGTGAATATGCTCCACATCCACAGGATCTCTGCTTAAGAGACAACACTGTGCCACAGAGTGCATTCTGTATACAGCAGTGGGAACAGAGTAGGACTTGTCTTCATCATGAAGACACCCATAATTAGTGTACCACCTCCTGGTGTCTGCAGCAGGATCATCGTGCCTGCAATGGAAAGTACCCAACAGATGGAGATTCCCACATCCAAGTGTTTTTGTAATATCTGGTAATTACTGGGAACCCTGTTGGAAAAAAAAACTATAACTACTTCACCACTAATGACTGTCCATTTGGAGCAGCATCCTGCCACCTTCTGAGCCTGTGTGTGTGCAGGGCAGTCTGTTATGAAGCATTTGTATCTCAAGCATCCCATAGGATTGAACCCAGACTTTTTTCTTTTTTTTTTCCCCCCCTTATTCCTTCTTTTCTTGAAGAGAAATGCCAACTGGTATAAGAAGTTAAGTTTCAATAATTCTGTTCTCAAGAATTTGAAAATACTAAAATACAGATTCCCTTTATGGTTTTAGTCTATTTTTTTTTCCCCCATGTCTTTTCCACATCTTCCAATAGGGATCATAGATTTATTTCACCAGGGCTTACCCCCCCTTTTGCTCATAAAACTTGGCGCACAGGAAACAAGGGGAGATGTAAGTGAATGATGACACTACTGTCTACAGGGACAAGCTCACATGAGATGGAATCTCCTCAAGCACCTAAACCCACATTTATTTTTTATAAAAGAATATCTTCTTTAGTCTTGCCTGCCTGGCCCCTGCAGGAGGCAAAGCAATGTTAGGATGCTGACAGCAAGGTAGGAAATCATGACATGAAGGATGATTGTGGGTGATACCATTAAATATACCCTGTAGAACCAGACCAGCTTTGTTCTGGTGCTGAGCTACTGCAGCAGAACAAGCAGTGTGTGCTGCTCATTGCTGGCACCAACCCACACCTCGTACCTCCTGGACTGCTGTTAAAGCATCCAAAACTTGACCTACCGAGCCTCCACAGCCTTAAGTATATGAAATACTACAAAAGAACCTGAATACTATCAAGAAAAATTAGCGTTAGACAGAAATGGGACATACAGGCTTTATGGTAGCTTCAGACAGCTTTCACCTTGGCCTTCCCACAGTGGCATTTCCCTCTCCAGCATCCATAAAAGGAGGATGATGCCCCCTCATCTCACAGCAGCACCATGCAGACACGGTCACTGACATGGAGCATTCAGCCCTTGCAATGCTCAGGGCTGCAGAAAAGCCCATGAGTTCAACAGTTCGTTATTCAGTCCGGGGTTCGGATGGTGAGCTGTAAATAGGGCACGGGGTGACACATTGTATGAGGAGGATAAGAATATTGAATAGCTGCTTATTCACTGCACTACATCCATCTTGTGCACTGAATGAAGTACAAGCCTGTGGAAAAAAAAAAAACACAATGTAAACCATACAAGACAGTCTTTAATTATATGGTATCCAGGGGCTTACCAAGCAGCATACACACAGAAAGGAGCACTGTGGTGAGTACTCACACTGATATTTTCTAGCTTTAAGTAATTTTTTTTCTTCCTGTGCAATATATTCCTCCTACAAAAACTTCAGATTTGCATTGCCTGCATTTGTATTTGCATCGAAGTATTTCTGTTAGAAACATTTTTATGTAAGATTCAGAACAGCACTTACTATGCTGTAGTTTAATATATTGCAGTTAAGTACCCTGGATGACAAGTGCATCTATCTATGGTGGCATATAAAGATAGCCAAGTTCCCTTCTCCATTGTGGAAATAAACTCAAAGTACTTCTCACATGGGTGAGAGTTCAGCCTGAGAGAACCTGGAAAGTGATATACACAGACTGCAAGCATGCCTAAAGACCAGATAGGTTCTCCTTACAGTTAACTAGGCTACAGAACTGAAGGATGTACAGGAACACATCAGGGCTTGGAGCACAAGCAGGAAGCCATGAGTACCTTTTGAAGCTTTTGCCATCAAACCAAGAGGGAAAGAATCCCCAGTCCACATTTCTTCAGCTTTTTTATCCACCCTGACCTCCATTCATTGGAAGAAGGCTCAGCTGCTGCTTTAAGTCCGACCTGGATGCTCCTGCTTCCTCAGCCAACAGCAGGGCAGTATTATGCCTTGCACAACTTGCAGATGTAACCCATATGAATCTGGGCTACACTTTGGTACACAGACATCAGCTATCACAGCAGTACCTGCAGATCCACATGAAGTACAACCAAATGCACTCCAAACTTCTTGTTCCAGCTTAGAAAGAGAAAACTCCAAGTAGCTGCAACAGTGGGGTACAAGGAGAACTGAGCAAGGGAAGGAAGCCAACGGGAAAACTGTCTGTCTGCGCAAGGAGCGGGGAAATGGGTCTCTTAGGCATCCCGAGATTTACAAGAGGGCCAAAAAGTGACTTCCTGCTATTCAAGTCCAGGCTGAAATATAATAAACCACTGCCAGCATAACACTGACTCATATCCATCAGATTTATAAATCAGTACTTTGACAAAGAATGCACTCTGTTGGCTTCAGCATAGATAACCCCGAACTACTCAGATTTGTTGGTTAACCCGCTCCAAGCTGAATGCCATTTCTGCAACATCCAACGCTCTGCACGGCCTGCCAGCATCGATACGAGAAAACAGCCAACCAAAACGCTACCTGAGGAGAACACACAAGTCTTCTGGACAACATTTAGGCCATGAAGACAAGCGGATCAATATCAATGCTAGTTTATTGGTTTTCTTCTTCCCGATTTAATATAGGAAAAAAAAAAAGGAAAAAATAAATATTCACAGCTTGTTTTTCAAGCACATCGTTAGAGAACAGACTTACAGACAGAAATAAGGAACTAGAGAGCACAACGCCTCCAGCACAGCCTGCCCTGCTGGGTGAAGGTGTGATGCCCGCACCCATGCGCTTGCAGCGGGCAGACCTCCCTGCCTTACACAAGCACTCCTTGCCCCCTTCCATCAGATGGAAACGCACCTTTTCCGACACTCCTGAGCACAGTTACGACCACGTGAGACAAGGCAGTGTTTCCGGAATCCAAACTTTCAGCACGAAGCCCGGCACAACCCCTGCCGCTGCGCACACGGAGCCCCACGCGCACTTCAGCAGCCGGGAAGCTCCTGAGCCGCTCGCCAAACTTCTGCACCACCTCTATTCTGAACGGCTTACAGCCCTGCAGCCCATCCGCCTTTGACAGCGGCGCTCCGAGCGACGCGTGCCGACCAAGGGGGAGCGGACCCACGGCCGCAGCCGAAGGCCGGCACCCGCCCGGGGCCGCGCATCGCAGCAGCTCGGGCTGCGGCCGCGGGGTCACCTCGGGAAACGCCCGCACCTCCCGCAAAGCGCGGCGGGCAGCGTGCAGGTGCCGCGGGGCGGCCGCGAGCTGAGCGAGCCTCACAGCCCGGCCCCGCTATTTCCAGAGGCAGCGGCGGCGACGCTCGGAGATGAGCGCGAGCGGAACGAGCGCAGCGGCGTAACCGGCACCGACAGCTAAGGCGGGACGAGGGACGCAGCGGCAGCCCCACGGCGTGCGCGACCCCCGCGCCCCGCCCGCAGCCCCGGCCCCGCAGCGCCCCGCCCGCCCCGCGCGGAGCCTCGAGGCGCTGCCGCCACGTGAGC